>VXAB01001687.1:949924-1043428 GCA_013399175.1 Odontophorus gujanensis
CTTATGAGGAGCGGCTGAGGGAGCTGGGATTGTTTAGTCTGGAGAAAAGGAGGCTCAGAGGTGACCTTATTGCACTCTACCACTTCCTGAAGGGGGATTGTGGTGCGGAGGGGGTCAGCCTCTTCTCCCAGATTACTAGTGACAGGACGAGAGGGAATGGCCACAAGTTGCGCCAGGGAAGATTTAGATTAGATTTGAGGAGAAACTTTTTCTCTGAAAGAGTGGTCAGGCACTGGAATGGCCTGCCTAGGGAGGTGGTTGAGGCACCATCCCTAGCACTGTTCAAGAAGCGTTTAGATGAGGTGCTAAGGGATTTGATTTAGTAGTTTAGTGGGTAGGGATGGTGATAGGAGGATGGTTGGACTAGATGATCTTGTAGGTCCTTTCCAACCTAATGCATCTATGAATCTATGAATCTATGAATCTATATGGGAACCACATATGGTCTGCAAGATGATATGCAGAGTTCTCTTTCATGACTCTTCCTTCATCTGTCCATTCAGTTTTCTGAAGAATGTTAAAATACAGCAAATCTCCATGTTCAACCATAACACCTGAAAGGTCACCTTGACAAGCTTCTACTTTAAAAAAATGAAGGGACCACCAAAAGGCATTTTAATTGTTGCTTTCGTTTTTCACTATCTAAATCTATTTTAACAGAAATAAATTATTTTTCCCCATTTCTATACTGTCCATGATATTTTGAAGTAATCTACTTGTCATTATCTCAACTCACAAGATTTACATCCTATTTCTATCATTCTGCTACCAAGGAGCAGCTGGGTAAGTGTTGGACTGCTGGTCAGAATCAACCCACAACCATTCTGTTCTGCTGCTTCTATCATTTATGTTGCACTGTTGTCTCAAATCTTCAGCTAAACTATGAGTGCATATACAAAAGATATTTCAAACATACAGCCCTCTTCTCAGTCTCTGCCAGACACTAAAAAGTAATCCGTAGTAAGAATGTATCTGAATAAATTCATTAGTAATATCATCTTTTTCCCTTCTTTTTGATTCTTATATACAGTTGCACATACTTCCTATTATTCTGCCACTCCCTCAATGACAATCTTCAGCCTTATGTTTAGCATTACCAAAGTCTGGAGTAACAGTCCATCTGCTTTTTTTCCTCCCTTCAAATGTGTTTTAATTAGCAAAATCTTGGAGCCTTGAGAAGAGATTTACTGCATGTCAGTGCACAAGTTGATGTTACTTGGGTCCATAACACTTCTCTGTTACTTTATAGCCATAATTTTCTGCATTCAAGTATCTTAGTTGTTTTTCTAACTACTACTGCATACATTTTCTGAGCTCTCTGCTGTCAGGCCTCAGCAGCAGAGCTCCTAGACAGAGATGAGCATTGGGAAAGTGTGTCAGTCTGCAGTGTTATAACCAAGTAACACAGGTTAAGCAGAACAGGCAGATTCTATGCTACTTTATCATATTCAAGATATTGCTCTTCCAATCTGCAGTGCTTGTAAGTTCATTTGGCAAAGTCTCACTGCAAGAACAAAGAGCTTGAGTTAAAGCCTCATACCTTGACCTTAGTAAACCAAGTAAGAAACCTCTACTTGGTTATTCACGTGGGAAGGTGACAGAATCACAGAATTGTAGGGGTTGGAAGAGACCTCTAGAGACTGTACTTACTGTCAGGTATATCAGCCATTTACAAGCTATGGTCTGCATAAACTAGTCTAATTCCACTGCATATCACATATCATAAACAAGTTCCACATTTGTGCTCATCTTTCCTTTTACTAACAAATGGTCAGGACAGTTCCCCAGCTAACTCCTGTCTATTGCATCCTTCATCTCTTGCATCAGTCACTCTTTCACTTCTCCTCTTTAGCGCTCCTTCTCTAATACTCCTCCATTTAACGTGGGATAAAATAACACTCCATCCAACTAACACAGAGCTACTGGCTTGTACAAGGTTTCCGACATCTCTTAAAGTAAATACTGGAAATTAGGAAACAGATTTTGAGCTTGAATGAATCTATCTACAATCTTTTGTGGTTATTCAACATTGTAGCATTATGTTTCCTGAATAATGCCACTTGAAAAAGACACAAAATCCATTATACTTTCCATTTATACAGAAATATGTGGAAAAATATGTTTGTTTTCAATATGCAGGAACTCTGTGAAATCTGTGTTTCTCTAAATACATTCAGAGGTTCATAACGACATCTGAAAATATTTTCTGTCATCCCTTCATGTTTCCTACAAAATCCAGTATGCTACCAAAACTGTCTAGAATGAGGCCAGATAGTTTCAATTACTTGATTCAAGAAGATGCCTTTCAAATCACAACTTCTTACTTAAAGGGCAGTTGCTTGGGTCACATTACTCATCAAGAGACAGATTCAATGATTATTGAAACTCTCTAAATGTGTCAGTCTCAAAAGGAAAAGAAGCACAGACTGCATTTACAAAACAGCATTTCAGAGGAAGAATTACTTCAGGCACATAGGCTATCATTGAAAGGGTGGAAATCTTGTGAGGGATATGTCTGTACTTAATTCTTTTATTTGTCTTTTTTCACTGACCGCTGTGGCCAAAGCTGCACAAGATCTACCATTATGTATTGCCAACATTCTCAGCAAATAAAGGTAAGTATTAATAGACATTGTTTCATCGTGGCCACAGGCAACACCTAAAGTCTGAGGAAAGGCTCTCAAGGACAAGAATTTGGATGAGGTTATTATTTTCCATTCTGTAGCCAAGAATTTAAGGAAAACGAAAGCAGGAGGCCTTGCAGATGGCTGTGTACAAAATAAGATTTTTGTGATGTTGTGGGGGTTTTTTTAAGTAAGTTATCATTTTTGAAAACAACAGTTATTTGGAGATAGGAATAATGCTGTGGTACGTGATATAAACCAAATCCATGAGGCAGGCATGGATTTATATTACTTAACCTGTGTTAAATCATGAATTTAAATACCTTCTGCAAAACTTAGCTAATTCATTTTCTCTTCAAATCTTACTGCTGAGGTGGTTATAAAGGAAGAAAAACTCTCTTCCCTATCTATAGCTTCTAACACAACTGAGGAAGTCAGTGAATAAAAGTGGCTTTACCTACTCAAATATATAATCTCTGTAGACCCACCATAGAATTCACATTTGTTGAAGAACCCCAAAAGCAGACTTCCTCATTACCTGTTTCCAAAATTTTCTTTCCCATCCTTAATGCAAGGTGTTTTCATTACAGTGAAATCTGTCCCACAGGAACAGGTAGGCCTCTTACTAGGGAGGTACCTTAAAGCAGCTCACCCTTGTGCACAAGGACATAAAACAGCTACAATATAAAGGAGCTCATCCAAATGTGGAAAAAATGTTGGAGAACTAATAATTGACTGTTTTTAGCACAGCAAATCAAACTTATAACACTTTAATGAACATTTTAAATTGTCCTTCCTTTTTTGAAACAAGAAATTTCAAAAAAGTTTATCAAAATTTTACTTCGCATCACAGTACTGCCTAAGTTCTGAAAAGGAAGTCCTGTCTAGACATTTTTAGACATATCTATACTTCATTAATCTGTGAAAAAAGATTTAGGTCTCGTTGTGGTAAAAGTAGTTTGGTTGATACAGGTAGTGGTCTGTACTGCTTCTCTTGCACATCCTGTTCTCTGAACTGAAGAAGAATGAAGCAAAAATAGTTACAAAAAGCTTCAGACAACATATTATTCTTTTGTGGTAGGAAGTATACTGCTAGCTGGGAAGAGGCACAATGAACTGCACATCAAAATTCCAAGATTAAGGTAATACTTTTTCAGATATTTCTTGTTAATTTTTTGTTAATTAATCTCCTCCTCATCAATGCAATAAATTGCACTTTTCTTTGTCTTCTAATATTGTTCATCATCTCCATTGTTTTCTAGAATCTCAACTCTTTATACTGTTCATATGTAAAAAAGTGTTTCTAGCATAACCTTTTATCACGAAAATTCAAAACAACCATTCAGGATGAAGTTTTCACATGTAACAAAGCAATTAAACACTTTACATGAAAAACTTCTGTTTCTGTTCTTTTGTTTATTACTGTAAGAGCAGGAATAATAAAAACATTACTGCTGAGTTCTTCAACTTTCCAGTAGTCATCCCTTTGCACATCTTATAACTGGATGCCATTAAAATGTTCTATGAAAATTGAAGAGGACTTTACATCTCTGTATCAGAGAAAGCTCTGATGGACATAACACTATAAATGCTTACAACTGGGACTGGTAGAGTGCATCTTCATAAGAAGCTATCCTATATTTACCAAGAGCACAAACACACCAAAACCACTGTGATATCAAACACAAAAACAAGGCTTCCCAAAGTCATGTTTGAAAATGATAGTTAATTGGGAAATGGAGCTCCTGAGACTTACTATGACTATGATCAATGGACATTCACACAGAGTCACAGAAAGTATAGCTCAGGCAAATACAGGAGAAATGATTGAAGTCCAGTGTATAAAACAGAATATATATCCAGGGATATCTATAGGAATGACTGTGAAATATTGATCAGTAGTCAACGTGAAAGACAAAAAAATGGCAGATATAACAAAAAATTAAAAAGTAAAATACTTTAATACTTTAAATAGTCAAAGATTGAGAAATGTTTTCCCGATGTCAGACAATATAAGCATGTGAAATAAATGTGATAAAATGTATTGAAATAAATTCTGAAAGGGAATAGGATAAGGAGTTAAAAGCAAGCCACGTTATTCTTTTTATTTTTTTTTATTAGAAGTTGGTTGTAAGCAACCTACTTTAAAGTGGGTTGCACAAACAACACTCATGTTGTAGAGCAAACATATAAGTACTGTGTGTACTTCAATCACCAGCCTTCTCCATATCACAGCTGACTTCACTGGTGTAGGATGAAACTCATACTGAAAGAAACAGGACATGGCTGGAGACTGGAGAACACTAATTTCATGTTATGTTTTGGTCCTGTGGCATTACAAGCAGCTGGTGAGTTAGGGAAGTGTTGCACGTAAAATAATGTGACACCTAAGAGAGCATATAGAAAGCTTTTTGTATTTCTGAATTCTTTTTTAGTTCATTTTGGATAGGCTCAGGAGACTGGCTTGGTTAACCAGACAGTTATGTTCAGGATACATTACCACAATTTGGGAAGAAACATAAGAGTTCTGTTGTTGAAGACTACATTATATACCATGAATTTATTTTTCCATTATTTAGAAGTGTCTGGCACCCTGGCAGTGAAGCACCATGTAAACTAATATTTGGCTTGTGGTATCAGACACTTCTCTGCCTTTGCCTCTTATTTCTTGTGCTGTTTTCATCATTCTATAACTTTATTCAAATGTTCTCCTGTTTATTTTTCATTAATAAAATTACTCAGTGATATTAAGAAATTAGAGGTTAAGTTACATCACTGCTGCCATTGGAAGTTAATACACTCCAGACACACCACTCATCAAAGACACTATGTACAGTATCTTGATAAAAAGCAGAAGTCAGGACCAAAGAGCAGTGGAACAGAAGCAAAGATGCCTAAAAAGATAAGTATAGTTTCACAAATATGTAGACTGACTGCTTAGGATAGTTTGAGATAATTAGTTCTTTGTTTTGTTTAATGCCTATATTTACACACTTGCAATATCATTTCTCTCAGCACAGTTAGTCTACAAGTTTTGATTATGCCTGCTGGGATTATTTTTTCCATGTTTTCCTGTCCTTTGGCAGGTTAAAAAATGCTTTTAAAATTCAACTCTGGGATAAATTTTGATATATATATTTCCAAATCCCATTTGCCAGATGCTTCTGTGAGTATCAGAGATAATTGAGTATGTCAAAAGTATTTTTATAGACTTATTTTACAGGTTGTGTCAAAAGAGAAAAACAGTTTGGTTTTTCTCATGGCCAAGAACTTTTCCCTCTTCTAGGGCTTGCTTGTGAAAATAGAATTTTTATGGATATAGCTTTAGCTTTAAATATTTAATTCTGAACTGCTGAATCAAACCAAGAGATAGCTGTTAGGTTCCCTTCTACTTTTGATTGCCTAGTCTTATTCTGTGTTCACCTTATTTTAACCATTTCTGCTTTTCCATCCTAACCATTTCTGCTGAGTGGGACGAGGAATCAGATGTTCATTTTTCTAAGCATAGTTTAAAGGGATTATATTTCTGAAGTGTCTTTAATTCAAGAAATAAAAATGCAAAGTCCTGGAGCTGGGTAGAGCTAACCCAATGTAGCAATGTAGTCTGGAAACTGACCAGCTTTAGGAGCAGCTCTTCTGAAAATACCTTGGGTCTTGGCTGGCAATATGCTAAACTTGGGTCAGCAGCATGTCCTGGAAGCAAAAAGACCAACATCCTGAGCTGAATTAGCAAGAGTGATTCTTCCCCTTTATTTGGCACATATTCAATTGCATATGTAATCTTACATCCAATTTGGTATCCTCTAAAACATGAAAGATGATGACAACCTTTAGCAAGTATATTTAGCAAAAAGTTTCCAAGATGATCAGGAGCTGGAGCAATAGCTCTGTATGGACAGGCTGAAAGATTGGGGCTTGTTCAGCACAGGAAATAAGTGTTTTAAGGAGAACAACAGTGTGCTAGGACCTACATAAAGGTTATCAAGAAGAAGAAAGCACATTTTTCACTGTGAGAATAATGGCTGTAAACTGGAACAGGAAATGTTCCTTCTGTACACAAAGAAAACAGAAATCCAAAGATGATCAAATATTTCACTAAGCTACCCAGAAAAGACACAGAATCCCTTCCCTCAGAGGGCATCAAGGTCTGACTGGACAAAACCCTGAGCAACTCAGAATGAATTCAGTATAAAACCTGTTTTCAACAGGAAACTGGAAGAGACCTCCCACAGGTCCTTTCTGACCAACGTGTACTCAGTTAGGAAATAGGAACTAGATTCCTGCTAAAGCAACTGAAGACAAGTTTTATTTTACCATTTTTAATATCATACTTCACAAGTCAAAATAGGTTGACCTGCTGGCCAGTAAGGAGAGAGTAATGAAGAAGATTGGAAGATAAATAGACAAGAAATTACTAAATTTTAGAGCATTATCCTGTCAACCAGGATGGCTCTGTTACAGCTCTTTTTCAGTACTATAATTAATTAATAATGTAAGACACCTCCCTTCAGTAAAAGCTCCAGGATCAGTCTTCTGCCTTTGATGGCAGGTTTGCTAATTGGTTCCTCCACTGCGCTCTCCCCCCTATCTATTTCCAGCTGAAATATATGAGGTAGATATCCCTACACATAACTTTACTGCATATGTTTATATTAGACACATCACTATCTGAACTAATCAACATATTTAATTTATGGTCAGTTCCATATCATCAGTGGAAATAGAAAACTTAGATTCCACCTGACCTATTCTAAACATCAGAATGAGATTAATCTCACTTGGACTTCACTGACCTCATCTCCATTGACTACAAAGAGGGTTAGGTTGACTTGCTCAGATGCAAGTGTCCATATTTCAGATGTCTTCATTTGTCAGAAGGAAAATTCATGTGGCATTCGAACCATCTCTGCTAGCCACAAACACATGGTAAATTGTACTTACATCCAAATAGCACTATTGTGCAACTTATGACTATGGGCAAGATGAAATATGTACAGAAAATATGAAAGAGAAGAAGAAAGTATTTGTAAACTACTAGCACTCTCCCAAGCTGTCCCATTCCTAACAATGAGATCCGATTAGTTCTCCGGTAACACTACAAGTTAAAGACCTAAGTCAGAATTCAGTCTAGTTCATATTCTTTTGACAGACCACAGACCTTCTTTTCAGCAAGTTTCTTGATGTTTGCTATGTCATTTGTAATGGATTTTCTTGTTATAATTAAATATTGTAATTAAATAATTTCTTTCATTTTTATTCTTTCATGAATTTTTCTTTCCTGAAATATGGCTAAATTATCTCAATCACTGGTAGACATTCTTCTTCACACAAGTCTCACTGAAATCTTAAAAGCATTGGTGCAAACCATGTAATTTTTCCTATCCTCACCCTTCAAGGAATATCAAAAATCACTACACCTCATAACAACAAACTCTGAACAGTTTTCTCAGTTCATAAGTAGAAATGTCTCACAATGTTCTCACATTGCTCTTACTGCCAGCCTTGAAAACCCAACTTCTTATGAAAATTATTCTCTTCTCTGTCATTTATTTTCTTTCCAAAAAGTAATAGAACAAACAAACCAAAATAAAAACATTCAGCAAGTTCTGCTGGTATTTTGTTGTTGTTGTTGTTGTTGTTTTGGTCAGCATAAGAATTTTTTATATAATATTCTGAATTATTATGGTTAAAATAAAAATCTAACTTTCTTTAGGAAAAATTTGACAGAAAGCAGATTTTAAAAGCAATTATATGTTTTCATTGTTATAAAAACAATTAGGAAATTTCCTGGGTGAGTTGGTATGCTGTCAAAAGATGGGCTTATGTTTCAGCCATAGCTTCTCATCTACAAAAGAGAAATATGGCTGGAGATGACCTCACAGCTTCATCAACAACAACAACAAAAAGAAGAAGGTTCTATATTAGAACAATAGCATTTTGCTATTTTTTGTTTGCAAAAATAGATTTTGCTCTTTTTTTGTTGTTGCTATTGCTGTTGTTGAAATGAAAGAAAGCTGTGGAAAACTGTCCCAAAATATTGGGGATATGTTGGCACATAAGGTAACTACAATGATACATGTTTCCCCATATATTTTGGGATCACATGTTTTCCCAAAACACACTTGTTTCTGATTAGGAATGTATTTGTAGTCCTTGCAAAATATGAGTCTACAGCAAATCCAAGGCATCTCCTCAGAGGTGCAGAAACTGAGCAGAACCCCGAAGTTGCTGCAATCTGCAGCTCACCACAAGACACACATATTTAAACTCTAATCCATAATTTTTCAGCCAAATCCCAGTTGTAGCACTATGTATGTATATGCAACAATAAAAAATTCTTATTAATGAAAGGGGAAAAGATAACGTCACTGGAATATGTTACATCATCTTTTGCGCAACACCACTAACACTGATAATGCAGAACTGCCAAGTTATATCGGATTTCCGAAACACTTCACTATGTCAAACAAAAGATCACCCTTTATATATATATATATACATAAATGGGAGTGTGCACATCTGGAAGCTGTTATACAGGTCTATTGTCATCAGAATATCAGTTAAACAGGTGCGTGCTGATGGCTATGGAACATAATAGACTCATTAACTTGAGTATCAGCAACACAAACTTCAGTGTTTAACATATCCACATCTTGGGTCTTGAGGTCCGTTAAGTTTAGAGATCTAACATCATTTATTTTGTCATACATCCTAAAGAAGAATGTAGATATAATGAGATCTTCCAGAGAAGGGACTGTAAGGATATCTAATGGGATCAGCTGGTAAGAACTAAACTAAAAGAACTAAAAGTCTCCTTGTTTGACACCTCTCATCCGGGTCCCATCTGGATCCTCCAGATGGCGATAGACTTAACCTATATATTTGATTTCATCTTTTTTCATCCCCTATGCCTAAAGTTGCATTTTGGAGCAGACTGACGTCCTCAGGCTAGGTGTATTCTGAATGAATACTTCTACAGGGAGAAACACAAGTGGTTAGTTTCCCTTACAGAACTGGCTAGCCCATAGATCTTACAAATTGGAAAAGATCACCAAGACCATCTAGTCCAACCAATTATTTCTACTAACACTGCTGACAGATTTTTTGCCTCAGAGTTTGACAGCTGTCAAATGGAAAATATCTTGGAAGATGTGGGTGTACGTGAGCAGCCATGGGAGCTGTACTATGATTGACCATTAGTAACAAATTGGGAAAAACTTTTCAAGAGGCATATGTGACACTAAGGTATCAGACAACATATTTCCAGTAGGATCATAACTGTAATACTTGTGTGCACTGAAGGATGAACTCCTGCTAGAACAGTTGCAGAAAAGGACATAGGTTTGATGGGTACAGAAGTTTTCTTACAATGAGAAATTAAGATCCCCTGCTTTGTTCAGTCCAGAAGAAAGAAGGATAAACTGAGACATAATTTCAGTACAGAAATACTTGAGAAGAGCACTTGACAAGAAGTTCTCAAATGTAAGTCCAGGCTAGCTAAACAAGAGTTTCTCTTAAAGAAGAGACTTAAAAAAATACTTTTATGGCAGAAGAATGGGTGAAAATTCCTAAGTAACTTTGAGATAGCTTAGTACACCTGTAAGAAGGATACTATGGCGTGTCTGGATGGGATGGTGGATAGTACTTGCTGACTCACTCCTATGTTTCAATTTGTCTCCTATTAATCCTGGGCTTCAAAAATCAACAGGAAGAAAATACTACAGCTAGAAGCTAATCTGAAGCTAAAGATGTTCCTGTGTCTTCTCTGTGTGCTATAAATGTAACAACAAAATAGCCGACAGTTACATTGGGGCAGGTTAAAAATACATCCCAAAACTGGAAGTGAACTGTTACTTCGTGGTCATAGAGATAAACAGAAAGAAACCTGGGATATCTGCCAATGTTTCAAGTTACTCCCATCTTTTACACGTCCCTCCTTCTATATCAGTCACCTTACTCAAAGTGAGATTGCTTTTAATTAGATAATACTGTCTTTGTCCTGCATCTTAGGTGTGAAATTTAATAAAAGGAGGTTATAGTATTCCATAATTGTTTTGGTGGTTTTTGTTGTTGTTACTGTGTTTGTATTAAACTTCCAGTTCACGTTTTCTGAATATTCTATATATTGACACATATGAAGGATAATAGATGTGAAAGCAGCTTTGTATTTTACAAATATAGAAAGCCACTTACATTTTTAGACTGAATGAAAAATGCTCCATGCTGCTCGTCATCAGCACCAGACTGATGATGGTGGGATGACAGCTCCATAGATCAACTGCAGTGAATGAGCTCCCACTTAGCGTAATGGATGAGCACCACCAAAGAGAGTATTGCAGGGGCTTCAGACTGCAGATCCACAAAGCACTCAGCAGAGTGGAAAACTTTCAGTTGGTCTTTGCAGTCCATGAGGAATAATCAGCAAGAGCTCATTCTTAGTAACTGGATGTTGGGGATAAACACTGCTGCACATAGGCATGTCCCCAGCAGAAGAGAAACTTGCCTGGCTTCTTCAGGAGAAGCCTTCCTGGAGGCATGCCAGTGAACGCCATCCCATATTCTCTGATCCAGTATAAACACTTGAGAACATGCTTAACTTTAAGCATATGAGTTGCGCTATAGACATCAATAGTGTTGCTAATGCGCCTGAAGTTAAATATGCATCAAGTGCTGTGCTGGAATAGAGCCAAGGACTCAGAAACTTGCAGGATCAAGGTTTGGCTGAAGAACAGAGAGTAAAAAGAGAGACAGAAAATGAGAGACACTGAGTTACTCTCATGCCCTCTTGTGTCAGTCCACAATGGAAGCTAGCACTGGGGTAAAGCCCTTATTACAACAAAAGTTAAAGGAATACCTGTAAAGGAAACTGAAACACTAGAAGATACTGTAAACACTATTTTTTTACAGCATACAGTGTCTTTAGATTATTATATGGTACTACATTTTAAAGCTGATACAGTGATGTCACTGCAGTAAAACATCACAAAAACACTGCAGCTTCTCTTTCAGCAGATGCCTGTTTGACTCACTCTCACAGCTGCACCAAAGTAGTCCAATGTGTTTCTGGAGAGCATTCTTGCTTGTGAAGTCCTTATTGGGACACTGACTGGAGGGGAGTGCAGCCGCTTTTCATTTCTTGTGGCAGTCAGGAGGCTTCACTGAATATTTCTGAGCTCTCAATATCTTCCAAAACACATGCTGAATTTCCTGGCTCTCTTCCTTTAAATCTGGTCTGGATTTTTACCCCTGTCCCTCCTCAAATTACTTTATATGCACATAAATTACAGAATTAAAATTATTTACAACAAGAAATTTGATTTTTCAAAATTGGCTTAAACTGTTTTTCCAAGCTTTGTGAAATTTTATATATGATTAATTTTATGTCTAAGTGATTTTTATTCCAAACTTATCTCTGGATAAAACAAAAAGTTGTCCTTTAGCTATTAGTAATGCAACACTGCCAACTAGAGGCACTGGGAATGATCAAGTTCTTGTCTTCTGGACTACACCAATACATTTAAACTATATCAATAGATTGTATAACTATAAATACAGAAAGATCATGTTTGCTCTGCAGAAATCCCACCTGGGGTCTCCAAACACAGCAGTGTTTGATTTCCTTTAAATTTTGTTTTTTCAGGAAATCATTTGTTGAATCCAAACACTACAAGTACTATTATTCTATTAAAAATCATGTCGTCCAGAAATTGAAATAGAATCAAATCCAATCTCAGATTTCTTTGAAGACTTACTAAGCCATTCTAACAACCTTCAGAAAGACACTGTCAGGCCCTGTCAGTGCCAATCATAGAATCTTAGAATCAATAACATTGGAAAAGATCACCAAGACCATCTAGTCCAACCATCAGCCCACCCCCACCATGCTCACTAACAACATCCATCATTTTCACACCTCCACATTTCTTAAACACCTCCAGGGATGGTGATTCCACCACCCACCTTGGTAGACAGTTCCAATACATCTCCACTCTTTCTGAGAATTTTTTTCTAATACCCAACCTGAACCTCCTCTGATACTACTTAAAGTCATTATATCTCATTCTGTTGCTGCTTTCCTGTGCCCATGGTGACAGGGCAGAGGAACATGCAGCTGCCTGACATCTGGTAAGAGGATTTGGAGCAGAGTGGAACAGGGACCTTCTGTACATCTTTGTCTATCCTCCTTCCACTTCAACAAAGCCCTCAGTTGCACCCTTCCCCGTGGTTTCTCCACTAGTATGTCACCAAATCAAACACAACCAGTGCATGGGCAGGCTACTGGATGAGAGAGAAACAAGGTGCCTGAGGATGTAGATGGTGCAGTGCATTCACTACACATGCACAGACTGTGCCCTTCCTGAGGCAGATGGCTGACACTGTGCACCCCACGCATTCCAGGAGCTTGTGCAACAAAAATGCCTTCCAGAGGTTCCCTACATCTCTGCAGTGATCTTCAGACAGAGAGATACCTGGACTTCTTCTGGTAGAAGTCTAGAGGACTGTCCATACAGTTAGAAATGCAGTTTCACAGAAAGGTCTGTTGGTGGGAGAGCAAGCTCTGCCTGCTGGAACTTATACAGTACTAAATAAACATACAGTACAGAACATTCTGAGTTTTGGGGTTGGAGGGAGCAGGCAATAACATCCAGCCCTTGTACACATTCATTCTGTACGGCAAAATTCATGAAATAATAGATTAGATTTTTCCCTGACACTTATCCAACTTTTCCTTAGGCTGTAGTGCAGTGAAGTTGAAGACTGGAGAAGTCAGAGCAACCTAAAAGAGAGGAAACACTGGAGGGGGCTGGAGGTGACAGCACTGGAATAAGATGAAGACTTAGAAGTGAAAGCATAAGCATTGGCATGGGAGACAGAGAATACAGCTTGCAGCTAGTAGAAACCACTATAAAAACTAATTTAATAAATGTTTTTCCAGTCATATTATTATGGTTATGTTCCATAACAACATCTTTACAGGAATACTAAGCTAAAACGCACAGTGGTTCATTGAAGCAAAACACTGGGGCTCAAAGAAAACTGAAGCTGTTCATTCATTTATTACCTAGAGCTCTGCTTTTATAACTGGGAAAAGGAAAAGAAAAAAAAAATGCATCTGTTGTGAATTATCTTGTAAATCTTGTAATACCATAAGTGACATTTCTACAATGATGACAATTTTGAAAGACACACATAGAAACAAGGAAGCATTTCCTATCTAGATTTCTTTTAATGGCTTCATTGAAATGAATCAAATTTTTCTAAAAGCAATTTTTGACTGTCAGTTAAAACCTAAGCCTAACAGACACTTGCAGGGCTTTTCCACTTATTCATGTTTCTGTTTGGCAGTGAAAGTTAATGTTCAGCATTCTGAGCCTGAAGCACATTCTCATTTCTATCACTATTTGCTCTTTGATTGCACCCTGAGATTTAGACCTGTATTAGTGGGATCCAGATGTACTCCTCAACCACAAAAATACGTGCTCTGTGAAGTTTTCTCCTGCAGTTTATTGTAAAATTTGCTTGGGAATTGTGATAATGTAATCTCCTAATTAATTTTATATTGATCTACAAAGGCACATTAGGCATGTGTAAGACTTTCATGGAGATAAAGATGGATGTTGCAGGAACACTGCTGAACTACAGATGTCACAGGAGCTGTGCTCTCATCCCTTACATGTGTATGAGTTACGCTACAGTTGGACAGTGTAAGACCTTTCCTTTCTGCAACTTTCCTTTCTGCAGTAGCAGATCAACTGCTCATGTTTAACATTCTGAATCAGCCCGCAATGCTCAGTCTCACTGGCAGCCAGCACTGGCTGGAGGTACCATCTTTAGGTAAGACAGACCCAAGGGCTCACACTTAACTAATCCTACTCTTTTTTCAGTGATTATTATCTTAGGCTGGCTACTCATATTCTCCTGAATGGACATTTCATTTAAGAACTACATTTGTATTTACAGACAAGCTATTCCAAACTGTGGAGGTATTAGACAGTTTTCCAATTAGGATTTGGTCCTTGCCCCTGCAGATACACTACGAAGCTGTGCATATCATTTACTAGACAGTGCTCAGATCTGTACTTCTTTTGAAGGGGTCAAGTTGGTAGAAAGGGAATGTGTGGACAAATATATCATAATATCACATCCTAAAAAAACAGTATAATAATTAAATGTTCCATAATTCATGCAATCAGGGCTGGGCACTTCACTCCCAACTTTCAGTATGGTATGGTCCGACGTAAAAAAGCAACAGCACTATCAAAATTGACATTAGGACCTTAAAGAATTGACTCACTGGGAGAACAGTGAAGGGAATCTTTGAGCAACTTGCCACTGAAACCTTTTTTCTTCATTCCCTTTTCTTTTTTCCATTAGTGACATTTGAGCACTTTTGCTTCTCTTTTTAGCTCTGGAGCCTTTTGTCTTTCTGTCATAATGGAAAAAGGTGACACAGCCCTGGCTTACAAAACAAAGGGTCAAACCATTTGTTTTCATCTGCTCAAGAAAGGAAGTCAGGATTTAGTGTGATGGAGCTGCATTTCCTTTTTAAGCTATATTTTCAAATTTAGAATTTTGTAACCCATCAAAGTGTCTAAATCATAGAAGCTGAAGGAGAAAACAGATTTTTAAAGAGTCTTAATACTACCTTTCATTACTGCAGCAGTGGCGTTCATCACCTTATCATACTTTTCATACCTGCCATGGAGCCCAGGAAGAAGCCCATGGGGGAGGCCCTCCCCAGACAGAAGGTATATGGCAGAAGGTTTCAATTCTGCAGGTACTGAAAGAAGACTTTCTTTCTCATATGAATTGAGTATGCTTTCTTTTAGTTATTGATCTGAGTTATCTCCTCTGAGCCTGCAGTAATTCCCGGGATTCTACACCTACCCTTGCGAGGAGAACCCACGACAAACCACACAGGGTGAAGTATGTCACCGGGGCATCTCTTTTCCATAGAAATTCTCTTGGATTCTGAATTGCCTCCTTTACCTTTTATTCTTGTACTACAAATTCTCATACTAAGCACTAAACAAATTATTCAGCTTGAAGGATTGGACAAATTCCCCCCAGTCAAGAGACCTGACATGGTTATCACATAAAGTGAGCCCAGCGCTGCCTGCACACGTGCCCTCAAAGCAGAGTTCTTGCATTTTGCCTAGCTTCTGGTTAACTGGGACCACTATTTTGAATTTTTTATTAAAAAAAATGTAATTATAATTAAGCACCAAAAACACAGAAGGTCACATTTTGCCTCTTTGGATACAAAAATGGTTGATCTTTCGTAGCAGCAAATCTTTATGAGGAAGAAAGGAGAGAATCACAGATATCATCTGAAAAGGTAACCTTTTGTGCTCAAATTTCAGCAGCCTAGCTGAAAAGGTTTCTTGAATAGAAAAATGTAACACAAGAAGCACACATCAATAATCAAACATGTAAGTGACAACAAACATCAGTAGATTAAAACTTCCAAGATAAACAAGGCTGACTTCACATGAAAAGAAGGAGAAAAAACTGTAAGCATACAGTCCCTAAAAACTGTGCAAAGGTTATCCAAGGAAGAAGGGAAAATTGATACAGGTAATTCCTTCTCTCTGCAAAGAGAGTAAATTAAAGGGTTTTTCCCATATTTATCAAGAAAGGTCAAAATTATATCAAGCATCATGTCCAAAGAATGAGACCATTTTTAAACTACAACTGACAAAAACAACAATCAGATAATCTAAACCATACCCTTTAAATAAAGTATTTTATTTCCCCCTCAAAAATAAGTTACTTTTATTTGTTAATTACATTCTTCCACACAAAGTAACCCTTGTGTCTTCCTATTAGCTTCATACCTATCTTCAGGCACCAGTGAATCCAGCCATTCACTGGGAACAAAAGCCCCTACAGTTCCAGCTTTCATTGGTGGTTTCTTTTTTCACTGGGCATAAGCCAGACGCAAACTGTCTGAGTGGAGAAGCAACAGACACACATAAGCCACTATTTCTTTTCAATCCTCATACAAGACACCTGATACAAGCCAAGATGAAGAGAAATCCAAGGATTCAGTGTACAAGTATGGGAACCACAAGAGTGAACGTTTGAGGGATGGAAGAAAAGGAAGGGGGAGGGTGAAAGTGCATTAACTTGGTCTCCACCTAAAAGATCTCTCTTATTTTTCCCTAGTTGTTGTTACAGAGAGACCTGAATAGTTCAGGTGTTCTGTGTGTAAACCACACTGACATTTACCTAATTTCAGGAAAAAGACTTTCCTTCAAGAGAACTAACTAACTACTGCTGGTGAGAAAATATTTCTTATTCTCAACTTTAATGCAGAAATGAGTTTTGTTTGACAAACTTGTAGCAAGTAATATAAAAAAGACAAACGATATCTGCTAAGAGATTAGTTAGCAAAACGTTTGTTTTGATAGATAGAAAAAGGCAACTTTTATGGTTTTGGCTGTCTTTTTTTTTTTTTTCCTTTACTCAGCTATCATTGGATTGTGTAACATCAAAAATTTAGAATACTAAATTTAAACTGCTTCCAGTTGTATCTCCATAAATTATCCCTTCTAAATTCTGTGGATTTTCAATATGATGATAATCAATTATTTAAGCTTCAGTTAAATAACTTGTATGACTTAGGGAGATTTAAACTTTGCTGTTTTGTTAATATACTGCAAAAGACAGTACAGATTCGCACATTCCATACGGATTTATAGTGACATATTAGGTGTGATTTCAAAGCCAAAACTACTTATGCTTAAGTGGAGTTTTGACATGTTAATATAAATGATATATTTTATTATTAACATCTGACAGGTAAACTAACACTAAAGATATTCACTAACCTTCAAAGAGAGCTGCTATACAAATTGATTTATCAGAAGTAAAATAGTGGGGGATCATGATCTGATTTTGCTAACTGAATTTAGTGGTTTGCAACAATGTGGGGGAAATTTGAATGGAATTTCTATTCTCAAAAATTTCTGTTTCCAAGCTTAGCTAAAAGTTATTATCGCTCCTTATGAAACACTGGGAACTGACATTTCCTTATTAGAATTCCATCATCTCTAATTATCAAATTAATGTGCAGATTTACAAAGCCCCAAAGGAGATACTTTATAATACTCAGTCAACAACAGATAAGATGATCAAACCTAAAGAGGAAATTATGTGAAACAAAGAATAGCTCTAGAGCTGTGATGTAATGTGGAGGGAAAGAGAACAATGATGATCCAGACTGAGGAAGAAAAGTATTATAATTAATGTATTAATTATAACCCAGGGAAGTTTCTTCAGAAATACAGAATTGCAGCAAGATGGTGGTACTTCATGTTTTCTGCTTTTTAAAGTATGCTTTTTTTTCTCCAGTTATTTGAACAGAATACTTCTCTTGTGTTGGATTAGTGTAAGCAGCCTTTGAATTCATTCATCAGAAATTAAACAGATAACAGTGATGTCAGAAGTGTTGAGAATTTCACCCAAAGCAAAGACAAAACCTGCTGTACTTTTCATGCCTCTGTCTCAGGGAGCATGAAGAATTTATTTTTCCAACAGTAAAGGCTGTAATTCTACATTGGATGTCACTTCTAAATTCAGTTTGAACATTTCTTCATAGATACAGACTAAAGTGCTTTGGAGGAAGAGTTGAATTTTTTGTGTGTTTAAGTCAAAGGACTTTTTCTGTAGGTCATCCTGGTAACTCCTATAGCCCAGTCTCTGAAAACTGAATCTCCAGTGAGAATCAACATGCTGACAGAGTGATGTCCTGGGCTACATGCATTACAATTTCTAACTTGGTGCAAATCACCTGAATATTGGAGTTTTCACTACCTGAATATTATTGTATCGTGCAGAAATCTGGCATATTTGGCTTTGCATTATCTTTCCTCAATCGTTAACTTTTGTTCTCTGACTTTCAACAAGAACAGAAGTTACTGAACTTAGAGTGATTTTTATCAGGAGGAAAAGTAAACACCTTTGGAATACACAAGCAGACTGGGACATAGGTGGTTGTGTTTTTTAAGCAGGATTTGAGCTGGAAATCACTTTTAAAAAGCCACAAAGAAGAGGAAAAATGTTTGACTTTTCACTCTGAGAAACAGCTGGAAATCAGAATGTTTGTTTGAAATTTACCTCCCTATCTTAATAACCTTGTTCACAAAAATAGGCTATGAATTTTTGGCAACTTAAAATAAGAATAAAATTAATTTTCTTAAAGGTTTTATCACATGTTTAGACCAAAAAACTTATTATATGTAAAACAAACCCACACTGTTATGGTTTACAGTAATTTTAAATTAAATAAACAAATAAAGGGACAAAAAATACTGATCCTGAAATTTTCATGATCCTGCATTACAATACTGTTGTACTAGTTCATGAGAATGAAATGGTAGATGACCAAAAGTAGAAATTTTGTTCCCCTGATCACAGAGTAGTGAGAACTGTCTCTGTTCCTCAAAGTTTGATAGCTCTATTCAGTGCTACATAATAATCTTATTTATATTTTTACTGTTCTGAAAAAAAAAACAAAAAAAAAAAATCATAGCAAATACCAAAACTGCCTGTAGTGTAGACCATTAATATGCCATTGACAAGTTAATTTACACTACACTAGGTAATAAATCCATACAACTAAAGCCATTGCTTTGTTTTCCAGTTTCCTTGCTGCACTGAAAAGGAACTTTTTAGAGAAATAATGCTCCATTCAACATTGGCCTTGTCTCTCCTGCTAATTGCAGTCTCATCCAACCTTGCAATGGCAATCAAAAAGGAAAAAAGAGCGCCTCAGACGCTATCAAGAGGTATTTGATGTAGTTAGCTCCTCATCTTACCATATATATTATTGAAAGCATATATGTGCTTACTGAGGTGTGATTCTTTAGCATTCAGTCACACACTAAGTAGTGCATCTTTTTCCTCCCTCTCACTTCACTCCATCAGTTTCTTCTTAAGAATAAGGCTGAAGGCTTCAGGTAGTCTTTCTAATTTTTATCAGTCACAGTGACCTGTTAGAATCAAGAAACCCAAACTGTGTCTCTGCAACTTGGCTGCTCTTGAAGAACTCTCAGTGAAAAATATTTTTTCACACACCTTGAACAGACAACTGTAGATGCTATCTTACAGCTACTGAAACACAATTTTATAACTTCAACCTCAAATGGAATTTTTTTCTTCAGATCCATTTTTATTCACAGAACAACAGTGTGAACCATTAAGTATATTTATTTATTTATTTACTGAACTGTCTTTCATTTTCTTTTCCCTTTTATCAGATAGTCACACTCACAATTCCCTTGTGATGCACAATTTTCAACCTGGAACTTAAAGGAAGACTCTATTTTGTCCAACCAAAAAAAAAGATGTTTAGAAAAATAGATCTTTCCTTCTTCTCAGCCTTCTCTCTCTTTTCAGATGTATTCACCTTGAAAAAGCTCTAGCTGTTTCCCTGAGCTCCTCTGCAAGTTGTGCAAAGCATGCAGACTCCACGACTCACCTCTGAGTTCCTCCCATATAAAGCCTTGCCAAAGCCCTGCATTCTCCATGGCCCAGTTACTCAAGGGACATTCGGGCAGCAAAGAAAAGGATTGAAACAGATCAGCTGTAGGAATTTTACTGATGTTTGAAATTATTCCATATGCAAAAGAAAAAAATATATATATAACTGCAGGGCAGTCAAAGCGCTTCAAAAATAGCAAGAACAAGGATAAGTGCTTTCACATAAGAAACCCATTGTATATACAATACAAAATTGTCTAATCTCTGTACAGAACAAAGAGAAATGTCAAATCACTTTCCATAAGTTATATCCATGGAGAAATTTTATATCCAGTCTGGTAACTATTGCCTGTCTTACCTAGACCAGAATTAATTTTTCCCACTCAGAACATTACCTGTAATTTTAAGAGACTGAGAGGAAATACTTAATCCTGCTGTGAAATGACCCCAGCTGACTCCTCTGTGCAACTATCTATGCCAACAGTTGATTTCAGCCAGGAAACCCACTGGTCAACCAAGCTAGAACCCCACCACCAACCAGACAGATCTGAAAATGAAATTATACTCTTGAAAGAAGAGATGGCCTATAGCATCCCAAGCAATTGTCCCACTGACCAGAAGGCAAAGAGCTACTTTACAGGGGCTGGCATCTTTGGTGTCTGAAGGCATGAAATCAACATGACAATCTGCTTTTTGAGTTCAGTGGATGAGCTGTGAAGCTGATGACTCATTAAGATTTTGTTTTGAAGGAGGTTTTTATTTAACAACCTTTCTTTAACTCTTTAACTAAGTTATTAAATTGAGGGTTTGTTTTTTTTTTTGTTTGTTTCATTTTGCTGTGTTTGTTTTTTTTTTTTTAAATATTCCAGTACACCTATTAGCAGATGTAGAATTAGTATATCCACAGTGGTTGATAAACTTTGAAAAAAAATTCTATTTGTGTACAGCTTTTGAAAAAGATCAAAAATGTAATTTCTTATTAATTACTTACCTAGCCAAGAGTTAATCATTTTATATTTGTAGGGTGGGGAGATGAAATAACCTGGGTACAAACTTATGAAGAAGGGCTTTATCAAGCAAAAAAAAGGTAAGAGATTAAAAAATAGTTTTGAAAGACAGTTTTGTGAATTAAATTGTCACCCCTTGATATACTATAATGAAATAAAAAGAGGAAACACTATCCCAGTTGATCTGCAGACCATCCAGTTAAATAGAACAGATTTTATGCCTATGAATAGATCTGTTATAGCAGTCTTATGACTCTGAGGCATGAGCCATTAGGCAACTCTGCTTTTAACACTGGCATTTATTCATCACAACAGCAGAGTTGCCATTTGCATAAGCAATCATAAATATAAAAAGAATAGATAATTTATACACACACACACATATATATATATGCACACATAAGTGGATTTCTGATTTCTTTCTCAATCAACCACTGAAAAACAGCATGGTGATCTGCTGTCTCTGATATTTTCCCAAGTACTTTAACAGTTGGATCTTCAGCATAGTTTAATTGTATATTAACTAGCAGTGAAATGATGCTGACTCTGTGTTCCCTTCTTGTAGAATCTTTTACTTTAGAAAAGCTATCTAGACACAGAAACTCCATTTCTCTATTTCTTTCTTTTATGTCCTTTTGCACTGAAATGTCTATCATTCCTCACAGAATGCCTGTTTGATTTTACTGAGATTTAACAGAAAATGAAATGCAATTTGTCTTTCCTGATATCTCTTATTTCCATTCCTGCCAAATGAACTAACTACATTTTATTATTATTAATAAAGTAACAAGCCACTGATGGTCATTCATCATTTGGAAGATTGTCAATACTGCCAAGGTAATTTTTATTTTTTTCAGTGTTAAGTTTTTGTAAACATATTTTTAAGAACATACAAATATTTCCATATTCATTGAATTTACTCTAATTTATTTAAAAAGTACATGAAACTGAAGTTGAAAAGACAAGAATTTATTACTTAAAAAAAATAGTTTACTATGAATCAACTCAAAAAATGAACATGAAAAAATGCTTAGTAGTACTGTCCTACTATCCCTGATGAAACACTTGTCACTTTGAATTAAGAGACACGTATTTGCTACAGACTCGTTGAATGTATTTAATAACATTTGGCCTTCCTGAACTGATAAGTAGAGAAAGAGATAAGAACAAGACCATTGAAATTGATATAATAAAATTTTTCTGAGAATAATGCACTTTTGTCAAACTGAAACACAGTATCTGTTGAAACTGCAGGCTTCATAAATGATAGAAAGGAACTTCCATTTTTATACCCCAGAGATTGCACTGATATGGATCAAAAAACATAAAACCATGACAGAGCCCAGAAGAGTCTCCTAGGAATGTGAAGGAACAGAGGCAGGAATGATGGGACCCAGTCTTTGGTGCCTAAACACTGAAGAAAAGGCAACAGCTATGATGGACTTAAAAATATTCATGTCTTTTCTAGCACTGAAGAAAGCTTTTGCTGAAAATGAAGAGATACAAGAAATGGCCCAAGATAACTTCATTATGCTGAATCTCATGGTAGAAAGGGTTTGGGGAGGTTTGATTGGTAGCTCTTTTTGGTCTGTGTTTTCTTTGTCTTTTTCATGATATTTTAGCTAAATATCTCTGGCATTTCAGTTAAACATATGAATGTAGATAGCTCTAAAAATAATGTCTCCCATTTATTTCCATGGAAATACAGTACAAAAGGTACAATTACACTGTTTGATAGAGCAAATTCTCAGCTTTTCAGCTGTGACAACTTTTTTTCAACATAGTCATCACCATTAGCTATGCATTTTCACCAGCAATGAACAAAAGCCTGCATGCCATACCCGTACAAATCCACATGGCTATCTGGACCATGGCTTGTGTAACATACTTTTGTTACCACTGCTGAAATGCACCACCTGCTGCCTCATTGTCCTCACATCCACTGTTTCTCTCCATAACAGTTCAGCAAGTGTTAAATGAATGTCAACAGGTCTAATTATTTCCTGCATGGAATGACACACCTACGCCTCACATGCACTTCTACAACAGATGCCATTCTCTCAGACTGCCCCTCTACATCCATTTGTTGCATGGCAACAAAATGTTGGTGGAAAGGTGTAGCTTCTGCTGCCATAATACCAACATCCATCTCTGATGTCATGGGCCAACACAATAAAATAGGAGGCATTACTTTCAGAGCAGCTCTCGTGTTTGCATTCATACATGTGTATATACCATCTGTACTGTTTTCCTCTGGTATAAGACTGTTCACAAGTGATGCTACTTCTGCTAAATTAATAGGAATATTTTAATCATTAGCTTTAATTTCTCCACCAGCATGAAACCACAGATAAAAACCTGTCACCTGATGGACAATATGTGCCTCGAATCATGTTCATAGGTATGTACAATACTTATGAACCTTTTGAAAATGCGATCTCTGAATCTATACCAGTATCATTCTTAAGAGTCATCAAGACAAATCATTTTGCAAAAAGAAAATATCTCAGAATTTCTCATTATCATGGCATTAGTTTGGAATTTGGCATTATCCGAGTTCAGTTCTCATTCTATCACAGGCTTCAGCCCATTTAAACTTCCTAACATTAAAGACATGTTCTGGAGGGTACCTCATTTGCACTTGGGAGTAAGGTACTTAAATCTCTGTTAGCATCTGGGCATCTGTCAGCCCCTGTTAGCTCTCCGCGCTTTTGCAAGTGCTGTCAGGAGACAAAGTTTAGAGAGATGCCAAATACCTGACCGAAAGGAGATGAATGTACATACAGTGCAGACTACCACAGAGCAAGTAAATAGACAACAGAGTCTAAGCAATTATTTCCTGCACTGTAAAGCTGACTTCTGATATATATCATGTAAATTGTGCCCCACAGACACTTTTCCTTTTCACTGGCTGCCAAAGGTAGGTGAGGTGAAGCCCCTGCTCATAGCGAGGTAGTAATAGGAGTCAGGTGATTAATTAACAGAAAGTTTGGAAGGGAAACCAGTTCAGTTAGGTATTTACAACCATTTTGTCCTGTAATGGAAACAGTAAGAATCACAAGACCTTAGTTCTGGTCTCTAGGTAAGTCATGATAACACTGCATTAATTATGCATGACCCTCATTATCTGTGCATCCAGTCAAACTCTCTCTCCCAGAGTAACCCCAGAACTTGTAAAACAGGATGGTTTTCTTCAAGTATGGACAAAATGTACGTGTACAATCTCTTAAAAATAGCTGCATAATATAAGACTGAGCATCAGCTTTTGTTTAAGATTTCTCCGCATAAAAAGCAGTTGGTCGAAACAGAGCGTTACAGCCTCTCAGTTTGTGCTTGGCAAAACAAGAACACCTCAGGAACAGGGCTGTGCTATGGGCACTGCCCTCAGCTGTTGTGGAGAGCAGGGATTAACACGGTTTCTTTTTCAGACCCCTCTCTCACTGTGAGAGCTGACATCACAGGAAGATACTCTAATCGGCTGTACGCTTACGAACCACAAGACATACCATTCTGTAAGTGCCCACTTCGTGGTGTTACTCTGCATTCCCTATTGTAAACAGCCAGATACATGCCATCCCAGTCATCTGTGTTTGAGAATCAGTTAAGATCTCAAAGTAATGAATAAAGAATGTTTGCAAGCATTTAACAATAATTTACAGTTGTCTAACCTGTTCTAGCAAACACTTAAGAACATCTATTGTCCTGCTGAATTTATTGGGTCTACTCAGGTGAGACAAGTTGAAAGATCACGGGTGAGAAATTTCAGGACCAAGATCTGAGCTGTTTGCTGGTGAATGATGAAAGTCACTAAGCTCAAAGGTATCCAACTGCACAATTTTAACAGGTAGTGGTGGGAGGGGAGCAGGAAAAAAAAAAAATTCTTGTTACCCATATTTCAAAAAGGAATGTGATTTTTCAGGTTGAGCTCGTACTCCATATCATCTATCTGAGAACTGTGCAGTATCTCACAACAAATATGCATGTCACATCTGATCACCATGTTTGCTGAAGTAAAAGGGATTTGACAATAATCAACTCCTTAAGTTAAAAGTTTTGATTCACAACACTTTTTGCCTTCAGCTTTAGTATCAGTGCCAGAATATTTACCATAGGAAGCTCTAAAATACATAATCCTGTATTAATTTCAATGTGAAGAACGTACTAACCAAAATGCACTTTATTTTATAGTTCCTACTTGTTTTGGTTTTTGTTTCTTTTTCAGTAATAGAAAACATGAAGAAAGCACTACGCCTCATTCAGACAGAATTGTAAACAACAGTGACATGACCACAGCCTCAGANATACCATTCTGTAAGTGCCCACTTCGTGGTGTTACTCTGCATTCCCTATTGTAAACAGCCAGATACATGCCATCCCAGTCATCTGTGTTTGAGAATCAGTTAAGATCTCAAAGTAATGAATAAAGAATGTTTGCAAGCATTTAACAATAATTTACAGTTGTCTAACCTGTTCTAGCAAACACTTAAGAACATCTATTGTCCTGCTGAATTTATTGGGTCTACTCAGGTGAGACAAGTTGAAAGATCACGGGTGAGAAATTTCAGGACCAAGATCTGAGCTGTTTGCTGGTGAATGATGAAAGTCACTAAGCTCAAAGGTATCCAACTGCACAATATTAACAGGTAGTGGTGGGAGGGGAGCAGGAAAAAAAAAAAAATTCTTGTTACCCATATTTCAAAAAGGAATGTGATTTTTCAGGTTGAGCTCGTACTCCATATCATCTATCTGAGAACTGTGCAGTATCTCACAACAAATATGCATGTCACATCTGATCACCATGTTTGCTGAAGTAAAAGGGATTTGACAATAATCAACTCCTTAAGTTAAAAGTTTTGATTCACAACACTTTTTGCCTTCAGCTTTAGTATCAGTGCCAGAATATTTACCATAGGAAGCTCTAAAATACATAATCCTGTATTAATTTCAATGTGAAGAACGTACTAACCAAAATGCACTTTATTTTATAGTTCCTACTTGTTTTGGTTTTTGTTTCTTTTTCAGTAATAGAAAACATGAAGAAAGCACTACGCCTCATTCAGACAGAATTGTAAACAACAGTGACATGACCACAGCCTCAGAAGGTAAAGCTGCACCAGGAATGTCAACATTTTAAAGCATTGTATTTAGCCTCTGCTATCTCTTTGAACTCTTACCAACCAGGTAAACCAGACTTCATGAGAAAGTTATATGCATGAATTGAAGAGGAAATTTAGGAGCCTACTACCATTTGAGAAATGGAGAGGAAGTGGAGTTAGTTACCTGAATAATTGAAAGTGATGGTTTAAGGCACAAGCAACTTTGGGCTCTATATTATCAATTGAACTGTAGCTTTATTGTCACCTACAACTTCCAATCAAGGGCTATAAACAATACTTGATGTCCATTACAATACATTATGTAAGTTATTAGCTACATTTTACCTCCTATTTTTTATTTCATGTAGCTTGTAAATCTTAAGTATAACTCAGTTGTATGCACTTATTTCTCGTTAAAGGAACACTGCTGGTAAATCAGATAGGAAGGCTCTTTCTGTAGATTTTGGAATAGCTAATAGAGAAAAAGAAAATCAGATCTAGGGTTCGCTTTCTTCTGTCTCATTCTTTAACTATTATTCTGATAGCTGAAAACAACATATTTTAAGCTGAAGATGGGGTTTCTGGGAGATGATAGTCATCAAATAGCAACTACAGGTTTTGCCATGATAAAAATGCAGTGATGCAAGAGAGAGGGAAGGAGATAATTCCAGAACTCCACACCTGAGGCTAGGCATGCTTGTAAAGTCTAGTGTGGGAAAAATAAGTAGGCTTTTCCTATCTCTTTTCTTTTAAATGTCATTTTCATGTGGGCATTCCTTCTTCTGTGGCTCCCAACACAAACATCATAGTGGAAGCACAGTGAGGAAATCTTCATATAAAAAAATATTTACTACACAATCTCCCAAGACTACCATATGAAAGAGTAGACATCTATTTTAAGTAAAGAGCTTGAGACAATTAAAATAGTTTTCTATACCAGTGCTGAGCTAGAGCAAAGCAGTAAGTCATTCATGTGCAGGAAGAGCATGATGTTATGTTCCGTATACGGCACAAGTGTCACTTATCCCTGTTATGTGCCATTTCCTCCGGTGTTGCCTAAACATATATATGAAATATGAAGGATGATCCCCTGTAGGACACCTATATTAACTTAGAATACTGAGTATTTATTTTGTCATAAATGAATTATATTGTGCCTATCTGTCTTCATAGCTATGTAAAATTTGGATGTAAGAGTGTACTCCAACAGAGGGGTGATTAATGTGAAACAAATAATAAAAGAAAAAAATGTATTTGTTTTTAGCAGCATATTTTCTTCATAACCAAGGGAAAGGGCTGGAAACAAAACTAAACTGGTAATCACATTCCCTTGATCTGTGTTTATCTCCATTTATGTTCATATCTATCCCAGATTTGACAGCACTTCCCAGACTTGTGGTCACACCCTGTCTTGAGAACATCAAAGGTGTTCAGGAGAAAAGGATGTGAGCTAGCTGCCAGAGATGACACAGGATAGCTGTGGCAGCATTTGCAAAGTGGGGTCAAAGAAGATTTACTTTGGAGAGAAGCACGGCATAGAACATCTTTTGAAATGCTGAAGTATGGTAGAATCAGAATATTACCAAAAGTAGGAGGAAAGTTGTTAGCCTTTTGCAGATTTTTCCTCTCTTCGCTTTCAAGAGTATTAGATAAGGTCATGAAAAGCACTGACTTGAAACAACTCCTACTCTAACTTGAGTAGGAAATAAAATGTGAGCTATTCATGCCATAAGCCAATGCCTCCTTAATCTTTTTAAGATCTAGAATATGAAGGCTTCAGGCTCTGGCTCCAAGGGAAGGCTGCATTTGTGCTCTACCAACCTTCCAGTGTAGGAAGGGCATCATCACACATTCAAAAGCTGAAGAGTACGGATATGCTAAGAGCTCCTTTGGGACTGTACAGAAGATGGGCATTTTAACTCCTTTTTCCCCATTTGAAGAACAGACAAATGCACATATCTATAGCCTGAATAGATCACTCAATATATCACAAAAATGACAATTTTGTGCTGATTGTTGGCTACTGATCAGACTCAAATTACATTACTATACCAAAGAGAGGGAAGACACAGTATACTCAGACACACAACACAGTAACTCAGTAGTCACAATTCAGTGGGACCATTTAGTTGAAATCATATCTGAACTGTTTTTAGATAATTCTTCATCACAGGCTTACATGAAAATGGACAGCACTGTCACGTTTCCCTCTTAGTATATATAAAGCTACAGTAGGGTACCTTCTTACATAACTAGCCACTCAAATCAAATACATCTTACCCCTTATAGAAGTATTGAACTTCCATATTTATGCTGTTTCAACTCAGCTACAACAAGATGCACGTCAACTTGCTGGATTTGAATGTTGTATGTTAACTATTCACACAAACATTTGCATGATTAGGGATTTCAGTTAAGCCACTTTTTTGTGCAACAGATCTAGAAGCTTGTAATTCAAGTCTGCAAGCAGAACTCACATGGGTTCAGTAATACTAACTCCACAGTCCGGCTGATATCATTGCTGTAACAGAAAATAAACAGTAGAATTATCAACAACCCGTATTGTGGAAGAAATGAGTAATGTAAGCCTAAGACCCAGACGTCGTCTGTCTTTTTTATAGTTTGAACATTCGATAGTGAGACAGCAGACAGAAAATTCAACAGTGTCATTAAACGAATCCATACTATAAACAGAAAAAAAGTCAGAACATTACAATGACTATTAACTTCCATTCTAGAAGAAAATTTAGCCTGTCATCTATACTGCAATACTTGTGGTTTTAACATTTGACAAAAACTAAGGTCAGTTTCCAAAGATCTTGTTGATACTGATTGCATCTGTAATCTGTAACAGTGTTTTCTACTACAGAAGTTTTTAACAGCTTTGACACAACACCTATTCAAGCAGACAGCAACCACTTTTCAGAAATATCATAGGCATAGGAACTCCCCTGTATCAGATGAGATCTGCTTTGCCAAACAACCAAATGGGATTTCTCTTCCTTCACTTCTCAAATCCTTATAGGTATCAGGCTGAAATCTGTTCTCAGTTGTAGCCTCAATAAACAGGTCCAAATCTTTGTGATATTTAAAGATTCAGATCCAGTCCTTTTGGTGGAGCTAGATGTTCAGGTAGAAAACACCTCAGATGTTGCACAATACTTTCTCTGTTCGCAGCTTAACTAAACATTCATCCTTAATTTTGCAGTTGCTACTGTATTTCTGTCCTCTACTCATTGCTAGGTAATATCTCTCCTGATGGAACATTAACACAGACCTCAGATTAAAGTATTTTTGGTCAGGGACAAGATAATATATTTGTAGACTGTGCAGACACAACATTACTCCTTCCCCCTTTTTTCTTCTCAAGTTAATGGCATGAGATGCTATTCTCTTATCCTCCACTGGTATGCAACAAGAAGTCACAATAACAGTGGACAGATCTTCATACACTTTCCTTACATCTCTTAAAATTGATTGGAAAACAGTTCCTTTTGTTTCCTGGTTAACTGAATCTATAACAACCAGCTTTTTTTGCCTGCTGCTGTGCATCTTTGAGCTAAAGGAGAGCAAAAGACAGAAAACTGTATGAGAGCAGCAGTTATTTTTACAAAGAATTGTTCAGCCATTATATAAGGCTCTACAGATGAGAAAGCCTACCTGTGTAGATTACTTTCTTTACAGAATTCATACATTACATACTATATGTACGGATCCCAGTAGTAACATGATTATATTATCACCTCTGGAAGCAAATGTAAAAGAGTTCTAAGTTTGCCTTTACTATGACCACAGTACATTCTGGAAAACAAACTCCACTGCCACCTGCTCACATATTCGTACCTATTTCACTGTTGGGACTTATCTGTTGTAATCAGACTAAGAGTAGTCAAACAAACGTGAACTTAACGTCAGTGAGGTGAGGCACAAGAATCTGGGAGCCTACAGAACAGGATCCTCCCTCTGCGTATCCGTCTCAAAGCAGAAAGGCGTGGGCTTTTCGAGGCAGATGGCTGATGTATTGGTCTGCAGAGCTAAAACATTTCCCAGTGTGCAAATATTTGCGGTGGACCAGAACAAAAGAAAAGCCACCATACCTTTGTGTACCATGTAGACGAGAGACTGTGGGACACCTCAGCACTTAAACAGCAAAAGTAACGTGATCTTGCAAAATAAGGACAATGTACTTTGGATTGCTTCATGTATTATATGTGTTCTTGACAAAGGCTGACACAGGGAAATTTTCAAATGCTGAGGTGTCCTCCACACGTTTGACCAAGTCATTGCTATGCTTCCATTTATTTTTTTTTTTCCTTGCTTTGTATAGATCCACAGTATGAGTGAAATGGAGACAAGAAGTCTCTGTGGAAATTCAGAAGTCCATTAACACCTGTGAGAAGGGGAAGAATATTTGTTCTTCCATTAAAGAAAAAAATCTCAGAATTAACAATTTAAATATTCATACACTTTCCTTGCAGTTCAAGATGCTCATGATATTCATCGCTTACCATCACAGGTTCTTCTGTTTACTCATATCAAGAACTACATTTCCAAATTTCCATGTAATTCCAACTCCAATTATTGTTAAGTAGCTGTTCATCAAATCAGCCTTTGTCTATATATGACCAGTAAGAAAGAGAGACATCATATGTGACAGTTTTTTCAAGGATATAATGCTCGAAACAACTTTCCTTCCCCCCCCCTTTTTTTTCTGTTTTGCTTTGGGTTTTTCTGGTACTTAGACTCGGTTTTTGCTTCAGGAAAGAGCTTAAAAAATACTTTTAAAAGATTCACTGTGTCTTCTGATACTTCCCCATGCACACTGACTGTCACTCATTACTGCTCTGCACACCCTGTCTACCAGTCTCCAAATGACTGTTTGTAAAAGGTTGGCACACAGGAAAGCATTATTTTCACCTCTGGCTTCTGCCCATATACAGGGAAGATGGTGGCAAATGCCTGGAAAAGAAACTGCACCCTAAGGTAAGGCCTACTGCACATGAGAGAAAAAGAGGAATATTGATCTGACAAAGTGGGGTCATTTTTATTTCAGTTTGGTTTTGCTTCAAGCCTAGAAGAAGGAGGATCTGTGACTTTTACACAGTTCTTCAACACTCCTACAAGCAAGTCATGGAACTAGCGTCCACCACTCCACTTGGAATACAGTTCCACACACAAAATACTTCATCATTATAAAACACTTTCACATGTACATGCTCCTGAAGAGCAACCTTAACCTAATTGGAATAAACTTCTCTTATGGCCTAAGTGACTTCAGTTCTCATTAATTTGTCTGCTCTTGTCCTTAAGGAGAAGTGGCAAAAATGCCTAGATCCCACGGAGGACACACCTCCACAGACTTCAATGACTTCACAGAATCAGTCAAGCAGTTTCACTGAATCTGGAAACGTGACCTTTTCTTCCTTGGAAGAATGTTCTTTCTTATTTACTAATTAAACATATTAATACATAGAAAACCACATTCCAATGAAAACATATTACAGGTTGTTCTGCTTTCTTCATCTAAAGATATGGGATGTGGAACAATTCCTTTAAAAACAGAAAGAAAGCTTTAGAGGCTGTTTTGTTGTTTCATATTTTGAAGAGTCAAGAAACAATGTTGTTGACGTCTAGTGAAGATTCTGAATAAGTATTTTTTTTCCCCACAAGATATTTCTAGAAGGCTACAGTGCAAATAAGTACCCAAGGTACTTATGGTGGCAACCTCTACATGAACACCAGAACTGCTCTCACAGATTCCTCAAGGCTGCCTTTCGTGATCAAAAGTGTTGACTGTACAGGTGGTGAGCTGAACTTCTACAATCCCAAGTACAGCTATAGGGCATCTCTGAAAGACAAAGGACCAGACAGCTTAAACATTAAGCACAGTTGTTATCCACAGACAATCTTCAGGCATACTGGTCTATGATATGTGAGCAGCATTCAAGAGACTGACAGAAATTTAGTTTTTTACTCTGAAAAGAGTCCCAAGAGCCAAGGATGTTTAGTTATGTTTAGTTATGCTTTTGTACACAAGGAACTAAAACGCAGGCAGGTTATAAGCACATAAAAGGCACGTACCAGGGCAAAGAATTGAAGATGCATTTATCCAGTCGATATGAATGAAAATAAGCTCAAAGTAATTAGCACAGCTTCTTTCTCCCTGTGGTCATTTGAACTTTTGTAATTAAGGGGAAAAAAGACACTGTGCTAAGATAAGTAAAAGACAGGAACCACAATTTTTTAACCAGTGCCTTAAAACATAAAGCATTTCCTTCCTACACTGAAGCAAATCAAAGGATACGTGTCCTTCTGCTGGAGAAAGAATGAGTCACCGAGAAAGCTAAAGAAAATTCTCACCATGCTATATAATTTCATGACATGCTCTGCTGAGTCATAAACAAACCTAGAAGTAACAATGTCCTTGAGAAAGGGAGGAAATTCCAGAAATATTTGTAGAAAATTCCACAGTGCTAGAGATCTTAAACCAGTTGCCATTTCTCCAGGTAAAGCTATGATTAAAGAAGACACTGTGGTTCCAAGGCTGACAATATTAAGTATTGTCAGTGCCAGTAAATAATTTGACACTACAGTAATCTAGATTCAATGCATCTGTGACTATATGCTGGTAAATCATGGAAACATTAAAACTACATTGTAAACACAGAAGCAAGTTGCCAAAAAGATGTCAGGTTGATAAGCTTATTTCAAAGCAGTGAATTTGAAAAACAAGTAAAATCTTCAATAGTAATAATAATAATTTAAAACTGTAAAGGAAAAAAAAAAAACCTTTGCATATGTATATAAATTCTGAGTTCACTGGCTAACTGCAATGATAAAACATAGAATCAAAACTATATACTGCAAAGGTATTTCATATCTAGAAGTACAGATTACTTTGCATGCTGTTACAGGAAAAAAAAATGTTGATCTTTATGACTGCTATTTAATATCACCAGCAGAAACTATTTAGACATCACACGCTTCCAAAAATTAAATAGCCCTTCTCCTCACTTTAACGTGCACTCTTATGAAAATTAGTTTCTTTATAACATATTACCCAATAACACTTTGGATTTCTCTGTATACCACAATTAATTTGGAATACTAATACTGTTTTAATTATCATACGTTCTTGTTGGATGAGCTGTACTTAAAACCAACAAAACAGGGATGAAGGAGCCCATCCCAAGGGTATACATACAGAGGATGAGTGCTGGCATGGAACCATTATAGGTCTAGTCCTTGTGCTGGAGGACTTGAATCACAAATTCAGTGGTCAGCAGGGAAGATTATCCTAGGTCTCCAGAGTTTCCCTTCCAGGCACATATATTCTACAACTTTCAGATGTGACTGTTGCCTCCAGTGCAACTGGTTATTTTATATATCAAATGCATAGTCTTCATATTCATTTCATTCTAAATAAATTACTAAATCCTAATCCTAATAAATTCCTAATTTCCTAAATCCTTTAGGAAAGTATACTGTGAGGGGCAGGTCAAGAAATTCACTATTCCATGATGGAATAGTTCAAATCTGCATTGGGAGTACAGTGAGCTGACAGTCCTACCATACATGAGCAAAACTTCTTGGTCTGAAGGAAAGGGAACAGAACAGATAAGAACACAGAAAATCCCAGATCCAAGCTTTGGAGTTGTTGCCAAGGGATCAGAAGTGCAGCAAATGATGCAGTTTTGAGACACTTTTTCTTCACTATTGGAAAGTGTCTCTGACATCAAAATGTTCCCCAAGCTATGTTTTGGGGAAAGACAGCCCTGAAAATGGGAAACTGCATAGGGATTCAAACTAGAAATCTTATTCTTTCTGTCTGATCTAGGCAGAAGTATTATTTATTAAAAACACTTGCTGGAAAAAGGCTGCCCTCCATGGAAATTATGCTGATCTTTTGTCCCCTAGAACAAATGAATTTGGCCACAACAGCAGCACTTAGACTCATATGAACACATCTCCCCTTTTTGGGTATTATAGTACTCACACTGTATATATCAGCATAAGTAAAACACACTTTTCCTAGTAAATTATATTGGCTCTGCTTAGATGAAGAGAAAATATGGTAGCTGCTGTACTATTGCAGTATTTTGTGTTATTCTTTCTTCTTAAATAACCATCAGAATTCCTTGGTTACTACAAGCTTATCAGAAATTTACCAAATAGCTAAATGCTAGTTGGCCTTGTCCAAATTCAAGAAAAGCCTTAAGTTTAAAGCCTGAGCATCCACTAGAATTCACAGTTGGCTACAGGAGTAGAGAGAGAGTACTATATCATGGAATCATTAAGGTTGTTAAAGACTTCTAAGAGCACCTAGTCTAACTGTGAACACATCAACCCCCTATCACACACATGAAACTAAATGTTGTTTGGAGAACAGTGATTGACACAGAGAAGAGCTTTGGTCTTCAGTGTGCAGCTAGTTTTTCTGAAGGTAAGTGTACACAAGCACAGAAGGACCAGGCAAACAACGTGCCTCAGGGACTTACCTGCACACCAAATATTTTTTAGGCATTTGTCAAGCACACCAATTCAATTTAGGTACATACTTGTAACATGCATTCTCTTCCTCAGTGGGTGGTAGTATACAAAATTACTGATTTTACTGTCCATAAAACATAAGACATAAAACCGTGCTTGCACATTCATCAAGCACATTCTACATACGTTTCTGCAGATAAATTGTGGGAGTAGTTATAATCTCTACTGATAAAGAACTTGATACAGAAAGGCCACATCCTCCTGATAAATGCTAGTTTTAATTACTACTTTTTACACCTCTCAGTGGAACAAAATTTATCTTTAATTATAAATGTACTTACCAAGATGATTACAAAAATATTTCAAACTCATCTTGTGTAAAATTTGGGCTTTATGGAACCAGAATAAAAAAAGAAGATAGATACTAGTTCATTTAATAGTAAAGGTCAGCTTACAGAGTTGAAGTCATTACTAGGTGAAAGTAGACACTGAATTAAAGTACAGATTTATTTTAGATGCAAAATAGTGTAGGTAAGTGGTAACTAAAAAATTTTTGCCATCTGTTTAGGGCTCTCACTAGCAAGTACAGATCATCTCTGTCTTCTGTTCAAAGGGCACGTCACCACCTAAGCTGAATATCCTCACACTTATTTTAGTGATTCCCCTAGATTTAAAGAATATGTTCTGTAAGTTGGAGACATCTGGGATTACATTAAGACAATCTGTACCTCAGTCTGGCTAGTGAGATCTCTTCATTTACATGTTAAAAGATGTTAAGTGAAACCAGTGTAAAAGCCCACATTGTATATTAAATATACCAAGTAGGCAAACATAGGCCCAAGAGGTAGGTAGCAAATGGTACTAATTAAGTATGTTTTCTAATGTTGTATTGTCTCAGCATAAGAGATGGCAATAACTGCTTCACTTAATAAGCAATAAAGTGACAGAAGTGGGAAGGTTAACCTGCAAGTTACACCACCAGGAGGTCCAAGGAGCCAAGTGAACTCCTAAGACATTTCATACTGCTACACTGCTCTGTGACACAAATCACAATACCACGTACAAAAGAATTAGCCAAGCTATGCATGAGCTAAACTTGACAGAAAAAAGGAAAGTTCTCTTTCTACAGATGTTTCTTTTTTTCTTTTTTCTCTTGACAAAATCATCTTTATCACACAGACCTAAAGCTGAGCTTTCCATTTCAGCCTATTATTTGGATAAGACAGCAAGAGACTAGAGATGTGCAAGATAAATTATTTAGTAACTCATGTTATTAATGCATTATTTTAGTTAATTCACTGCAAAGAATTGGATATTAGCAAACAGAAGTGGTATATTTCTTCTTTTGTTTTAATAAAGAGCACTCATATCTCAACCCTCTTCATCACCGTAGCCTTGTCTGACTACCTAAACTTTGTATCCTCCCTTAATTAAAGAGGAAAAATAAGAAGGGAGTAATGTCAAAGGTAAGACTGAACCTGGAAGACAACAGACGAACAACGAAGAAGCTACAATGCAGATTTGCTGGGAAGGAGCTTGGAAGTCTGGCTTCTTCATTATCAGCAGGTCACCAGATGTGCAGCTTCCTCACAGATGCAGGCTGTGGCTGAACTTCTCGGGACCAAGAAAAAAAGGAACTATAGACTCAACAAAGTAATGGCCTCTTGTATTAATATAACTAGTAAATGAAGCTAAGATGGAAAGTTTCTACTATCCAGGGGTGCAAATCGTGAAGTACTTCCCCAGCTGATTTCTTTCAATAGTAGCCCTAACATTTCATCACCAGGAGAGATTTTTTTTCTTGATAGCAAATCAAAGGAATTTTCACAATCATAGAAAAATGTCACAGAATAGAAAATTCAATATTAGATGAGGTTATTGGTAAGATTCTGAACTTTTAGCTCAAAAAACTCTTCATCTTTTTCTCTATAAAAAGGTGAGTAGCACAAATGGAATAGTAAAGACATGGGCATGCATCATCAAGAGTAAACTTCTTGTGAAGAGTTATAATTGTTGCTCAACATTTGTTTGTCACTCTCTGGCTATTATATTACTGATTCTATTTATCTTTGTTTACCTTCAGAGCCTTCTATTTAAAGGACCAGTGGGAACACAAGTGAGCCAAACCCCTTCACAATGCATTTATTCACTACAGACTGCACTGAGCAATTGCTCAAGATTGCTCATGTCAAAACTGGCTGGAGCTGCTTCTGTGGGGTTTGCAGGAGACAACAGCATCCTTTCCTGCACTGCAGGAAGTCCACACCACATGTGCATGGATCACCATCCTGAGCACACTTCTTCCTCCAGCATACTCCAGTATGGAAGAGACAGAAAGGGCTGTCAGCAATCATCACAACTTCATCAACAGCCCTATGCACAGCAGGCTTCTGCTCATCCTCCCTTCATCTCAGGGAGCCCACCCAGCTAGGCAAATCCATCCCGCTCCCTCTACAGAAGTAGAGATACAAGGGGTACACTCCCAATTGCTCTCTCCATCCAGACCAGCTTACACAAAGCAGTCTGTGCAGGAGAAGTCTGCGCCCCTTGATTCTTTTCCACACACACAATAACTCAACAGAGTGCCCAGCAGGACCTCACCATCAGCAATGAACTTGACATGACCAGATGAGGGATCAAAGCCTTCCTAAATTGCTGCAATGCAAAAGAGCCTGCAAACAATACAATAAGTGCCATTAAGCATTCGGCAACCATTCCCTGCCATTTTATTTGACAGGATATACTGATTCTTGTGTTCAAGCCTATAACATCATGGGGTTTGAGGTAAAAGCATCATATTAACCTCAAATAAACAAAAAAGTAAAAAAATAGCCAAGGTCAGAACAACAGCTTTTCTCCACTCAGGTATGTTCAGGGTCTTTGTTGATTAGGCTCTTGTTTGAAAAACTTCCCCAGATCTCCCCCAGAGTATCAATCAGCTCAGCACAGCTTGCTCTCTCCTTTCTGGACCCCTCAGCAGAAGGGCTGCAGCTAGGGTAGGCAGTGAGGCACCCCTTAGACAGAGCAGCAGCCATCTCCTTGCACCACTGGCCACATCATGGACCTTACACAATGCACAGCCATGGGAGGCCTCACCATCTACTGAAGATAACACGTGCTTTGTTAGCAGGCAGATTCATTCTATTCTATAGCCCTCTTCCCTGGCACAGCTTGATGGTTTGGAGTAGACTTATCCACAGGTAAGCAGGTATTAATTCTGCTTCACCATTTTTCCCCAAGGTAGCATCACTGATGGCACTGCTCATTGTTAGTGCTGAATGCTGGTTGTTGACAGCAGTGAAAAGACCCCTAGATAAATAGTGTTGACATCACTATGCACAAAGCAATCAGAAAAGCTGTTGTTGCTTTCCAATTTTGCTACAGCCAGCAATGAAGTTAATAGATATCAAATATTTGAGATGGCCATGCATAAAACTTGTTTCCCTCTCCTGAACATTAACTGAAAGAGGCCTACTGTACTGTGATTCAGCAAAAACACCCTTGACCTTTCTGCTTAGTCTTCATGAGGATAATTACACTCAGATAGATGTTAAAAATAAAAATAAAAAGCAGATCCAATAGACAGATGCTGTAATTTGAAACTCTGAGAGTAGGTGCTAATGATACGTATGCATTTGCATTGGTTAGAAACAAGAAAGGGAACAGGAACTAAGAAGACGACTTTGGACAGCCCTGAAATTTAGAATAAGCTATTCAAATCTAAGCCTATAAATAACCGCTTAATACAAAAGGAAGTTCTTTGAAACTTAAATAAGCAGCAGCTTGAGAAATGGAAACCTTCATAGATATATATAGCAAGGCTATACATTAGCCCTGATACAGTACTTGAAAACATTAAGGCAGTAAGAAAAAGTGGGACAGTCATTCACTTTCTAACAAAATCGCTCCCTTCGTAAAAGTGTTTTGAAAAGGATTTGCATAACAGGAGTTCTAAACAGATTTTCTATCATTTGATGAAACACAACAAATAGAACAAAATTTGCAGCAGTATTATTTGACCTACGTCACCTCCTGATTAGATATATATAGACTGGAAGAAGACTCGTCATTAAACCAAGCTGAAACACAAGCCAAGCTACAGCTTAAACTGAGAAACTCTATCCAATTAACTTTTCAAGAGAGCTAAGATGAGGAAATAAGAGGAAGGTGGTTCCAGGACACTTCTACCAGCACATCCTGTGTCAGGATGCATACTTACATGCTCCATCACTTGCATGAATTAACATCCACATTCTGTGCCACAAGGAGAGCTTTTCAGAGGTTGTTAAACCTTGGTATCTCTGCTTTCCTGAAGAAAAAAAAAAAAAGAAAAAAATGCATTAAAAAATGTGAGGCAGGTAACAAAAAGTTTGCCTTGCCACATCATCTTAATACTAAGACCTGTAATAATACATACATCGTCATACTTTCACGTCATTCTGGGTGTGGGACAAAATCTCACCCTTGACTGGTGCCTCAGCTCAGTTACAGAAACTGGCCTGGAACCAGGACAGAAATAAGCACTTGTACATGACCTACAGGCACACCACAGCTGGCTTAACCTTAATACCCCATCTAGCAGAAGTGACACTCCTCACATAGCCTGAAGGGGTACCCAGCAATATAACAGATCTCACCCAAGAACAAAAAGTATGTTCTCCAGTGACTCAGAAGAAATGACAGATGATGTAGATAGGAATGAAAGCACCTGGCAATGAAATTAACAGACCATCTGTAATTAAGAACCTGATGCACTTCATCTGTCAAAAAGACAGTAGGATCCCTGCTACCTCCCACCATAACTTCAGTATTAAAGAGGCTGATTTTATTCCTTCAAGGATTTAAATGTTTCCTGGTATCATATCGCGTAAACTAAGATTTCTAACTCCAAGGGTTAAGCTTTCCCAAGCATTCATATGGCCGTGTTGTGACTTTCTGATACACCTACATGCCCTGCAGTGTGCACACACATCACCACTCCTCTGGCTGCCCCGGTGCAGGTAATGCAACCCTGCATACACACAGTGAGACCCAGATGTAAGCCTGCATTGTGTACCCAAGTCCAAAATTTCTCAAGGATCCCTGATGTTTTGTCCTGGAGTTTCAGTTGGAATGAATTAACACTTCAAAACATTTGAATCTTTTGCTGTCATGTATTCTAAAATCTTTCTGCACTTGGAGGAGCACCCACTGTTTTATTGCAGGCAAAATTCTGCTGCCCTATTTTCTACCAAGAGTGGATGGCTCCTCTGAAGAAGCACTTCCACCATTTCATCTGTTGTGCCATGTTTTTCTCACCACCTTCTTATGACTTATTACATCTACCTGATCTCTCACTGTACTACCTACCTAGTTAAACCCTTTGTAAAGCACTGACTTTGTGAATGATTCATGACTTCATTTAAAGCACTCTTCAAGCTTCCAGCTCTTAACAGATCTCCAAGAATTGAAGACAGCACAGGCAACGCTCTGCAATACAATTTCATCTGGGGAAGGGAAACCCAAATGATTTTCTAAACTATTTTCATTTCTTTTGCATATGAAATTTTGAACTCTTACTTTCCATTCCCAAACAGATTTTTTTTTTTTCAAAATGACAATTTGATACAGCAAAAATCCTATCCTCTGATCTGTATCTCAAATATTAGGCACAAATGAATTAACATTTTCCAAAATATTCTATTTATAACACTGTAAAGCTGTTGTGTTTCAGACTAGCTCTACAATGTGAAATAACTTGTTGGGAAATGTCATTAGGATTTTATATACTGGCAATTGAAAAGGCATTTGTTGACAGCAAACAATTCTCTGGATTGTCAGTCTGTCCATTCCAAAAGTTTGACTGAAGCTGTGAACAGGCTGTTGGCAGAGAGAAAGCACCTTCACTGTAACAGAGAACTAGTGCTACTATTAGAGCCCCCAGATATGCACCAAGTTTTCAAAATATCAACACTAGTGCCTACAACTAATGAGGAAAGAAGCATTGTTAGGTCTTTCACAAGAGACTTTGACGTTGGCTTAGCATGAACTGGAAAAATAATGCAATCTTACAATGTAGAGAAAGATACAGCAAAACTAAAATAAGGTCTAGGGTGGAGGTTTTATTTGCATTTAGCGTTATACCTAATTCAATTCTTGTTAGAAAAACTGCAGCCACATTCTTTGGATAACTCAGCTGCAAGCTATTGTTTAACCAGCGTAATAAACCCAGCATTAACTTAACAGTTGTCTCAGATTTACTACCTGAGGACTGCATGAGGATGGCTGTCCAATACATTCAGAACGCAAACCCATCCTTCATAAACCACACACAAATAGAAAACAGTATCATCCTTCATGAATAGAAATGAATCTCTGTCATTCATCTCTCATAATACTTAAATCTCATTACTACAACCAGTCATAGCTGCTCTCTCTCCCCTTCCCTAATAAAATCAGAAGCAGGAAGTGTATTTTGACTATTAATTAAACAAAGCCACTCCCAAATTGCTATAGTGCTACAGAGCGGAGAGCCAACACCCAGAGCTGCTGCTGTGCCAGATTCCTGCTCACAAGCCCTACAGATTGTCCTAGGTGAGACTCACCAGATAGAAGTCAGAGAAACAAAGAAAATTGGAGCAGCATTTTCATGTGCTTGACAAGGTGGATTTACAGAACTCAGTTCCTGCCATGATGCATCTCCCATGTCAAAATGTTCCATCAAGGAAAGTTTCTATATAAACCAGTTTGTAAGGGGAGGTGAATTATTTTATTAGACTAGCTAATGCTGTCAGGAAAGGCAAGATGTGTCCAGTTTCAGACTGACTTGATGCCTGACCTGTACATATGAAGACATTTTTAGGCTCAGAGATCACTAACAGACCATCCCAGTTGGATTCCATTATAAAAGGAATTGGTGTGTGGTCAACAACAAAGTCTGGGTTTAACCTAATAATTTTTAGAAATTACATTAAGATAGATTGAAGATAGCTCCATAGAGAAGCTAAGTATATTCCAAGACACATGCCAGTTATCTGGAAAATATTTTTAAAATTAAACCACTTTTTCTCATTTTCCAGAATCAAAAGAAACTAAAAAGCCCACAAGCAGCTAGGCCCTCACTTTGCTAAGCACAGGCACGTGTGGAAATTGGTCCTCCTGAATTATCTGAGCACCCCACAATATGGGAAATACAACATGTTTCCACTGTGTAGGCACAAGCGCACGCATGTACACTCCCAGAAAAGTTTACAGCCTGCAAGAAAATAGTTAAAAGGTATAACTATTTGCATTAGGAGATTTCTGCTCCTAATGGGTTGGTTCTCTTTCAGAATCAAAACTGCTTGCCTCAGAGAGACAGTTGGGAAATTCCTATTATTAAAGTGCATTCACACCTAAGTTTCATGGGCAGAATTGCCAGCCATCAGGAGGATGGACTCCTATTTCAAAATGCAGCTTGCTGGAGCTCACATAGGCTCTTAGGCTTTGAAGACGATTCTACCTTAAAAACCAGTTGTAAGAAAGTTATTTATTTACTTCTCATGCTTACCCTCCACAGTAAGTGCAGAAAGTGAGACTGCTCCTGCACAGATGCTGATACATCACACACATCAACCAGGAAGTTCACAAGGAAGTAGAGGTGCTACAATCCTATTGGTCAATAGAGAGAAGAAACCTGAGTGCAATGAACAACTCTAACAAAACAACAGTGAAGGCAGTAGCTGGATGCACAGTCTTAATACCGTGAAAGAGAAAGATTTTACAGGAGAACATGCCAGAGGCCATGACTCCTAGCCACAGGCACAGTTTCTCATGTACACAGGGATGACATTTGCAACACCTGAGTGTTCACATCAAGCTCATCTAAAGCTACAAGTTACTTTGGGCTCCTAGCTGACATCTCTGTGTCTACCTTTCTAAATCTTAAAACAGAAGATGCAGAAGACTAGAATAGATGGTGGAGCCTACCATCTATTTGCAGGTTATTTGACAATCACAGAAGAAAGGTGAAAGCTACATCTGTCATATAAGCTTATAATGAAAATAACTAATATTTGACATTTTTGGCTTACAGATGAAAGAACTGATAAACACACCAGCAGGCTGAGAGGAAACAAAAACAGCCCATTATAGGCCTCCATGTCTGTGGTCTTTTGGCAGAAGCATGTGGTACCCATGTCATTGTGCATTACTGAAGAGCATAGCCTGTATTATTTTCTTCTCTCCACTGACATCATTTCCTTGAGTCAGCCATTCAATACCCTCAGTTTGCATAGACTTTTTGCTTATTAGTAAGATATTTGGCATTTAAAACTCTTCATCAGTGGAGGGAGCAGTAGTCTGCATTGAATGAGTATCTTGGATCCCAGCACTGCTAGTCAATCCACCAAACCAGCACCACACTAAGCAAAGACCAATCAACCATTGACAGGTACATTCCCATGCTGCTCATGTCCACGCCCCCACCAGGGCAGGAAGCAGGCCACAGGTTATTTCCACTGGTGCCACCCGTGGAGTGCAGCGGGTGGCCAGTACCAAGCAGTCCCTGCCTGTTTGCTCAGAAGCTCCAGCAGCTGCACAGCATGCAGGAGAGCAGGAACTGAAGTCCCAGCCCACTGCCACTCAGAAAGGGCTCCTGCATTCAACACTAATTCAAATAGGACAGCTACATGCTTTTCACCGGAAAACAAGAATAGCATCATATTTCATCTTTTCCTTTCAGACAGGTTAAAAGCACAAGTGGATCCTAACAGACCGTTGGCATAGCATCTATAGGATGCACTATTTTACATACATATAGTTCCTCGTGAGTTTTTAAATACTCTGCTTTCAGATCATTCTCCCTTCTCCATCTTTCCCACTCAGTTTCATTGGTGGTCAGACCACCTGTGACTTGACCCTGTGTCTTATGGAATCTCCCAACAGTGCAGCTGGATATAGGAAAGAGCTGGATGGAGAAGACTACATTGCTTAAGCTCATTTCTATTTCAGCCACTCTCAGCTGCCAGAATGACCTTATGGGGAGGGAGAAGAAATTAAAACTTGGCTGCTCTGTCCCACCTGAGTATCTGTGCTAAGCATGGTTGAAATGTATTTCAGCGTGTGGACCACTATAAACTAAGTATTCCAGAAGATTCAGGATAGTGTTTCTTATGCCAGCTACAAAAAGAAGAAAAAAAAAAAAAAAAAAAAAAAAAAAAAAAGAGCAATTTTGAAGGCATGAAAGCATTCCATTCCATTTGAACGTGAAGACCTGCTGGAATGGGGCCAGCAGGAGTGAGGTAACACCCATTCTCCTATCAGCTCCCTGTGACTGATACTGCTTGTTTAGTGTCACCACCTGAGGGAGTGTGCTTGTCATTTCCAGGCAAAACGTTTAAACAAGACTTTAAGTACACGTATTCTTAAGTCATTCTAATTGGCTTAATTAACCAGCTAACTATTCTGATAGGGATCACATAACAACGTTTCTATAATATATGACCCATGCAGTAGTGAAACATGAGCATCTCTTGGATAAAATTGAATAACTAGTCATTACTGTTCCAGCAATAGCATCCTAATCAGTGACCGCACTATGGCATTCTTCTACTAATTTAGCTTTTATGTGGCAATAGGTCAACAGTAGCTGAGAGTTGGATATGTCTGGGTTCAATTAGAGGTTTGCCTTTGTACTATTTAAGTTTTCTCTCATATATGCTACATACATTCAGTCATAAAATCACAGAATTTTTGTATTTGAAAGTCATCTCTGGGAATCATGTAGTCCAATTCCACCTGATCAAAGTCAGGTCAGGTGGAGCAGCTCAGGCCATATTTGGTTGAATTTTGGACTGATTCTCCAGCACAAATTTGGAGACTCCACAACCTCTATGGATACCTGTTCCATTGTCTAATCATCTTAATAATAAAATTAACAAAGATTTCTCCAACACTTGTTTTGAAGTTCCTATATTTCAGTTAGACCCACTTCCTCTTAATCTGACTCTTGAAAGAGCCAGACTCTTCTTAATCATCTTAAATCCTACCCATCGTATTGATTAATAAGAAACCCCTTAGCCTCTTCTGCAGGCTGCAAAGTTCCAGCTCATTCACCAGATTTAAGGCCATTTTCTAGATTTGCTGCAGTATGTCCATATCTCTGCCACAGTGTGGAGACCTACAGAGCTCTAGATGCAGCCTCACTTTCCTCAACCTGCTAGCAATGCTCTGCCTAACACAGCCCAGGGGCTGTTGGCTGTCCCTGCTGCAAGGGCCTGATGCTGTCCAACTTCTTGCCCACCAGGCTCCCCACTGACATTTTTGGCAAAGCTGTTCTCAGCTGGTCAAACCCCCAGGTGCAGGTCATGGCTGTGCTCTATGTTGAACTCCATGAAGTTCCCATCAGCCTGTTTCTCCATCCCGTGAATGTTCCTCTGCAGGACAGCACAACCGTCTGGTCTACTAACCATTCCTCCAGCTTTGCATCACCTGCAGATTTGATGAAGGTTCAGAGACAGGTAGCTCAGCCAGGTCCCTCATGATGAATGATCTTCAAGAAGCCACCATCACTTATCCTACTTCTGCACCAGCATACTGCACAAATGTCCTTTCCTCAGCAAGAAACACACAGTAGTATACTGGTAAAGTGTGCTAGGAGATTACCATCAATAAAAAGCTACTCTGCAAAGAAACAAGAGGGTAAGACTCTCTTCTCTGTGACACAAGTTATTTTTGCACTAAGTGGGGTTTAGCCAAGAAGGAACGTGAAAATCCAGAAAAAAAAAGACATCCACACAATTGGACAGTGCAAAAAGGGGAAGAATTCTGTCATTGGCGTTGTCAGGATTTGTAGCTCTACGAGGATTCTTAAGGGCAACCTTGCTTAAGACCTTTTTAAGATATATGAGGTGTATGTCCCTAATGTTCCCGTTGTACAGGTAAATATGAGACTATTTTAGAAGCCAGCATAGATATGTAGGCAATCTTTAGTATGTACGTATATAGTTGAGAAAACAAGAACAACAAAAGGAAAATATGAAGTTTGAAGCACTGTGCAACAGAATGACTTTTCTCAATGGGAAGACAAACCAGTGGTCTTTGACACGTCATTAAGATGCTGTATAAATAAAGTATATTGTGTCAATATTTGCCAACAAGAATTGTAGCAAGAAGCCCTCAGAAGCAGCAGGAACTGCCTAGCAGCATGAACCAGATGGAACAGACTGCTGTGTAATTGCAAGATTCATGTTATAAACTGTTAAATAGTTACAGGTCAGATGCAGGTTGAAGATACTCTTTCCAATCCCTTCCCTCTGCATGATCACTGAATAATGATAAAAAGATCTAAAGTTTGGTAAGCCAGCTCTTGGAAATCAGACAGCAGAGCTGTCCTCCCACCTCTCTGGATAAACTACGCCACTGCAACACAATCTTTCTCACGAAGTTGATTTTCCTGATGAATCTCCTAAGCTCATGGTTCTTATACGTTGTTTTGTTATCCACTGCTACCATTAACAGTTTGAAAGCATCACCTTTGTAACACTTATTGAAGTAGTTGCAGATTGATATTATGTAAGGAGGGGGAAGGGAGGGGGAGAGGACGGAGAGGTAAAAACAGTGATTTTTGTCACTTATGTAAATAATCTGGAAAGACAGTTTTAAAATTTTGTAGCAAAATACTAGACTATATTCAGGACTCAGGAAATCTGACTAAAAAATTGAGAGCACTAAATCCCAGACTCAGCTTTCATAAACAAATCGAATTTTCCAAGCAAAGACCATCATCCAGTTCAGACTGAAGCAGAGGCAGAACAAAGGGTGCTGTTGTATGGACATGGAGGGAACATAGTGTAAAACCCAAAACACAACAACAGTGAGACCTGCTGCAGGATGGCTGCTGAACCTCTACAGAGGAGACCCTTAAAACAAAGCAAAACAAGTGATTCACTGCAACGTCACGTTCTGTGTTAAACTCACAAGTCAAGGCAATGTCAAAAGTTTGGGAGAAGAAAGAGGCATTTGTGGACCATGTCATGCCAGACACAAGTGCCCACACCATTGCAGCCTGCACAGCTTGGAGAAAACAACCAGCAGCATCAGTGACAGAGAGGAACTCTGTAGAACAAATAAGCTCCATTGCAGAAGGGCTGATAATTAGGATATTAGCTTGAACACAAAAGTAATATTTAATGATGTGAGATTAGCACAGTAGTAGTAGTAGTAGTAGTGGGGTTGAAAATTCTTAGTGTTCTGTCAGCAGGTTCAGTTGACATTTCACTACTGGCATACAGCGCTCTAGAGCAGACAAGTTTACTAATCAGTGTGGAAATACATTCAAATCAACAAAAGCAAATGAAAAGGGAAACCTTCACAGAAGAATAAAGAGATTCTTCTCCCTTACTACTTGGGGAACAATTCTGGGAGTCAGAGCCAGCATCCTGTGTTTCTTATTGTTGCTTTAGTGGCCACCTGTCAGGCACTTTTAGAGAAACAATGCACATACTGGTGGAGGGTTGCATCCATTGCAAGAGACACTGTTATTTTCCTTCAGTTGATTTATAAATGGGGTTTGCCTCTTAAATTGTTCTGGATAAAAAATACAGAAATATTTTTGTCAGTGCACTCACCAGAAGTCAAAATATTCTGATCTTTGAGGTGAACCATTAGGAAAACTGAATACTCCATGTCTGGGCTACAGATAGCTAAACATAAATTCAGCATTAGAACACTGACTACAGGAAGGCAAACAGCAATCACACCAAGGTGGCAGCTCCAGGAGAACCTCTGAACTATGGATATAATGCCTAAGCTACTTTCCTCATAGCAGAGCTTATCACCCAAGAGCAGGGGAGGCAGGTTTTAAAAACAAAGTACCAGAAAAACATTAATTAAAAACCCTCCATGTGATACCAGGTGCAAAATTAGACTGTTCAAAACTCCAAAGCCCCCTCCAACCCCCCTTGTATTACAGTATAGTAAAAATAGAAAACTATCAGCTTACAGATTCAAGCAATCCTGAAAAAAAACAAACATCAGTTGCTCAGACTGAAGTCATTGGCTTTAACCCCCAAGTATAGATTTTTTTTCTGGTTTTAAATACAGCTAGTTATTTAAATTAATATGCATTTACTTAAAACCAACTACAAGAATTTCAGGCATGAAGCCTTCCCAGTCATAATCAACTAGCCCAATTAAGAAGACTAGACAGTCTTCTCCACAGGCTGAGATACACTCCACATCACAATCCCTCCTTCTGAAGAATCCCTCCTCATTCACTCACTGAAAATCTCATTTCAAAATCAAACCTAAGAGTTTCTCTTACCAAATACAAGGTGAACAGTTAAGTTCCATGTGCACTGAAAATCATGAGGCTCCTTGGTAACAGATCTTGATAGCTTCCTTAGTGTTGTGAGAAAGGGCACTGAACAATACCAGAGCAGGTGTATTTGCTATGGTTGTTCAAACTACATATGGTTTTTAACACATCATTCAGCAGTGCCTTCCAGACATTCCAGTATTTCACAGCTAAAAACAGAATATAAATGTAAGAACTGGTTACATGACAAATCCTCATCTTTTCCGAAGCTATGTTGAAAATGGTTCATTCCAGACTACTCTGATTTATGCCAAGTGATGCTGACGTGTTAAAAATTTGCATATGCAAATAATGAAATAATGTCATCAAAATCCTTGTTGAATGGTATTTTGTTTTGAAAGCAGTGATCAAAAGACCAGAAATTTATAAGAATCCAATGTTTNAAATAATGAAATAATGTCATCAAAATCCTTGTTGAATGGTATTTTGTTTTGAAAGCAGTGATCAAAAGACCAGAAATTTATAAGAATCCAATGTTTTAAATCCTAAACATTTCTTCTGCTATCCAATTTTAGAAGTGTTACTAGTTAACACTAAGTACTCCAAGCTAATGGAGTAACTCATCAGAGGTGTTTGAGCTTTTAAAATGTACGGTGAAAGGTTTTCCAGGAAAAAAATAAGGCAAATTTCACCCAAGCAGCTTTCAAGTGTAACATATATATGTACACACATACTATTCAGTTAATGTGGTTAAAGCACTGACAAAAGAAGTTTGACCAGTTCTTGAATTAATGTATTCTACGTTCAGTCACTGTGCCTAATGATGTGCCACTACTCTGGCAACACTGGAAGCTCATGACACCCACATACACCATTCTCTGGGTTTGACTTTGGAGTATTTCTAGTGTGTTACTGGTGTTTCATTCTCTGCTTATATTCCTCCTATGTAAAGCATATTCTGAGCAATAGATCATGTCTTGGAAACATGTATTTTTTATGAACTGAACTGCCTGTGCCTCTGTGAGGTCTAAAACTTATTACAAAGCATAAGAAAAAAGTACCAGCTTCATAAAATAACATAAGAAGGGTTATAATACCAGTGCCAAATGTGATGATTTCTCTGTAAAACGATGAGCAAGGCAAACTACAGACCAGAGGAATAACAATCAAAGGAAAAATCCATTTACTAGCTTTGTAAAGATGCTGAATATCAGCAGTAATGAGGTCTCTATAGCAAAAGAGGAAAACCTCCTAGGATAGACTTGCTTTGTTTCAAGTTCTCCTAGAGTAGTTAGGGCAGGATTTGGTCACCAATGCACATCAAGCAGACTGGTGCAGTCTCAGATGCAGTCAGGGAGATGTGGGGAAGGCTGAGGTCCATTGTGTCTTCATTAACCCAGCATGAGGCTGGTTTGGAGACATGTTTAACCAGCTCCTTTGGGACCACAAGGCTTGAGATGACAATATAGGCCTTCTGATAGCTATGCTTGAATGTATCCAGGACCAAGGTGTGTACACATAGTTTTGAGAATGCAGCTTTAGGCAACATACATTTTTACTCCTAGCATGTGAGTAGGAGCCTACATGCTCATTAGATCTTCTCTTAACCAGAGAATAACTAGAACTTCCATTATAGGCTTAAAACTGCCAGATGGTACCAGGTGCAGCCTGAGGAGGCAGACAGTAAGATCTCACTAAGTTAAGATTAAGAATTGCCCAAGACCAAGATTTCAGAAATGGGTACCAAATCTTTGACTCCTATATCTGCACTGAGATTAAGGATGTAACCTGATTGTCCAAAGCGAGAACTCACACAACCACATGTAGATCCTGGAGACTTATTTTGGTGAACATTTTAGAAGAAACTGCATGGGTGTGCTTTGCATACATGATATCAAAATTAACAAAAAACATCTCCTGCTCTTCAGACAGAAGAACCAGAGCAGAAGCACTAATTCATATGCTCTCTCTGCCATTTTATTCCTTGATTAGACTATACATAACATAAACCACACAGAAATGGATTTTACAGTGACTGACCTCCCTGGGAGCTAGATTTCACCCTTTCCATATGTCAAGAACCTAAGCAAAGCATGGCATTGTACAGGTGAAAGTAAAAGCAGCTGCTTCCTTGCTTGAGTTCAACACCTTGCTTCTTTCCTCCTTATCCTAATCACTCTTTACAAAAGATTTTTTAGAAGTGAGCACTATTTTCCCTTCAGTATATTCAGAAAACTTGTGTCATAAACAGCCATCAGAGAGCACTGTGGATCTCAGCGAGTAAATCCACTTATCTGATGGATTCCACTCATCCAACTGAGTAATGCTCAGGCCTCACTGTGAACCTGTAGTTCCAATTGCAGTAGAACATAGGCGGCCTGCACCTAGCAGAACACGTTTTTGTTTTGGTCAGTTGTGCCTAAGGGCCTCTTGCTGGGCTGAGGAAGGAGCTGCATAGGCCCTGAAGCACCGAGATGGACACCTGGGAGAGAGCTGCCTCAATATACAAGTGTCTGAAACCTAAAAGGCATTATTTTCATGGTGTATCTACGTCCACACAACTGAACAAACTTGGAATTTGAGTTAAACCCTTATTTAAAACTCAGCTTATGAACTCAGTTTATTCTTGTAGCTACTGAATACCTTTCTGCCGAGAACTTTATAACCTTTCTTTTCCATGACATTAAACTTTTCTTGTGCAGTGTTATCTGTGCATGTGCACATACACGTATAACGCGCACAGTTAGCTACCTAATTAACATCTTGAGCTCTGAGTCACCAATTTAACTTTTTCAGAGGAATAAAGGAATGGTGACCCATGTGTGTTTTCCAGCCAATCAAAAAAAGACAAATCACTCCTCAGGCAAATCAGGAGTCTCAGCTTAAGCTTACCTGGACTTGGATCTTTGCCAGTCCTTAAATCACCTTGCCGAAATGTTCTAAAAACTCCAGAAATATCTCTGAGCTTTACACTTGGTGCTAGGCAGGAAAGAATGTTTATTCATAGCAAAATCAACTCTGAATGTTTCGGTGGGGGATAAGATCGGCAAGTGTAGCTCTTTGGAAGTAGTATTCAAATTCAAAGCTCATGGGTGGAGACAGGGTGTGCAAAGGTGCATAAATAGGCAGGAGGGAGCGGGGTGTTTTCACTGTGACTGGGAACACCTTCGCACCCCAGCAGACACCTGGCTGAGCACACACGGTAAGGCAGCGCTCACTCTTCAGAACTGCCTGCTTAACACCGGGCTACCTGGGGCTGTGCTAAAGGGAGGGCTAGAGAGGCTGCAGCAGCGGGCAGAGCACAACTACTAGCCAGAAGGATGTGCAAGGATATGTTGTCTTTGCAGGTTACAAAAAAGAAGTGAGGCTTTAGGGGGTAGAAAACTAAGCAGAAGTGCATGCAGCCTTCCAATGGGGAAGTTTTTAAAAAGGAGGTTTAATGTTTCCGTCTTGGCTTTATGCACCAGTAACAGCGTAAACTTTGCCTTGCCTTTGACTTCCTGGTCATCCAATACCTTTTTCTTTTTCCTCCTTTAAATAAGCATTACTTCAATTACACAGCTACATATAAAACAACTCACTGCAACTTTGAAAATCCATTATATTTAATTTAACTTTATTGAGTTTTCTTCCTTACTGAGGAGATTTTTCTTGGGACAGGTAGTCTCTTGCAAAACCCCATTTCATGCCATTGAAATTCATTCTGTGGATACTTGGAGGACTATTGGGCACCCAGCAGCTAAGGGCACTATCACTGATGTAGACTCAGTTAATGCCTCCTCCTGCAGCTCTTACCCAGAGAAATGATTCTGTTTTCTTGGACCTCTCATTTTCATTGTCTGAATTTCAAAAGCTGTCTGTTTAAAACTTTGCATGAATGTTTTGAATTTTCTGCATTGGTTTTGGAATCCTTAGGTCTTCCTACCATACCCAGTATATTGGTATTCCAGTTTTCAGGAAGAAGTTTAATAAGAAATCATAGGGTCATGCTAAAGTGTTTTCCCCCTTCAAAGCATCCCAGCTGAAATTTGAGGAGCTTCATTAGTCATGCCTAATCTCCAACCCCATGTGTAAGAGTCAGGTGCAGGAGAATCAATCTGCTTTGTGCTGCTTATAATGGCAAACTGAAATTCAGTTCTCATCATTCCCCATCGTTCTGTTATAGGTTCTACTACTTTTCAGGATTAGGTGACAGTAATTAGAGAAGACAGGATGTCTCAGCAGCAGCGTTAGGCTGTGTCTATGTTAATGGATCACTATTAAGCCTAGCTGAGTCTCATTTGAGTTGCTCTTGCTGCAAAATGGATGAAGAGCCCACACAAACTGATTTGTCAACACCCACGCTGTTAAACTGCCCAGTTACTTTAACAACAGGAGATCCAGAGAGAAATGAGAGTTCTTTAGGACTTAGAAGTACTTCTGAAATTGAGTTTGCTCAGTAAAACAACACCCAATATACGAAAAAGGAACAGAGAGAAACCTGCATGCATCTTAAGAGGACCACAGGTCAATGGCACAAACACAGCAGAGAGCAGCCAAACCTTCATGACGTTTTGCTAAGCAAACCTCTCCCTTCCCTTATGCTGCCCCGTGCCCACACCTGGAGCGGTTAGCTGACTCACCCAGCTGCATGCCTGACCCGGCTGCACCTGAGAACCTGCAGCAGGGAGGCACAGAGACATGAAAGCTCTCTTCCTCATCCTAGGAGCAGCCATGGAGAAGAGTTACGTGTCCGTGCTGCTGCTGCTCGTGGCCACCTCCTGTGCTCTGGCCAAGGATGTAGGCAAGAAGGAGACGAAGGAAAGCAGCACTAAACCAAAACTGCCTCAGACGCTTTCCAGAGGTAAAAACACATAGATACTACAGATCGCACAGGTACGTATGTGAGTTTTTTCTACCCCCTCTCTCTTCCGTGGCAGGCTGGGGGGACCAGCTCATCTGGACGCAGACGTACGAGGAAGCGCTCTTCCGCGCCAAGAACAGGTAGGGCGCCCCCGCGCTGCGGCGCCCCCTGCCGGCCGCCCCGCGCACCGCCCCGCTAACCGGGCTCCTTCCTCCTGTCCCGCAGCAACAAGCCCCTGATGATCATCCACCACCTGGACGACTGCCCGCACAGCCAGGGTAAGGCTTCGGCGCAGAAAAGGGGGCAAAACAAGGAGGCAAAACAAGGAGGCACGCTTTGTACCACCGCGCTTGCTCTTTACCACAGAATAAAACCGAGTTCACAATCCATCAGCGGAACGGATGTAAAAATTCTACTTGCTGTAACTGTAACATGCAAATCCTTGTGTTCATTCTATTGGTTTGTTCAAATTTTCTAGGGTAATACTGCAGGGTTGATTTTGTTTGTTTCTTTTAATTATAATTCCTCATTGTTTTCACTCTAGCTCTCAAGAAGGTCTTTGCTGAACACAAAGAAATACAGAAATTGGCTGAGAAATTCATTCTCCTGAACCTTGTGGTAGGTGTCCCTTTCACAGTTCAGGTGCAAGCAATAAAGTTTTATTTCTGATTATGGCTCCTCTAGCTCTAAGTATGCAGCTGGGATTGGCTAGGAAAAATGCTCAGTGTTGGAGCATAATAGACTTAGTAACAAAGCTCTTTTCATCCCCAGCTCTCATAACCACTTAATAGGGAGGAATTTAAATTTTATTGTAATGCTGTCATCAATTGTTATCATCAACTCTCAGCTCTAGCTGCTTAAAGTTTTTATCCCAGGTGGTAGATTTCTGAAACTGTTAATGTATTGTTTAGCTGTATAACCTGGAACCTCATCTGCTTTCTTCCAGTACGAAACCACAGACAAGAACCTCGCACCTGATGGCCAGTATGTCCCTCGGATCTTGTTCATTGGTGAGTACCTCTCAGATTGCAGTTCCTCATGTGTTTATGTACACACAGCACTAGCACATCTCTATAAACATCAGTCACAAGGACCATTTTTAACAGATTGCAGCGACTGCCATTTTATTTCTTCCCTTATTCTTTCTTAATAACATCTGTAGGCTGAAAGCAGTCTCATTTCACAGTCAACTCATGCACTGTGCAGTGACACAGGCCTATGGCTGATCAACAGTCAACACAGATCAGAACCACACATACTCCCTCTCTAACAAGCCTGCAAACACGTTTAACACAAGTTTAGTTACTCCATAGAATGAAAGTGTTGGTTACTAGTGGAAGCAGGTTTGTCTTGCAGGAAAACTTAGGAAGCCAGCAGAAGCACAAGAAGGTTTCTTATCCTTGAAACTTATTCTCATGCACTGCAAATTTTCTCCTTTTTTCTAGATCCTTCCCTGACTGTGAGAGCAGACATCACTGGAAGATACTCAAACCGTCTGTATGCGTATGAGCCCTCTGACATTTCCCTGTGTAAGTAGTGTGTTCTCAAAGCAGTCACATTTTGCACATGTGAAAGAATAGCTCTAAGCATTACTTGTGTGCACCCAGGGCTTCCTGAAAGACCATTATTCAGGGCAAGTAGAAGTAGGATTGGGAAGGGTGTAACTGCATGATTTACTGCATTAGCTTGTCCTGTTATGCTTGGCTGTACAAATACTCTGAGGACAGTACAGGGGGCACAAGCTCAGAAAGATAAAAATCCTGTTTTGTATTCAAATTATGAGGTGTTAAAAAAAGTTCCAGGTTACTGGAGAACACGAGATGCACAGTGCATCAGAAACAACATAGCCATAGATTTCTGGGCACAGCTTTAATAATAATGACATTCTTTACAGTAACTGGTCACTGGAAGAGGAAGTTGCAACAAAAATAACATGCATGAATATTTCATTTCTAGTGTACTCAAATATGCAAAAAGCACTGAAGCTACTGAAGACTGAGCTGTAAGGAGGAGGAGGAAGATGCCCCTGAAGACCACAAAGTCTGGTTTTCACCTCTTCTCCACTCACTGACACTGCTGAAGAGACTATTTAGTGATATTTAGTGATGGATAGTGCTGGTTTATGAACATAAAACTAGTGTTTATGTTAGCACTTCTGTACAGGGCAGCATTTTTAAAAGCTGAAGGCTTTTAATTTAAGACATACAGGAGAATACTGTATGACCCAATTGTACAAATGATTTTTTTTTAATAAATCCATTTCAAGTGTTTACATACAAAATGTTTCTGGTTTATATTTCTCCCTATCGTCTGTCACTATTGGAGTAAAATCAGATTATAACAATCTGTGCATGTAAGTAACACTATTTAAGCAGCTTAAGTCTGCAGTTCTGCAGCTAATAAAGCTCCATTCCTCAGCATGCTTTCTCTTCATTCATTTTCTTTTAACTGGAACCTATGCTTAGCTCTCATTACCACTCCTTTCTTTACAGTTAGATAACACATGCAAAGCTTTTACTAACCCTTTCTGTGCTTGCAGTTAATTACATGCATAATGCCTGAAAGTCATTAAGAAGAGGAACACATTTTCAAACAGAAAATCATGTGAGATAAGAGGATGCAATAGCTTGTGTGGCTTTATTTTCAAAATTGACTCAATCTGAAGTGATTGGAGGATCACCATTTCTTCAACAAAATCCTTTTTGAAAGAAGTTAAAAACTGTTTCTCTTAGAAAATTCTTGATTACACCAGAATTCAGTGAAGCCTTGAGATTATTAATGTGGAAAAATAATATTTGGTGAGCATGCATTTAGTTCCTAGATTACTTTATGGCTTGTGATTACTTCCTTAACAAGCTCAAAACGGACAACAGAGGCTCAAACAGAAAAAAACTCTGCAGTTTAACACCATGCAAGTAGGTACAACCTTAAGGTGTAGGCCTCCTGCAAATACAAATTATGTACAGGGGCACCAACCAGAGATTATTAAAATTCATTGTCTTCAGAAAATCACATAAATTATTTCTGAGGTGTATATATTCAGTAACTAGAAATGCACAGGAAGAATAGGGTTTCCTGCATATGGGATTTCTGCAGTTCCACCAGGCACAACTATTCAGTCTTTCTGCAGTGCCTAAGCGTAATGCTATAACACAATGGAAAGTACAGCAGTAGTAGTGGAGTGGCACAATCCCAGGCTGCAGTAAATGTGAACAATCCCCAGTGCAGCAGCTGTGGACACAGAGATACAGGAAGAAAAACTGCTTACCTTTGGAAGGCTCCAGGTAGACAGCAATCTCCAGAGAAATACCCCTGCCTCCACTGCCAACCCTTAAATAAGGTCGGGGAAGGGGTGGATCCTGGCACTTCTTCCAGTCACTCAGGTACAGTGTATGCACCTGAGCTCCCCTGGATTGGCCCTGCCTTCCCACCAGGAGCTCAATCACTGGTTGAAGCCATTACTTAGCATTTCTGCTACACTAAGTAACAATTTCTTTTTGTGATAGGCAGTTATCTTTACACAAAACGAATCAGATGCTGTACAGAGTATGTTACTTAAGACATGGGCCGATTTTCTTAAACAGACATAAGAATTACATGTTTTTAGGCAGTTATTGGTATGCGATAAAAATGGGTGGACATCTTAAAGACAGATTTCTGTTTCTGCTAGAATAACAGACTTTAAGAAAGCATTTCAATATAATTAAGGTCAAAAGGCATTTAATGCAAGCATTGAATGCTCTCAGTGCAACCACCTTGATATTTCTGACATTCTGCTACTGTTAATAAGCTTCTAGAAAATCTGGTTACAATGGAGTCTAACTTTAAAGCAGTCAGATGAAAATTAACGTACCTCTAGAAAATAGCAACAAGAAAAATGTTATACATCTGTATGAGGACTGCTGAGTCACAACCTAAACCACTGACTGAGCACCTGAAGGAAAGACCTGGTCAACCCTAGGAGCACAGGTGAAGTCAGTTCACCTGAGTGACCAGAACAGGTGGAATCAGGCTCAACCCCTCCTACACCTCATTTAAGGGCTGACTATCAATGAGGAAGGATCTCTTGTTGGAGAAACTTCCTTTTGGAGTTCTTTCCTTGCAAGTCTAGATCACTGGAGATGGGTGAGGATTCATTTCCATTCCTTTTGTAACTCTTGTATTCTAACAAGCAAGTCAGGCCTCTGAAGCCAAGTTTTTACCCAGGTCTAACGTCAATAAATCTGTTTTATCATGTCCCTCCCTCCACCTTCAGCATCAGATTCTGAAAGTGAATCCCTGTCTCTGAGGTGAATTTCAAGGTTTGTAGTCGTTTGGGTTTGTTTTTTGTTGTTTTTTTTTTTTTTGTCTTCTTTTTAATCACAATCTTCAAAAGACAAAGTGTTGTATATACAATAGAAAAGCTTTAATCAAACCATATGCTTCACTACCAATCTTTTGAACACTAAAGCAAACTCACACTAAGTTTTATGAGAAGTCACAGCTCTAGTCATCACATTTTCCGTATTTCCTCAGAAATGCACAATTACATTCCAGTATGACCTACTATATTAATGAAACCAGAGCTGCCCAAATCAAGCTCTAAATAAATCAATAAAAATAAGAACCAAAGTTGAAGCAGCCACAGAACACGATGTCAACTTTCATACACCTTCTCCTTAATACTTCTCCTCTAATTTATTACATTAACACACAAAATACAGGGACTAGGAAAATTAACTGCTGTTAAGAACAGCTTTGGGATGATCTGTTCAGGTTCAACGCTTCCCCTTTGAAACCTCACCGCAATTTTTTCTTGAGCAGCCCTAGGCACACAACAGTCTGAAAGTGTTCTGATAAGCATGTGTTTCAACTTCTTTCTGCCTTCTTTGCCAAAGCAAGTAGGCACCTCCCCAGCAACAGGAGAGCCCTTGGAGAGCTACCATCATTTGTACTCTCTACCTTTCTTTCCTCCACACTCAATTTCTGTGCTCCTTGGCAGTTTAATTTAGTAAGCCTCCCTTTCTTTTCCTTCAGAGCTTTTTTCAGGCTACAGCATCTACCTACTGTGCCAGAGGCAGCAATTTAATGAAGAAAAGGTACTGTGTGGATCTGTGATTCACTGTGATTAGAAATAACTGGAACATTGTGCGCCTCTGGTGTTGACATCTTCCAGTTCATCTACACCTCTGTTGGAGACTAGACCAGAGAACATATTTTCTTTCTGCTCAGAGAGCACTCAGCACATGGGTGATGCATGTTTTAACTTTAATTCTTTTCCCTTTTTAAAATAAAGTACTGGAAAACACAGTTGTTCTGTGTGTTCAGCCTCTCATCAAATCAAGACTTTTAGGTGGACAACGGAGGAATATATACTGTTAAGTTATTACAAGAATAATTTTACACCGTCTGTAAAAATATTTGTACGACTTTCCAAACACCAAGTCGAGCTTCTTACATTAACAAGATGACAGACCACTACCAACTGGGAAGTCGTGCAAATACCAAACTTCATTCAGATGTCAAAGAAAAAAAACAAATTCAAGTTGATTAGCTGCAGATTACATTCATTCATTGTTCTCACAGTGAAAATATCCAGAAAAATAAAGAACAAGTTTTATTTTCAAAAAGAAATCTAAATCTACCAGATAGCCACAGCAAATAGGGAAGGGGAGGGGTGAAAAATCACTGTAGTCCCTTATGTGCACTAATGCACAGTACTTGAAATAAAAAACTTCAGCTTTTTTTATTTTAACCTTAACAATAAAGTGAGATCATTATTTAGACAAAGAATGCAACTAGAACTCATCCTAAACCCTAATCAAAAATCATACAATCAAACAAGCATTAAACACCCACTGTTTATTTTTATCATTTTAATGAGAAGTTAGGTGAATTTTTGTAATACAGCAGAAAACACTTCTGGTTTTTATTTTTGACACCAGAAAAGCCAGTAGTGCTACAAAACTCACTGAATAGAGTTCACCACATCAAGAACTGAAGTCTTAAACAGAATTATTTAATCAGCTCAGAGCAGCATTCTGATTCTGCCCAGCTACTGAATACATCAATCGACTTCAAGATAGTGATTCTCATAAGAAAAACAACAAATATTTAAAGATGAAAACTGCAAACTTCTCATGGAAAGTAAATTTTCCTTCAGGTACACAGAGTATTCCTACTACAGGGAAACACTAAACTATGGAGATCTAGTATTCTGAAGTAGAGGATGCAGAAAGAAGATTCAGTCCTTTATGAACTTATCAAAGAAAAGCACTAGGGTTTGCACGGGGATCCTTTTGGTTCCTGTATCTATAGGTCAGCCAGACTCCCAGAATCTGAAAGGAAAACACAAAGATATTACCAAGCAGAGGGTCTCCCCCTTATCTTTCAACATTTTTACAAAACTTATTTTAAATATAAAATTCTGGTGATGAATTTACAGCACGAATGTAGGATATTTTGCTATTGCTAAAATTGCACAACCCCACACAACTTTCTTAATTAGAATAAGAATGCACCTTTCTCAGAAGGATCTATATAGCAACATGGAAAAGGAAAGAAAGGACAAAACTTTACCCAAAATGATAGAAGAATATGTATCATAGGAGCATCTATTACTATCTTCCCCCTCTGTAATTGATAAATATTCATAAACCTCTTCTTAGGACAATGATAAATAAAATAATACCCTCCAAACTTCTTCATTTTATGGCTACAGCTTGAGAATAAGGGTATTTTTCCAGTAAATTTTCAAATTCTGCTCTTTTCCCTCTTCAGCTCCACACCTCTGGTAGAGAAGCCTCAAATTTTTAGTAAATAAATGTGGGCAGAAGTGAGATGGGTCCTGCTTTAGGTGCTATATCTCTTGCTGATGTAATAGCTATGGTCTGAAAACTGCACTACACATAGAAGCAGAATTTAAATATGAAAAATCTGTTCTGAGGATTCTTATTCACTGACTGATAAACCAAATACATATATATTAAAACCTAAATGTAAGTTCATTCATCATGAAACTGTCTCTTTGAAATACATGAGGCACCAAAGAATCCCCTTCCACCTACCACCCAAAAAAAACCAAACCCCTAAAAACAAAGAGCTTTGAGGGATAGGCTGGGGAGCCCAAGGAGCAGGGGAACAAACAAAAAGCAACAGCATGCTCATTTCTTTTGGATAACAATAAACCTAACGAGCTAGCTTTCTACAAAATCTACAGCACCGCATTTCAATGAGGTATCTCGTCAATGGTTTGTAGTGTAAATAACAGATAGCTGTAGATACTCCCGGCCATGCTTTTGTCTGAGTTCAACAAGCTGTCAGCCTGAAAAATTTTGACCTAATTAGGCCTGACTCCTGAGACAATACTGGGAGTTCCTGTAATAAAACCGCTGAACTTTAAGGCTTTGTTTTATGAAAAGATGGTGAGGGGAAAGCACTCCTTTTTCTAATCTATTCACTTACCTCTGTGAAACTGAAGAAAAGTCCTATGCCTCCAACAAATCTGAGGACCATTCCAGGATATTCTTCTATTATTGGTGCACATGGTTGACACTGGTGACTTCTAAAACAATCCTGTAACAGATAAACAGAGAATTGCACCCCATTTTCTCATGATACTTCACTGATTGACAGTATTTTGTTAGCTCTGTAGCATACTGCAAACCATGGACAAAACTTCAGCAGTTTTAAAGCAAGTACACAAATGACAACAGAATACGGCCTTTAAAAGTTGCTCTGAGATAAAGTTTCCAGTAAGGACCTTAGGATCATTGTGACAACTAATTTGCAGATTTGTTATAAACCTCTGCCTACAACTAGGAAAGAAATCACACATTTGGGAACAAACACAATGAGAGAAAGAACTTACAGAGGAGCAGGTTTCATTCGGATCAAAAAATCTGAATCCACAACAATTCAGATTTCTCTCAAGATCTGTTCTTGCACTTTTAGTGTTATTCCATCCAACCTCTAGAAGTTGACTCTAGAATGTATAAGCAAATGCATATTAGTTGAACTGTTTCATATCTAAATGGAAATCAATACACTAGGCAAAGTAGATGATCCCTTTTCACTGTCTTCACAGGAGTAAAAACATATTTGGAAAATTCCTATCTCAAACACAAACCTTGTTTTTGTTTACCTATTCCACGGAAAGAAGTCACAAAACAGAAACTGTTGCGCTTACCCAGTTTTGCTCCACCTGTTACATAACATTTTACAATTAAAACCTTCAGATCCCCATGTCTGACAGGATAATATATTTAAAAAAAGACTTCAACATTCAAACAGTCTGGATGGCTAATAAGATTGCAACACTTAGCAGCAGAAAGTTTATGGCCATAACTCATTTTCTTCCAGTCTTCTTCCTAAATCTGACAAGAGCACTAGCAATGGGACACATGTCTAATCTAACTGGGACTGCACGGATTTTAAACAAACCACTCTGTTACATGTAGAGGAAGTGGAACATTTTTGTCACTATATTCTTGCCCTTTCTTTATGCATTAAGGATTATTCTCCATAACCCACAGAAATTGTCTTTCTTTCCTATATATGGATCAGGTCTGTACCTAATAGTCATCGTTACCTTTTTGATTACAAAACAACAATTCAGTGGTTTTTATCACTTTACATTATGATTGCTGTAGATTTCATCAGTTTATTTAGGACTGATGAACACATGCTGTAGTCAAAATACTATACTGCTATACCTGTGACCAAAAACCTAGACAGGAACTATATGACCAAAACAGTTTCTAAAAGATGGCTGAAAGGCAGGGGCTTAAGAGATGTGCTGACATGCCACTATGAGGTGTGGATTAGTAATGGGACTCAGTGGATCAGTTTGGGGCTGGACTTGATGATCTTGAAGGCCTTTTCCAAACTAGATGACTATGATTTCTGAAGGCAGATTTTCTTAAAATATGCACTCTACATTTAAAGGAATGTTATGTATAAATATATGCATGTATGTGCATGTAATAAAAATAATATTATGCTACAGGTCAACTGGGAAAATCAGGAAGTATTTCTTACCTGCTGTTCCTTGTTCAGTGCCAAACAGGCACAGGAGACAGAAAACTGGACAATGAAGACTAGCAGAAGAATAATCATGTACTGGAAGTAGTAGTTAAAGATGCATTTTCAGAAATTTTACTTACACAATATATGATCATTAGATTACACCACATCCTTTGAAACAAAAAAAAATATGGAAAAATTCTGACTAGATGTGGAAAAGATTACATTAGATTGTATGTAAAGCAGAGGATGTTATTTATTTGGAGTACACAACCAGAAAAATAAGAATATTATCTGATTTAATCTTTTCTTTCATCTGCACAGAACAGGTTTGTTATTCAAGGCAGCATCACAGACTGCTTATGTGGTGTCAGTAACACAAAAAGGGACAGCAAAGCACCATGCTGAGAAGGCCTGTGCTCCTTTCTAATCTGTGTTCACAATTAAAAACTAAGTATGAAAAGAAAGTGCTTATTGGCAGCACATATGAGTATGCATTCCTCTGCCAGCTCCAATCATTTCACTGTCTGTATCATTGTCCTCCACTGTTAAACCACATTAGTAGTTCACATAATCTAGGTTGCTTTAGGGTTGAGCACACAATGAGAAGGATGCATGACACAATGTCTCACCTCAAAAGCTCTGAAAAAATTGAAGTATTTAAAAATTTTTAGAGGGAAGTGAATATTCCCACATTCAGAGTGAAAAAAAAAGGGGAGGGGGAATAGCTGGGAATTATGTTTAATTTAGAACACATTAGACTAAAGTAAGACTGAATTTCTGCTTTCCTCAAGTCTCTGTCCACCAAAGCAGACTGTTCACATAACTTGAACCAAGCCATAAAACATGTAATAAATACATTAGAAGGATACAAAGAAAAGCAACACTTGGTGATGTTTCACTGCACCAATCAATCCAACTAAGGCAATGAAGAAGAGGAAGATGCCTACAGCAATTGCCACTCCAACAACTCTGAAACTAGAGATGAGGCCAAAGCCAATTCCCCATGCTGCAATTCCAATCAGCAGCAGGCTCACCAGCTGGAGGGAAGAGAAAAGAAAGAGTTAGTCTGCATATATAGGAGGCTCAACCTGCACACAACTACATTCCTTATGTTAAAGTTGTTTTCAGAAAGGTACAATTCTTCCCAACACAAAGAGAAGCACAATCCTCAACAAACCAATTCTCCACTTCATCCTGGAGGTGACTTTAGTACCAGATGTTTTAAGGCACACATATTCCTCAATATTGTCAGCGTGGAGTTGTTCTCACTAAGCCACCACAAGTCAAGCTACACTGTGCATCAGAGATAGACTAGAGACACTGAATTTGTGTGGATTATAACAGAACTGACAAATAAGATAAAAATTATGAATTATGAAAAATTAAGAATGATAATCCCAGATGTTCTCTGAAATATACTATATTTAAAGAAAGCATGGCTGCGCAGCTCTGGACATGCAAAAGGGCACACTTTGCCAAAACTTACTGTAATCAGAAATACTGTTGTATTAATTTATTACAGAAAATTCTGTGCAGTTCATATGTTTTATATCATATATATACATATAATAGTTAACAAAGTCACACAAATACTTTTCAGATCTGTATCTCAAGGACTGCACGCCATGAAACAATGAAGGTGTCCTGACTTTGCTACATAATTAGTCAGGAAAACAGCTCTTCTATGAAGTCAATACCATTTCAATGCCCAAAGCACTCATATGCTATTTCCTTCCTTTAAAAGACGGTATTCAGGGAAGGTAAGTGGAATCTGTCTCAGTTACTTTACTGGAATTTATTGTTTATGCAAGCAGGAAGCTCCAGTCTTTCCTGTTTCCATACCAAAAACATAGGACATTAACAAAAAAAAAAAAATCCAACATGAAAAAGTACAGAGAAACTTGCAATAAAAAAAAGCTGGAGGTAAGAGGCAACAATGCCAACCGAGGTGACCAATACACAAGGTGCCTAACTCTTTCATTCAAACCACTTAGACTCATGCATAATATATAACCTATTACATTCTCTGTTATATAGCATCAACTCAGCGTGGAGGATTAAAATTTATGTAAATTTGACGTCACTAAAAAATACTCAGAAGTTGTATCATTATAAAATCCAGTATGTGCCCAGTTTAGTCCAACCCCACGATTTTACTCAGTGCAAGCACTTATGTTTGCTCACTTGTTTCCCTACAAACAAGACTGATCACAACCTTTTAATGCTTATCCAAAGGGATTTTAAAAACAAGTAAACTTCCAGCTCAGTCATCATTTAAGTGTGCTTACCCTGAGAAGCAGGACACTTTTCTTGGTTTCAACACAGAACAGGCAAGCTACAGTACTTTTCAGAAGACTGGTCTACATAATGCTGCTTTTGAAACATGGAAATCTTAGAGAACATAAAGGAAGTTGAAAAACAAGTTGTGATGCTCATCAAGATCAAAACTCAGTGGGTGTTCTCTTCCATTTGTGTTCAAAGAGAACAACACCTCAGAAAAGGTGTGGGTTTTTTGTTGTTTTTTTTTTCCTACAAAAAGCCAGTAATCCTCAGGAGAAATTTAAGACAGGCTGCAAGAATACAAGGATGTTTTCCATACCTACAGCTTCCTTTCACCACATGAAGAGACAAGAGTGATAAAAAGTCAATGAAAATTCTCAAAAGTAAGTATAGTTTTAGGATTAATTCGCATTAGTTTTGTTTCTCCTAAACAAAAAGTCTTAATCATCACATCAAAACACTGTGCCAAGTTGTCACAAATCTAAATGACAGAGAAGAGGAAAGAAAACAACAAAAAAGCCTTGTCTCTGACACAGACAGATTTTCTGTATGTATGCAGCATAGGGCTATGAACTGCCTAATGTTATTGCTTTAAAAATCAGCTTAGCTAATCAGCCATGTGCGTGATTATCTGTTCCAGTCTATGCCCATTCACTTTATTGCATTGCCTGATACCACTGGGAAGAGCTGTCTTACTACATAAGCGTCAGAAACAAACAAAAAAAGAAATCACATAACCCAATTTCCAATCAAAAAGTGCTGAGTCAGGCTGGTCAGGTCTCTGAGCAACCAGATCTAGCTGTAGATATCCCTGGTCACTGCAGAAGGGATGGACCAGATGACCTCTAAGGGTCTCTTCCATCCCAAATGTTTCTGTAAATCTACAGCCCTTACTCCGTATCAACTTCAAAGCACTGAACTCACACTGTCACCACAGAGCTCTTGAAGGTGTTGTCTCGAGCAGAATCTCAAAATGTGTCATATTTCAATTTATTTCATAAAGAAAAGCAGAAAAAAGCAGGAAAAGCATCTCCTAATCATTTTTATCAAGGTTTCTTTCTCCTGCCTCAGCTATGCTTAGAAATATTTATCTGAAAACATACAATTTTCTGTTTCTTTAGGAAGCTGATTGTTGTCCAATTCCTTAAAACACCTGGAAATTCATTATGATCACAGGTCCAAGTCACTGGGTTCTTGTAGCATTGTAAAAGTGCTTCATCCAATCACTCAGACATCACTTGGATCAAAGCCACTGTGGACTACTCCGCTTCTGGCCACCTGACAATGTGGAAAACAGACCTTGCATTTCAAACTGAAATGGAGACAGAAAGCCATTTTTCAAAACAGATTTGGGATTAAGCTTGTGCCTCCTTCTGCATGTTGGAAGAAAGATGAAATGAATGGCTGTTATTCCTTCATTTTCAGACTTGGTTTGATACTCAGAATCATCCTTTCTGGTTTCACATTACCCAGTCAACAGGTGGCTGCCAAGGAAGTATCAGACGTGCAGGTCAGCAGTTATCAATTTGGACTGAAGGTGCAATTAACTGCTCAGATGTAGGTCTTCAAAAAATAAACTCCAACTCTGAGCACTGAAATTGAGCATTTCAACTCTTTCGTCCCCAAGGCCCATCCCAGAAGAATAAAAGTATTTTTTCCTGTTATCGCCCATTCTGTTTAGCAGTGAACGAAGATACAATTTTATTGTGCCATTTCATGGCAGCAGCTTTGGGAAACTACTCTCAGAGAAAATACTGTCATCCTTGGAAATCAGAAACATAGGTTTCCACAAGTTTTCCAATCTAAATTTCCAACACAGATGAAACACCATTTCATCTACATAAATCTTAGGTTATGTAAAACAAGCCTTCATTACTGGTGTTTCAAACACTTGTTTAATAAATCTAACAGAAATAGATCAATTTACAGTCCTGTTTCTACTGAATACAGCAGGGATCCATTTCCAACAGTATTCTCATTTGTTAGCTGAGCAAACATAGCTTGGAAAAATGGAACAGATTGTAGAACTAAATGGAAAATGGATGGACTGCTGAGTTAAAGGCTAATATTGAATGGTTCAGCATCCAGGTGGAAGCTGGTAAGGGGGTTCATAGAAGGGTCAATATCACTCAGTATCTTTATTGACAACGTGAACAATGAGATGGAGTAAATCCTCAGAAAAATCAGTGCATGATACTGAAAAAGAAAAAGCAACCAACTCTTCAAGTAGCAGAGGTTCAGTTCAGGCAGATCTGATGAACTTGAGGAGTAAGCCAAGAGAAATCTCACCAAGTGCAAAATTCTGCACCAGCACTGCATCTATGCAGCTTGGGAACAGACTGGCTGAGCAGCCTTGCTGAGATGGGGCTGCTGATCACACATTCTGCCAAGTTTAACGGGAGCCAAGAGTCTGCTCTCACCATGAAGGGAAAGCCAAGAGGAAGGGGATCAAAGGAAACTTGCACTGCAGCTTCACCTGCATTAAGCACTGTGGCCTATTTCAATCTCCACCAGGTCAAAAAGGAATGTGAGAACCCAGAGAAGTTCATCAAGCAGCCTGGAGCCTTAAGGATGATGCCTGAAGATCATGTGGTTTGTTTAGTCTGACAAAGAGGTAGTAGTTTAGGGGTAACCTAATAGCAGCTGAAAATGAAGAAACGTTGCAAAAAACAATGGAGGCAAACTCTTGTCGGAACTGACTGACAGCAAAACAAGTGTGACTGCAACAAGGTAATGGCTTGAAAGGTTCTGAACATCAATCAATCAATAAATACAACATCTACAAGTTGGTTTGGTGCTGCTCAAAGGTGCTGTTCTCAAAGGATCTCAAGACTCAGGTAGACAAAGGTTGGCATTCCAGCATTGCTCACAGGCCCACCCAGAGCAGATGAGCCCCAAAAGTGCCCTCAACCAGTGCTCCCCACACCACCACTGGCTGCTCCACCACAGAAACCTTGACACTCACCTCACTAGAAATAGAAGTCTTACCAGGATGAGAGGGGCCAGATTTAGCATTGACCAAAGATTATTCTGAACCACTTCAATAGATTTAAACTATGTTAGAGTTAATTTAAACAGTTAGAGACTCCAACCATCTCCTAGAACTCATTCCTCTTTCCTTTTCTCTTCTAAAAAGCAGTTCTCAACATAAGAGAAATGAATGATTCTTCAGAAGTACTTACACTGTGATTTAAATGGTCCCATCCACTTAAGCAAGTTTACATAGGGAGTAAACAGGCATTAAGAGCAAAAGAATGCACTACAATCTCAAACTAGTGAAAGCTCTCTCACAAAGACATTATGGACCCATACTGTCCTTAAACTGGAAAAGATAGAACCAGAGGAAGTGTGTGTGGTTAGTTAACAGCAGCACTCTGAATTACAAACTCTCATTTCCTATATAGCAACTTCACCAATACAAACTCTAGCAACCTTGTTTAAAAACACACACACAAACACAGGTTTAGCATAATCCAACATATAACTCATTCATTTGAAATTAAGTAAATGTTTTCTCGGAGCAGACCTCCAGCCAGCACAGCTCCTGAGGGAAGAGCAGTAGTTTTCATTATGAGGTCAAATATTTTTGCTACAGTCTGAAAAAGATAATTAAGCAAACAAAGCATATTACCTATAGACAAGATGTTACTCCCATGTCAGCATATCCGCAGGAGAGTTTTTAGGGACTGTAAGTTCAAGATCAGTAGAAGGGATCGCACTACATTTTAAGCATCTTTCATTATGTATTAGTGCTTTGGTGTTTTTTAGTTATATGTACATATGTGTACATGTATGACACACCTGAACTTCAGAGGTATTTCAAAGAACAATCTATAGGGTAAGAAGAAATTATTTGTGACAGAAGCTTAAGTCACCACAGGTTTGCTTGTCTTCTTCTCCAGTTAACTTACTGATAACACAATTAAGGTACTAACCTATACAATACTTGCTGTGTGGGTTTTCTTTTCCCTTACTCTGTAACAAACTGTTAAAACTCATCTAAAAGTGAAAAAGATGACAAATTCTCATAGGCTTAAAGGATACTGCAAGTTAAGATCTGTGCACATGGTTTCTCATTTGCTGCACTGGATAAACAGTTCTCATCGTGCTTATCCCTTGTGCACTTCTCCACACAGTTACATTCTGCATTGCAAAAAGAAACCAAAATATAGAGAAATGACTTCACTTGACCACATCAACAAACAATTCTGATGCCCAAAACAGTCCCTCCTTCCCTCAATGGCATACCATAAGCAAATCCATTACTTTGACTAACTAGCAAATTTCCAGCGTTTCATCCAGTTTGGACTGTCTACTTGCTAGGAAGCAGGTCATACACAGAGTTTAGTGCACTCAGTGTTTCCTTGTAGTCTCAGCCCAAAAAGGAGTTGGTAAAAACTACATCTTGGAACTTAAATTTCAAGAAATATGGACTCAGCACTTTCAGGTAAAGAGATTACAAAGCATTCACACCACTAATAGCAAAGGAAATATTTAGAGAAGAGCTGTCAGGCTGTGAATGGAACAGGAACTAAAATCAGAGAGGTTACACACATTGATATCCAACCTGCCTAACCCCCTCTCTCCATATGTGAATTTGTACTTGTAACACTTAAGGGATCTTTAGAGTTTAAATCTCAATTGGTATTGATTTTGAAGTCAGATTTGTACCACGCTTCACTTCAACTTGGTCAGTCATTTCTGCAGTCACAGAGAAACTAGAAGACAATTCCTCTGGTCCCCAGCACTTCATCTGTTAATACAGTAGGCAGCACAGTGATCATCTCTAACAAAATAAGACTAAGTGAGATTGATTCCTATCACAATTACGAGCTATCCAATCTGTAAGGAACTTTACCTCTTCACAGTGCTTCTTCAGCTTTACCAAAAGCAAAGTTGGTGCTGAGCAGCTTCTGAAAGATTTCCAATAGAAAGCAGAATTTCACCTACCTGGGACTTATTTAAATGGGGAACAATCAGTAGTCTGGTTACTGAACAGCTGAGAGTACGTGATGTGGAGCAAGACATTTATGTAAAAGGCAGCATTCCTGTCTCTTATCTCAGTACACAGCTCCTTTGGTCTGATGGCTGAGTACAGAGTTCTTCATGCTATTGGCCAGTAATGATCAAATTATAGTTGGTCATATAACAAGCTTCTTTAATGTTAAAATAGCAGTCAGATTTAACCCATTTCGTACCCCATAGGTTTTAGATACTGAAGCTTTCTGATGTGCAGCAGGAACAGCTATCAGCCACAATGTTTACTTATTTACTCAGAGACAGCAAATGTTTTCAGGAAGCCTGGTGATCTCACAGATCCTTCTTCCAAACACAGCTCTCCTTCAACCTGAAAATAGCAGTTGATGATCAATGATTTAAGCTACAATTAATGATCTAAGGCTACTTCCGTGCATTCCAAGGGCTTCTCTAAGTCATGCTTGTTTTAAATTATGATAGTGTCTACTTGCACTGCTAAGATGGCTGAAAACATCAGTGACATCAAGCCATGCCATGCTCCACATAACATTCTCCTCCTGCACCCGACCATACTCCGTCTGTCATTAAGCACACATCCTGCCTGGCTCCAGCTGCAGCTCTGCACACTGAACAAAGCAATTGAAAAAAAACAAAACCCACTCATGCTTGATCTAGAAACCCAACACATGTCTACTTTCCAGCCATGCTACCACAAAGGGCTGTCATTTTGGCTACAGACTGACACACGGCACATCTGAGCACATTTCCTCACAAAATGTTTTGCTATTATTTTTTTGCTGTACTCACTCTTTTGTATTCTGAAGCACGACCACAGAAACCTTCCCAAAAAGCCAACAAAAACAAACAAACTAAATCCACGTGACCGACACTGACCTCTCCTGCCACAGCACTTGGAAGCTCCTGCACTGCTGCCTTATTTGCACATCAAGAATAGATGGCACAGCTCATATTGCTGCCTTCACCATGGCCTTGGGAAAGCAGAGGCAGCTCCAAGGCGAGCTGCCCCACATGCTGTGGCAGATAAGCAGTAACTCTGCACTGAGAGAACAGACAGCAATAGGATGGGGAGGGGGGGAAGGGGGAATAAATAAATAATAAATAAATAACTATATAAAAATAAAAAAAACTTGAATGCCCATAGTTCGAAATGATGCAAAGAATAGTACACTGAATAGGCAGGCTAGAAACAAGTTCAGAGAGCAAAGTACTATAAAAAATAAATGACTTGAATTAGGTTCTTTCTAATGTTACAAGGAAACATGGGTGTCTGCATGGCATGAACTCTGTGGTACTAAAAATATACCTAATTTTAACGGTAAACCATGTGTTTTCCTTTAAATCAAATAGCCACTCTAGGTTTAAGAAAAACTGGAAGCCTGTGTATCAAAACAAAGAAAAAGGTGCGGTGTTTGCTGCTGCAAGAAGAATTAAGTGGCTGTTCAGGTGATAAAAGCAGCACCTACCATCCAAATGAACTGCCAGTATATACATATATATTTTAATTCGAATACATTTAATCTGGTGGCCCAGTTACCATTTCCATCTTTCATCACTTGCCAGGACTTGGGAATTTCCCTTTCCTTTCTGAGAATCTGAATTGAAATAAGATATCAACTGTTCACACTTGGAACAGAATTACTCAAGTCCTCCTTGAGAGGAACACTGTCTGCTTAAGGAAATCCTTGTCTGAGTAAAGTGAGCAAATACTGGTGAGTTCAGCAGCAATCAGGGTTCTTATACATGGAAGATAATCATAGAATGGCTTACATTAGAGGAGACCTTAAATACTACCTACTTCCAAACCCACTGCCATGGGCAGGGCTGCCATCCACCAGCTCAGGCTGCCCAGGACTCTATCCAACCCAGCCTTGAACTCCACCAGGGATGGGGCATCCACAGCTTCTCCACACAGCCTGTGCCAGGGCCTCACTATCCTCTGAGTAAAAAAATTTCTTCCTAACACCTAAGCTAAAACTTCCCTCTTTTATTTTAAAGCCATTCCCTCTAGTCCTATTACCAGACCGTGTAGAAAGTCAGTTCCCCTCCTGTTTGTAGGCACCCTTCAAGTACTGGAAGATTGCAATGATGTCTCCTCAGAGCCTTCTCTTCTCCAAGCTTAACAATACCAACTCCATCAACCTTTCTTCACAGGAGAGGTTCTCCAGCCCTCTGATCATCTTTCCAGCCCTCTTCAGGACCTGTTACAACGGTTTCATATCCCTCCTGTATTGAGGGCCCTGGTTCTGGACTCAGTACTCCAGGTGGGGCCTATAAGGGTAGAGTAGAGGGGGATGCTAACCACTGCTCTTTTGATGCAGCCTGGGATACTGTTGGCTTCTGGGATGCAAGTCCTTCTCTGCAGGGCTGCCCTCAATGAGTTCTTCTCCCAGTCTGTAATCCTATCTCAGATTACCTCAACCCAAATGTAGCATCTTGCAAATAGCAATGGTTAAACCTCATTAAATACTTGCGTGCTCACTTCTTGATTGTGTCCAGGTCACTCTGGATTGCATCTTTCCCCTCAATTGTGTCAACAAATAGAAGGGAGATAAGAAGGCCTTAGTTATGTGTGTATCCTTGAAAGCTGCTGAACTCTGTGGGCAGCCATTTTAAATAGTTTTCATTGGTCTACCTTTCAAAGGGAAACAAGAATACAATCAACTACATAAATTGGTCGCATACCCAAAACTAGTACTTGCATGCAGACAAATAGTTCTTCCTCTTAAAATCTTAATCAAGAAATATATTTCACTTTGTGCACATTAAGTCAACAGCCTCTGTTATTTTCCTGTACTCTTCCTATATACCTGAGGAACCATACGAATCCAGCAAGACTCAGCATAGATGCCAGACTTGTACATACAAGATAAATTGAAAAATAGAATCAGAGCCTAAGGACATTTAGTCCAGAGAAGAACCAAAAGGCATCAGCCAGCAAATATCTGAGAGGAAAGGTAAGTGAGCAATTAGGTTAGTCGGTTTCTGGTTTCTTGCCTTGAACCAGAAACTGATTCATTACAGCCAGAACATATAATTTCCTTGGTGTACTACTATAAAAAGTAGATTGGGACAGCATCAACAACAAGATCAGGCTCCCATATCCTAATTTGCTGTTTTGAAATCCAAGATACTCTAGGAGTATTAAAAAACAAAAACCAAAAAATAAAAAATAAAAAAAACAGAATACCAATTGTAATCCCTGACATTAGTTCTGAGGGATAATTCATTCCAAGCATGTGACACAAACACACATCAATACTAGCAGGAAAAAGATTCAAGCATTACCTAACCAAGCTTCCATCTCCCTCACTGGTCCTCCTACCAATTACAGCTGTGAATTACTGTTGTTTAAAAAGATTAACTTCTTGTTCTGGTGGTCTTCCATGTGTTTATCCTGCTTGGAAAAACCCCATCGTTGCATTGTCAGGGTTTTACCTAGCCCAGAAATAGAGAAGTCCATGCATTTTGCAAGATCAGTTCCTCCAGGCTAACTAAATGTTTCATATGCTATTTCTGCAACTCAGAAATGAGAAGTGTTAGTCTTGAATTTGCCCATCCTTAATAGGTGATACAAGAAATAACAGGTGGATACTCTAGTTACTCTAATTGAAAGTCACTCCTTCCTCTTGGAAAAGCATATGTTACACATGGAAAAATACCAAGTGACACCCACAAAGTAAATTCTGCTCAGAGACATCAGGCAAGATTCAGGTCACAGGAGCATTGTGCAGGTATTAATTACAGAGAGAAGTATGGAGGTCTCAGGGATCAGTGAACCCCTTTCTGAGGCTAAATACGCTACCAGATCCTTTTGATTTGGTTAATATCTGGCTGTAAGAGCAAGCGATGATATCTTCAGGGAAATCAACGCTCACTGACCACAACATTTCAAAATGAGAGTTATGTATGCATTATGTTAGAAAGATCCATCCAGATTTCTTCCAACCTTCTGTCACTCAAGATGTATCATTAAAAAAAAAATAAAAAATAAAAGAAAAATAAAAGAAAAAGAAGAAAAAAGTCTTTCGCATTACCACTGGTTTCCTTGAAAGATAAGTCAGGCTGGAGCAATCCTTCACCTTGAGGTATCTGCATATGCCTAGGCTCACCTGCAACCATGGATGGCAAATAGGGCAATGCCTACCTGTCCCCTGTGCTCTGGCTGGGACTGGCATAGTCAGTGCATTGTGTCACAGTGGTCCCATCTGACTTCCAGCAGGTAAGCTTGGGCTCCCTATGCATGCTCCAGAGACTTTTTAAGGGACATCCTCTGCTCTGCAAGCTCCTCCAAGCAACACATGCAACAGCACAGTCTCTCCAACATTAAAAGGTTCTGCTCTGCTCTTTTCCAAAGTGATGCGTTCAAAATACAAGGCGATGCTCGTTAATAAGCAATTCTGGCTTCAACACAGGCACTTCTACAGCCATTCATCACCTGTCCCAGGGATTACCATCAGGTCCAATGACTGCTAGCTATGAGAACTGTTTGTTCTGATGAGCAGCGATAAGACCTGTCTGCTCTCCTGCCTTACTTTCACTAAGGGATCAGGCTCTATCAGGAAAGCACAGGCACTGCCTGCCAGCCGTGGCTCACCCAATTTCAGCACTGCACATCACCCCCGAGCACAGCTGTCCAGCACACGGCTGCCCAGCACAGGGCTGCCAGCAGGAACCATCAGAGGACATATTACCTTTCCAGAAGTGCTGCAAGAGGAAGCCATTACGTGTAGCCCTGCTTCTTTCTATCGCTGTGCCATTTGAAAACAGATAAGGAGGGAAAAAAAATAAGGCTAGAATGCAATTGGAGATTTTACAGATTTCTACGGAAAATACACCCTCAAACTCGCCTAGAGGAAGCAGGCATCTTGCTTACGGGGGGAGTTGCCAGATTAATGGGTTATTTCAGCTGTGAGCAGCGATGCGGGCGGGCACGGCGCTCACCTCCCGCTGCAAGGCGCGCCCTGACCCCACTCAGCCCTTTGTGCGGCTTCCCGCAGGGACGCACTCAAACCCCCCGAACAACGAACCCAGCCCCGCTCGCACACGCCGGGATCCCCCTTCGGCCTGGGCTGCGCTTAGGCAAGCCGACCCCGCGGCGACAAACCCGAGGCGGCCGCGTCCCCCGTAGCCCGACCCACGCACCGTGTAGAGCAGGTTGAGGGCGCACAGGCAGTTCTTGGAGCAGGCGAAGCCGCCGCACACCATCGTGCCGCCGCCGCTCCGCCGCCGGCAGCAGGTGAGCGGGGCCCAGCGCCGCGCCCGCTGGTTGGCCGGGGCGGCTCAAGGTAAAGAGATGGAAATGACGCGCGGAGCGGGCTGGGAGGAGGCGGCTCTCCCCGGGGCTGGGCTCCGCTGCCCGCCCCCTGACGGGGCTCAGTCCCCTCGCCGCGCTCTATGCTCGGATTGAGGGGGAGAGGAGAGGCCGTCGGTTACCCGAGGGCAGCGCGGGGAGGTCTCGCGCCTCCTCAGCCGTTTTGCTGTCGGGTAACGGTGGAGGTTTCTCCCTCCCCTTTCCGTATCTACCTTCGATGGCTTAACTCTTTGTGTAATCAAAAAGAATTATGTAGGGATTTGTTTTCCCAGGGCGTTTCACTGTTACAACCAGTTTGTCTGTATATTTCTTATTAAAATTTCTACTGATTTTTGTTTTCCTGTGTTGTACTTCTTAATTATTTTTCCACGAGGTCACGTGTGTGTATTTCCTTCCCTCGAGCGTTAAATATACTTTTTACTGCAGGTGGTCAAATGAAGTAATCCACCTCTATCACTTCCCAACAGTCTTGCCAACGTTCTCGTGCTGTTTCCAAAGGGCTGGAGCAGTGCCCCTGCTCACTGGGCAATCCTCGAATCATTAAGTTTGGAGAAGATCTCCCAGGTTATCTAGTCCAACAGTCAGCTCACCCCCACCATCCTCAGTGGCCACTTCTCTCAGTGCCACATCTACACAGTCCTTGAACTCCTTGTTGACAGTGATTCCCTCACCTCCCTGGGCAGCCTTTTCTATGCATCACTGCTTTTTCAGATAACACATTTTCCTAATATCCAACCTGAACCTCTCTGGTGTAACTATAAGTCGTTACATCTCATCCTATTGCTGTTATCTGTGAGAAGAGGCCAACCACTACCATCTCACTGCAATCTCCTTTCAGCAATTATTACAAGCTGGCTCATTGCATACACCATCACAGGATTAGAGTCGAAGACATTTCCTTATCTCTTCTGCTGGGCTTCACAAGGAGCATAGAGTTCCTCCAGCTGGGATCACTTGTTTGTGCTGGTATGCAGTGCTGCAGTTTTATTCCGTCAGGGTTTGGTTCCAGAGGAGAAGTTGGTGGTGGTGGTTGGTTCCCCATCAGCAGAGGAAGCTGCATCTACTTTCTGGTGAATTCACAGCAGTTCTTAAGGGGAACTTGTCATCAAAACAATTTAGGAAGGAAATTCCAAAAACATTTTGTTCTTTGTAATTTGGCTGGCTGCATCTGCTAAGGAAAGCCACAGCAAGCTATCAATCTCTGCCAGCAGTGAGACAGAGAGGCTGAACAGCAGCAGCCTTTGTCTTTCCTGGGCTGTCACTCAGATCTTTTTGTGAAACATCTTTTTTCCCGTGCTCTTTGATATTTTGCCAGACTTCTGCAATTAAAACACTTTTTTTTTTCCTCATACAATAATGAAGACCAGTGGCTTTTTTTTTGCAGATGTACATCTATCCCTCAGCTGCTAGCCAGGCAACAAATTAAAAATTCACCAATGTTTGTGACCACAAATTAAATCTGAATGCTCAACAGCTGCTGAAGCTTTCTGTCTGTTTCTAAACTTGACAGACACAGCCTGTCCCTGCTGCTGGAGCTTTGTGAGGTGACAGGATGAGCAAAAAATACTTTGCGTTCTCTTTTTTCCCTTGCTAATCAAACTGCCTTAATTTTGTGGGCAATTGGGCCTACTGTGGACATAGATCTACTGACCGGCGCTACTGGCCTTACTGAGCACAAACCTGGCAGAGGGTAAGCCCAGTAATAAGTTGCTTTTTGGATGCAGTTTCCTTTTAATTTTGTTGCAAAGACCAGTTTCAGAAATAGTTTGCTCCTTTCTCTGTAGGAAACTGTATCTCAAATGTATACCCTTTCCTAAACATCAGAAGCCATCATCAGCCTATCAAATGTTCCCGCTGGATTTTGTTGCAAATGCTCACGTATAAAGTTACTGTACCATTGCTCCTTTCGTTATAGGGCTGAATTATTCAATACATCACCCACTGCCCTTCTTTTAGAAAGATCTCTTTCCTTATTAATTATTAAAAGATGCACCTCCACGTTGTTAATTAATGCCAGTATTTCGTATTAAGGGACACAACTCTTACAGTGCTGCGCATTACAAGGTTACTTCTTCAGATCCAAGTGGGCATCCAACCATATCCTCTGCAGATTGGTTCATGCCCATTTGGGGCAGTTATAAACTGTGGGGCACAGTGAGGCTGGTAAGGGTCATCACAGGCTTCAGTTCAGTAAACAGAGCTGTGACAAAGGAATGTGGTCTGAGTTTTCTCTGATGCTGCTCTCAAGTTATAGAACAAACTCAGAATAGCACGTTTAGATTTAGCATACAACCTGCTGCCACATCACTGAGTGGTGCTACGTGCTGTCGGTTCTGGTGGCAGCCAGAAGTACATCAGTACTCCTGTTCCTATCAGACTGAAACTTAGTTCACATTCTGGTTCTGGCCAGAACTGGGCTGTCTTAATTTTTTTTTTTAATGGATAATTTTACATTGTTAGTTGCAAAAGGGCTCTTCTGCAGATGGGGAGGAATCTTTCCTTTTCTGTAGGAAAGGCATAGATAGCGTTTGATTGATTTTTATATTTTTAAAGCTTAGTTGTTTAAACAGCCACTCCAAATGAGGACCCCAGATATTTGCTTCTCCACCCTTTATCTCTACGGGGGACAAATTCTGCACTCCCATGCTACAACAATCCAGAACTGCTCAAAACAACCAAGAGCAGAGTTTGCCCTTTCCTGCTCGACCCCCGCGTTTCTGATGCCTATTCTTCACTTCCTTGCAACTCTCTTTGTTCTCCTGTCCTTCTTTGCTGCCTTTCAATGCCGCTGCTGGCAGCAGGAGGAGTGACAAGCAGTGTGAATTGGCTGTTCTTTCATGGGAAACTGCAACAGGGGATTGTGCACCGTGCACTTGCGGTGCTCACAGATGGGACAAAAAGTAGCGATCCTGGAGGGAGAGGGGAGGGAGTCTGCAGAGCTATCAGGGCTCGATGCCAGCACGCTTCTTGCAGTTGAGCAGAGCTTCAGACAGAGACACTTCAGTAGTTCGCTGTCTGTTTCCATATAGACTGTGGTAATTTCAAGGAGGTTTCCTGTTTGGGCCTTCTGCTGAAACATTCACAGTGAGAACTGAGCCCTTAGGAAAAGCCTCTTTTGTTTCTATTGCAATCCTACTTCGTGTTGCTGCTTTATTTTACTTATTATGCGCGTGAAATCTTAAGATCTGTGTCCCTTCTGAGGTACACATGAGAAACATGGAGGCACAAGAATGTCTTAAAGTACATACCATTGACTTCAAACGTTGTGACCCTTTCTCTTGCTCCCTGCTATTACAGAGTACCTGAAACATTACAAGCAAAACAATGTTTGCAGAAATTGATTTTTATCGCTTTATTTTTTCCCAGGTTTACAATGAGCACTTGACTGCACTCTGAGCTGTTCCTTTCTCTCTTTGTCTCACAGTCATTTTTCTTCCCCTGTTGTTTGTGTAAAGCCTCTCATGCACATCAAAATCGGGGAGGGGAAAAGCTGGGTAAAGTGAGCCAGGTGTTTGCTGGAGTAGGAATGTCACATGTGATATCTGTACCATAATTAGTATCAGTTAGCATTCAGTTTGACTTTCTCTTCTTAAATGTGTGAACAAGGGGCTGGTGATAGTAGGAAAAACACACATCATGAGTCTAACTGATATCAGCTGTGCTGCAAGACAACCAGGCTTGTTAAAAACTATTGCTAATTCCTTTGAGGTTTTTAAGGAACATGAAATGCACCTTTAGCATTTTTTTTTTCCTCTGACTGTGTTTGTCGAAGTATTTCTGTTTGCTTTGTCATGTGGTTTCTTCTTATTTCGATTTTTAAAGCCTAACATTGGTATTTTGGGCTCCTGTAAGGGACTGAAGGACAATTGCAGCCGATAGCATTACAAACAGTAATGTCACATTTGTCACAATGATGAAGCAGCACCTAGAAGATTTCCCACATGCCTTTTCCATGCACAAAGTGGTCCCATAGGATTGTTTTTAAGGTTTACTGCATCAGACCTGAGAAGTCAAGTATCTGCAGTCTAAGTTGTATTCAAAATATTTATTGTATGCAGCCGATATTTTAAAATGTTAGTGTTAAGGTGCACGTATGATCAAAGGGACGGGCTTCCAGCTAGCTTATCACAGGATACACAAAGGGCTTATCCTGCCTTGGCAGCTGGCCATGAGAGCGTGTTCCTGTGCTTGGCACAGAAGTGTGTCTGTAGTTTGCGGGCAGCTGGGGTCTGTGTCACAGTCAGCAGAAGTCTGTAGAGGAAAATGTTATGTACAGTCTGTGTGAGTTCAGTAGTGCCCCTCCATGGAAAGCAGCAGGTCCCTGCGCCTGGCCATTTCCCATCACTGTTAGAAGATGTTTGATTCATCTCGGTCACCTGAACCACCTCAGTTATTCAGTCATGTCAATTAGTCACCTTGATTTCCCATAAAGCAGTAGGAAGAGTACATGGAATCAATAAAGCGTACACTCAAAATGTTGTCTGCAGCAAAACAATTTTAAAGGGCTACATCCAGTGCCAGTGTCCAGTGTCCACATCCTAGTGATTTACTGTATTGTTTTGCAAGGAGTTTACTGTGCCACAATAGGCACTGGCATGCAGCCGTGAGTTTCTTCCTGGAACAAAACCAGTTTCCTGGCAGCACTACAGCACTTGTGCCATTCCAGCCCAGCCCCAAAGCAGACCTTTCTGCCACCAGGCAGGGAAGGACTACACAGGTAAAGCTTGCACGCTGGAGGGACCTTTGCTTTGCTGGGGGTGCCAGGCACAGAAACACAAAGTGTTGCAGTGATGCATCGTGCTGATGGGCATTACAAGGCAAAGGCAAGGGAAGCTGAAATCTAGCATATAGAATGAACTTGCTAACGTTGTTTGGAATGGAAAATTCTTCTCTGAAGAGAAAGCTTTTTAGGACCTTTATTTATTTATTTTTAGTGAAACACTGTAGATGGAGAAAGGGAAATTATGACAGGAAAATATGCTGTTGAAGTACAGCAGTTAGAGCAACCCACATCTAGGTCAGAAATTAGCTCCTCCTAAAGCACAGAGATGTAGCAGGTACTCGGTATAGTCATTCTGACAAGTAGCTACAAATTACAAACAATGAAATAACAGCTCAGTCTTCTTTGAATGACCCATGCTGGCTGCTTTCTTTGAGAAACTTTCTGACCAAAATCAAGATGGCATAATGCTCTTGAGTTAAGCCTGGACAGTTAAAGCACTGTTAGAAAGCTGCTTAGACTGGAGGCTTCTTGCAAGAAGAACAGTGAGAGGCAGGCATGAAGCCATCATTCGGGGCTGAGCCACTGGGTGTCCATGCTTGCTGCCTAAGCCTCCCTTTAAAATGTAATGATCTACCAAGCAGTGGGTGAAAATAACATGTGAGTGTTAACAATGGGATGTCCACTTGTTAATTCAGCTGGTACACATTTCTTTTGAATTGTCCCACGTGCTTTCTGGACAAAAGGTAGACGGGGTGAAGTTTGTCTGTTATGTTTATGGACAAGTGAGAGTTGAAGGAAGGAAGGAGAAGGGAAAAAGAAGGAGAAGGAGAAGGAAAAGGAAAAGGAAAAGGAAAAAGTGTGTTTCAGAGGTCATATTCGTTTGATATATTTATAAGCAGTTCTTGAGATTTGCTGAAGTTCTTAATTGTAAGAATTGCCTTTTTTCAGCACATTATAAACCCTTTCCAAGTAAGGATGATAGGGGATTAGGATAAGGACAGTTTGTTGTTACTGGTGTATAAAAGGAAGAAGTAACCAGAGGCTGAAAATAGCAGTATAATGGCATTTTAAACAGTAACACTTCAATGGCTTGATCCAAAGACCATTCCTTCTGCCTGAGGTCAGGATTCAGGGATGTCCTGGAACAGGCTCATTCAAGCGTGGAAGAGAAAATGGCAGAATTCTAGACCCAGGCAGCTGAACGGCCTAATGCTTCCTGCAGCCAAATTGAAATCGTTGGGTGCCCTTAAGCATGAGGTGTTTGTGTGTCTCTCTGCAGGGGCAGGCTGGCTTTTTAGGCTGCCCTTTGGTAGGCAGTGTTCTTTCTGCTCAGCTCCAGCAGGAGGTGAGGGGATCATTTGGACAGCGTGGTGTGCTGGCACCAGATCCCCTGTGATGCTCTGTTCTTCAGATCAGAGACAAAACCAGCAAGCTTCAGTGTTAAACATAAGACAAGAACACTGAGGTTAACAAGGCAAGTTATTGCCTGGGATGAACAGTAGGGGGGAAGCAGTGGGGAGTATATGCAGTTTTCAAATTAATGGCAGTTATGGTTGGTATGATGTTATGTCTGCTGCAGGTTCTCATTATCATCACATTCTAAAGATTTCCACATCATCAGGTTCAGGTGGAAACCATCACCACTTGATTTGAAGAGGAAAATGAATCCCATGCACTGCATGCTTTCCCAGGTGATTCCCTGGGAGCAATCCCAGAAACCTTGAAGTAATCATGCACTCAGAAGGCAGAGCAGCCCTTCTTTTTTCCCCTGTGCCACCACGTGCTGATGTTTTCTTTGACTTTCTGCTCAGGAGGAATAGATGACTTGTGAGAGAATGGAGATGCTCGGCCCAAATCAGCAATCACCAGATGAAAGAAATGCACAGGGAGAGCAGAAAGACAGAATGGGAAATTGTAGTGTATGCAGTGTTTTGTTTGTTTTCTCTGTGATTTCTCCAGGGCACAGTCAGCATGCTCACCCTGCCCCGTTACCTTGGCTTACTTGTGTTGAAGTTAGCTGCTATCACAGTGTGATGATGCGAGAATCTTTCAGAAGCAGGAAAAGAACAGCACTGTTGTGAACAAAATCTTGAAAATATGACCAGCAAATGGCTCAGAATTTAGAAGGTGAATTTAAAGAACCCAATGTTTTCTTAATATCGCTCTTAAGTTAGTGACATTTCTTATTTGGACACTTGGCATACATTTTAAAGCAATAAGTTCAGTAATAATTCTTGGTGTCTGCCCCTTGCAGCTCCTCTTCCTTTAAAACACCTCAACAGAGCAGCTGAGCTTCTTTTCTTTCAAAGAGGAGACCTAAAGCCATGTGCTGCTAATAAACTGCACGCAGGACATTTAGGTAAGCATAAGGAGCATATAGAAAAAGGAACTGCTGTTTCCTCTTGTTAGCAAACGGATCTGCTCCTGCCAGCCAGTTCAGACCCTCCCACTCCTGGAGGACTTCAACTGGAGGGCTGTTCCTCTGCTGTCACTTTCTCCTTCATGTCTGTGGTGCTTCTGTACTCTTCCTGAGTTTGCTTTTAGAGAAACTGAACTTGTCCCTCAGCATTCTTCTCAGGATTCTTCTCTTGAGAGGGGACCAAGTTGTACTTTGCTTCCTCTCTGAGGATTAGCATTCCTAAGAAGGCCACACTTCTTCTCTGTGCCTTTTTCATATTCAAAACTCAGAGCTGTTTTGCAGCATCAGCACCACCCTGTGTTCCTCTTCAGTGTGTAGCCCAAAAGCTGTCAGTGGATACGGACCTCTGCCAGACCCTGTGGAAATCATTTGGATTCTGGGCTCACGAGAACCAGTCGCTTTAGCACTTCTTTAGTAGAGAAATTCACACACGTTTGATTTATTCATGCTGATCTTTCTTGCCTACATCTGATTCTTGCCTGTCCTACTTCAATCTAGAAGCATACAAAGGTGATTTTGCCCCCAGGCAGAGCATAAACAAATGCCATTTGCTTTCCCAGTCTTTCAGGTGAGGACTGTGTTATTTAGGCTTAAATGAATCACCCAGACCTGTGCCTAAAACATTTGATCTGTATTTTGCCCTTAGAACGCTAAAGGAGCGCCATCAGCTGCTGTTTCAGGACAGATTCTCTAAAGAAAAAGGATTGCAGGTACTGTGGCAGCCACTAAGTCATATCATAAATACAATGACACATTCGTTACATAAATCACTCAACTATGGCCAGTTATTACAAAAATAATAAAACTATCCACACAAACAAAGCTAAGGAAACACGCAGAGGAAGCTGAATCTCAATATGCACAAAAGAAGTTGAAAGAAGAGGAAATAAACGTGGATAAAGGTACTGTAACAGGGCTCTGAGATGTGACTATGATAGCAACAGCATATGAGTGAACACATGTGGTGAAGAAGGGGCAGCCCATGACCTCGATTTATGCAGTTCTTCCAAACTGTCTTTCTGTTCTGCTTTCTGTGTCCCATACGGCTCTCAAGAGTAACATCGGGTGCTCCTTCTCTCTCTCACTTGGCAGGAGTTGACTTTTCCCCTGAGAAGACGCTGCCCTATTTAGGACCTCTAGAGGATATATCCATACAAATCTGATCGCTGAGGGTATTTCTGTGTTTGACACAGATTTTCCAAGCAAGAGACAAAGTGTGCCAACAGATGTGGTCCACATGCTCAGCTTCCCCCGGGCCCCACCAGGGGCTGCGTGCACACTACAGGGGCACAAGGGGAGGCCAAGGCAGTGCCCCTGCCCGGGTACCTCAGCAGCCAGCAGGAGCTAGAACCTGGGCTGAGGGATAACGTGCTCCGACTCTTTTTGGAAATGTGGGCCAGTCTGTGAGGGCGAGTTAGCTGAGGCACCACAGGTGAGAAGTGATCTGACCAGAAGCAAAGGATGCTTCATAATTTGATTTGTCATTTTATGGTTGATTTATTTATGTATTTATTTGTGAGGGGATAGAGGCCATATCCTCGGATACATCAACAACGCTGTTTCATTATTCCTTCTGCAAAAAATGTATGGCTGTGGGTATTACACAAATACCTCAGCAATAATTAGCAATGATATGGAGAGAATCATGTTAGTCCATCAGAAAGCTTCATTGGGGAAGAATAAATAGAAACCTCTCAGGCAGCTGATACACTGGAGGAGTGCGACACGAATGCACGTTATCACTACAAAGTAGCCACAATGCTGCCATTTATTTGTTCTGGGTCAATGTTTTGATTTTATTTATTTATTTTTATTCATATATGCTTATAAATCAGGGAATGTCAGAGAAATAAACCAGGCTTATCTTTCCTTGTTAGTAGAGTCCCACAGCAGCTCCTCAGTTTGTGGTTTCTTTGCAGTCCCAAGGGCTGAACTGTGATGGATGGAAGGAAGGCAAATTCCCAAGCCTTGTAATACCACTAATGGAAGTGCTGTGTGGAGTGCAGGCTGCGGGGGCAGCTGTTAATGCTGAATTGTTACAGGGGATACTTAAGTGGAGGTGAATGAGCTTCTGGCACCCAGAAGCCACGTGAGTGACAGATTCAAGTATCAAAATGCTGCTGTCAGCCTACCGCTGTGTCAGATCAGTAGCTGCAGGGCCATGCTCTGTCTTGTTGACTGGGAGATGGTGGAATCTGGGGCACACAGCAAAGCCTCTGCTGTGGGCGCACGTTCTACCTGTCTGCAAAACAGAGCCATCTGCATGGTCCCTGTCATCACTGAGCCCAGAAAATGCATTTTTCTCTTTGATCCTTCGCAGAGGGGAAGCAGGCATGTAGTTCACCACCTTTCTGGAGCACCCAAAACTGTTCCTGAGGCTCTTTCTGAGGGCACAGAAGTTTACCACAGTACTACACACAGAGTTGCCTTAGGTCTCTGGGAGCAGCTTCATGCCTGCAGAAACTCCTGGAGGGGCACAGGCCTACGTGAGGGTCAGAGGTGTGCTAAAGTGGGACTGCTCCAGCCCTCCCATGCAGAGAGGTGCACAAACCATGCCCACACAGCTCCTTGGCTCACAGCAGCATTTTCCCTGCGGGCCTTCCCTCCACAGGGCTCTGCTGGCTGAAGACTCCCCTAGGGCTTCCGAACAGGCCGCTCTCCCAGTGCAGGGCTGAGGGACTGAAACCCCCAGCAAGGCGGGCAGGCCTGCTGCAGGATGAAGCACTGGAGGCCCAAAGTGGGCTGAGTGCCCCCTGCAGGAGCTGGCACGGCATCCTCACCTGGGGTTGGTTTGCAGCGACACAGAGCCAACAAGGCCCACAGCTGCTCAGTTCAAAAAGAGCTTTCCATTTTCAAGTATTTTAACCAAACTGTTAACAGTCAGGGCCTGAATCAGAAAGAAGTTAGAATTCAGGGTGTCTGTGGAATGAACACACACGTCAGTTCACAAATATCTCGAACTGTTAAACATTAACAGCATAGCAGGCCATTATTTTAATATATAACCTGTGGATTAACGTGGATTAACTCAATTGCAAGCTGCGTATTTTGTTTTATAAAACAACACTATCTCAGGGGAGGAGGAGCGCCCTTTGTATAAGACAGAAGCAGAAATAACTGTATCAGCAACCCTCAGATCTCTTAGGAGGGCTTCGACTGAGGAGACCACAAAACCTGACTCACTGAGTGCAGGCAGAATACGATCTCTCCCCTGCAGAGCATTTGCATGCTAGAAGATTGTTTTAAAGCACCGCTGCTGGCTTTCTGCTTTCTCACTTCACACCTCAGCATGGTTTCAGAAGAGGGACCAGGAGGAAGGAATCACCTTCAAACTCAGTGATCCCAATTTTCAAGTGCATTCTATCACAATTTATTGCTGAGTGAAAGAGATACTTACAGTTCTGCTTCCACTGATATTCCAAAATTAAACACTATGTATAATGTGAAGCACATTTTCTATGAAGAGTACTTTTATTTTTAACTGACTTCAGATTCGAATAACATACTTACCATGGACTTCTCTAGAAATACTACAGAATTTCCATTTCCCTAGCAGAGGAATACTAACCTAAGGTTCATTTCGAATTTTAAAATTGAGATTTGGACTCTGAGGAGGCTCTTACAGAAGGATGCTTTGCCTGAGGAGTCCCAGCACTACCTCTGCCCAGATTCTGTTCCAGGCTTTTTGCAAAGCCCATTCATTGCACATATTTGTACTGAAATTCAGCCCGATGCAAACCAGATCCATTTGCAGTTGCACCCCTACATAGCTGACCTTCCAGTACTTACTCTATGTACAATTTGAATATACAGAAGTCCACAACTGAACTTATCTCGAAGAAAAATAGAAATACAGCCTAAACAAAATTATGAGATGTTTTACTGGGAGTGGGCAAGCTGAAAGGGGCTTCCAGTAGCTAAACACTGTACATAGACACAAGCACAGGAGACATGGGGTGTTGGGACCTACATGGCTGAGAACTGGACAACTCCATCTCACACAGACCCTTTCTGTCCCCAGTGAACTCTATGTCGATCACTAGCGTAGTGCCAAAAATGGCTCCTACCCCCAGGCTCAATCACAGATCTCATCTTGGTCAGTGGTACTGTCCTAAAAGTACCCATTTCTCTCTGACCCAGCAATCACAAAGGGATGGAGACAACCGCATCCTGCAGCTGTGATGGGTGTGCCTGGCTTGTAGGAACAAAGCCTCAGTGAAGCGTACTCGGCTGAGCATGACAGGAGACTTTGTGTCTGCTGAACACTGAAGGCGCAGACGCATTCACAACTACCACGATCAGCCAGAAAGAGGCATTTGCTAGCAATGTTACTCCTTTCCAGCAGATGGCTCAGGCAGCCCGCAGCCAAACGCCTCAGCAGCCCACGGTGACCTCACCCACAGGTGTATGCTGTTGTATCCTTTGTGCACTGGGCTCATTTCAAAGGAGCCAATCTAGACCGAGTTCTAAATTACATGGAAATGTAGCTTTGCATACACCCAACTGAATCTTCTCGCCGCCTTTGAATAGCACAACTCTGAATGCAAAGCATTCCCAGCAACAGTGGCACTCTATCATTAACAAATTGATGCTATCACATTGCAGCTGCATTGAAGAGATCATCCCAGGTCAGCAGCGCCTGGTAGATTTATTTTCTGTAATAAAAGAGACTGTACTGGAAAGGATCCAGGTAATACATCAATTCTGCTTCAAAACACAACTGCCCTACTGTCCACCCAGCACTGCTACAAGATGCACATCATGCATCTCCTTCCAAGATCAATACCTGTACAAAAATAAATACTACCCTAGATGGAAAGCTGGCATCCAACAGTACTTTGTTTCTGCTTGATGTCTGCTGCTTCCTGAAAAACCAGATATATATTTACAGCCACGTGATCTATCGTTTACCCTGGGCTGACTTTTCCCATCAGAAAAATCTATACTGTTGGATAGTGCATTGGTTTTTAATTGCAAAACACACCTGCTTGCATAAGAGAAGACTTCCTCTTGAGAAGCCTATATGTTCCTTTGTGTATTTCAGTCAAATATCTTGTAACCTGTAACATGACACAGGTCTAAGTATGTCTGATTTCACAAAGTCTGTGCACATTTTCAAATTAATACTTCTAAAATGAGATGTTTTACCCTCACAAAATTTAGCCATCACTAATACCTGAGTGCAGCTCGTACTGAGAACACCATGTTATTCTACTCATTAGCATACATTTGGTACATGCAAATCAGGACCGCAGACATTTGTTTCTGCAATTCTGCTGAAATTAACTGAATATATCAGCATTTGCTATGGAATATCACTCATTTGTCCATCAATGCCAACTAACTGAGGTTGATTTTGTGAATCAGAAGTATGAAAAGCATCACCTGTGTAATTTTCACTTGAGGGACTGTGGAAACAAGGTGGCAAACTGTATTTGCAAAACACACACAAACACCACAGAACTAAGATATAAAAGCCATTTATTCAAAAAAATGTGGTGGTGTCAAATCACATACACAAGCCAATATTGAGCTACAAACACAGACCAAACAGTTCTATAAACAGAAATCGGAGTGTTCATATACCATAGTACCTGAAAAAGACCGTTAATAAAAAGGAGTCCATAAGTATTTCATTTTGCTTTTCTTATATGGCTCCTTGCTGAATGTCTTTGCCTAAGTTAGAGTACAATGAGCCAGAGGTAGAGTCCCAAGAAAAGCATCTAATGCCTCAGGGCTCCATTAAAAACCTTTATTCTTCTAAACAAAAGGAAAGCCTAGCCTAAAATTTTCTGTATGACACTGAAGTAAAGCCTCTTTGCTTGAACAGTATGGCATTCCCAAGCGCATTTGGCATTAACCTAGATTGAGTCTGTGCTTTGTTGAACCATCTTAGTTCTCCTCCCCTTCAGATTCCGATTCTAGAAGAGAAGAAAGTAAGATATTTCACGTAGGCTGCACAAGAACAGTGATGCAGTTCTATTAAGAAAAACAAACATCCTTCGAAAATTCAAATCTAGTACCTCATAGGCAAAGTTAACAGATGACAGAGAATAAGTCAGAAAGAAGAGTAAGCATCCCAAGATCAGGTTCTACACCTTTACACTCTATTGGGTATTTCTTCATTCTGTTACCAGTCATCTGTTACTATGAGTTACCATGTATCACCTTCATGCATTCCTTTCAATTTAGGATTCCTATGCCATGATTCTTCAATTCTAACTCACTATAAATTCTGTTCCTCATCTGCAGAGCCAACCAACAAATATCTGAGCAGTGTTCAATAAAGAACCAGCACTATTTTCTTGCTCTTTTAGTCTCTCCAAGTAAACTCTACTGCTATTCTTCTTACTATTTGCTCTGCAAATATCAGTCATTACCATCACACAATGTATTAGTCTACAGCAGGTAAGGAATCTGTACACTGTACAAACAAGATTATTTATGTAATACAACATTAGAAGTAATTTGTAAGTATGAACAGGCAAAGAATTTTTGTCACCTAAAGCTACTTTGCATCATACTTTATTTCTGTGCATTCTCCCGTTGACACAAACACAACACGTGTTTGCTCTGAGAAGTTGGAGCTAACAATCTGCATATTCTAACTGCAACACTTCATTTTTAGTAGAACCAGGCTTTGTAAATTAAGTACATCTGGGAGATGAGGTATGCAGAAAAAGGTAAAAAAAAAAAAAAAAAAAAGAGGAACAGAAAGACATACACACAGAAGGGGAAAAGTGCTTAATCTGACCAAGATTGGTAGTCTGCATGACTAGAAGCATGAAAGGAGCTATTTTTGTATTTCTACATGTATATGTGAATTGCTAGTCTTACCTGCCCCTCAGAATTACTACATACTCCCACTGAGATTCTACCAGAATCTACATTAAATGGATGCTAATTAACACTAATAACTATCTCTGTCTATTACATATGGATTGATCATTCCAATTGATGTGGATTTCCTTTTTAAGACAAAATGATAACCTATCTGCGCAGTCCAAAGGAGAACAAAGTTAAGGACACTCCCCAGTAACTGCTTTAAGGCAGCAAACACAGATTGTATATCCTAGCCTGAGCATCCAGATTGAAGGAGTTTCAACTGTTGTGGCACGGGTAGACTCATGCTTGTGCAGTCAGTACAAAGAAAAGGTATTACTGATACAGAAGAGTGCTAGCCATAGTGAGGTAGCACAGGCACGCCAGCACGTTCTACACTTGCATGGTCATTTGGATAGGTAGAAACAGCCAAATATTCTTTCCCTCCTGTAAAACCTTTCATATACCTACTGACAAGTGGTGCCTGATGACTTAAGGGGTTAAAAGAACAACTTAACAAGCAGCAAACGCTGCTAGGCTTGAGCATGACTGCAAACAACATGGAGCAGGCATGTCTGCTGCCTTCCATTCCAAGTCTGCATCCTTCATAAGCCTCGCACAACTCAAACCTGGAAAAAAACTCACACTTGATTTGCTAGGAGACTACCAGATTTCTTTAAACAAATCCATACCTTCTTCAGCATTTTGCAGCCACTCGACAAACTTCTTCATCTGGTCAAGAAAGACGCTCTTGCCTTTAGCAACATGTGCTTCTTTATACCACTTGAGAATAGCTTCTTCACTCAGAACGTCAGCTGAAATACAGATAAGTGTTTGTACAAAGTCAGTGTATGATTCAGAAGTTAGAAGATGGAAGAAAGATTCTGCCTAATTGTTGGTTTGGGATTTTTTTGTTGATTTTGTTTGGTTTTGTTTTTCAAAGGCAGAAAAAAAACAGTAAGCTCACGATGGAACAAGCTTTGCATGAACTACATTAGGCTTCAACTAAGGAGTATCTGTTGAACGTTAGGGAATCCAAAAGCAATGAAACATGTTAGACTTAATCAAGTACCAGATATGCTTTTGTAAAGGAAAGTTCTGCGCTCATCTGCTTTAAGAGCACCACAGAAGACTGCTGATTAGAAACGACAGAAATCAGTCTGTACATCTTAGAAGTCACCATGAGAAGAAATACCATGTTTCTTGTTGCTATTGGATCACAGAACTGTGCACAGTTCTAGAAACCTGAAGTAACAGACATCACCTGACTGCACAGCTTAAGACAAGTAAAAGGGATTTTTTGACATCATTACTGCCTGAAGTTTAATAAAATCTACTAGCCAAAAAGATCACTGTTGATTCAGACCACCCACTTTAAGGGAACTGCTCAGATGGACAGCACAGCTGACATTTTTGTCAAGTATCAACTACAAAATAACTGTTAGCAAAGGAACCAGACAACATCAAATTCAGAATAAAGAAATCCTAACAAACAGCAAGGACACACTGTTTCCAACAGATGTAAATTTAGGTCTAGCAACAGACCTCTAGCCTTGAGAACAAAGCTTCTGTGATCCGGCCAAGCCAAATACCTCAGTAATTCACGGCTGTGGAGGCAAAATCTGGGATCCACAATGGCATTTTGGCAGTTACATAAGGCAGGAGGAAAGAACAACAACAAAAAACAATGATATTTGTTCTATAAAAAGACTAAAGACAGCTTTCTGCATCTCATTAAAATTTCCATTCTTCTTGTCTTTGAAGAAAATCACCCTTCCTTGCTCTGCAAAATCAACACGTTTACTGTGAGTTCTTTCCTGCTTCTCAAACTCTTTGCTATTGTCCCACTGATTTGGTATTCATTTAAGTGTGAATCCTGACCACTTCTTCTGCAGCCCACAGTTAACAACAGATGCAGCAGTGAAGATAACGTGGCAAACTGAAATAAGTGGCACCAAAACTCCAAAACATCAGATAAAATTAGACAGCGTAGACATATCACATGTGTTGTTGAATAATAAAACAGATGGACGCAACCTGGGATACATTTGAACTTCATCAGAATTATCCTAAGATATCCCACAATAACTGAATGCAAAACACTGCCCTGAAAATTTGGATCTCAGCGAGTTCATGCAACTGCAAGTTCACTTATCTCTCAAACACTGTTCCAAAATAAAACAACTTCTGCAGCTTGCTGCAATTCACAGTAAGCTGAAAATACAGGGAAAGCAACACTACGCCAGCTGTGTGTTGTTTTTCAGTATATCTACACTGCACTTGGAGGACTCTAATAGTGACAGAAAGCTCTATCTTTCCAAAATCCTGACACAACAAAGGAAAAGAAATTAAAAGAAACACTGGAGCTAAGAAAGGTTTTTATTTTGCATTAAATACTTGCCAGTCATCCTCAACAGCTTCTCAAAACCATTACGGCATTTAAGAAAGCCAGATTTTCATTTAGCAAGCTTAGAATGCATTTCACAAGGATTTCTGTGAAGCTGGAATTTAATCCCTCTACGTAAATCCTCTTCTTGATTTACAGCCTATAAGCTTTAAGGGCCTGTTGCCAAAGAGGAAGAGGAAAACTTACCTCTTCTCCCTGCTCAAACCCAAATCTGATAACAGCAGCATACAACCTCGCAATGTACCTTGAGGACTAAAACCAAGTCAGGTGGATGAGGAATTTGCCTGTACATAATAACTCCATAGCAATAAGCCTCCTACACTAGCAGAAGAGAAAAAAAATACTTTCAATTTCAAAGAGGACAACTGCAACTCCCCTTTCATTACTGAGGAGTATTACCTGAACTACATTCATGCCTACAGCACTCAAAGAATGGCATTCTCCTGTCAGCACAAAGATGCTCAATTAAACAGTCAAGCAGGACAGGGTGAGTTAATCATACCTTTAGGTTGTTTTGAAGCGATAGGAACACTGAGGGGGACTGGAAGGTGGAAAAGAATGATTATATATAAATCTCTTATCAAACTTGATTATAGGCAGATTTTAACAGCTGAACCTGAACTGCAGTTTGTGGGCATGTGCACATCAGTTTCACTGCAGTCCCAGGTGACGTCAGCCCCAGAGAGCCTGTTCTCCTGTACACGCAGCCAACTGCCACTCAAGCCACCCACTGCCAGAGCCTTCAGGCACAGCCATCTTGAAAGGCAGAACAGACTCAAGGGAGCCCAGAAGTTAGCTGGAACATTACTTGAAGTTTAGGTCTTGATTTTGGACTGAATCACCCAGTGTGAATGCACTTCTGTAATTAACAGCACAGCTGCATGCTTCCAGCTGCCAATCCAGTCAATTAAAACAAATTTCAGCTCAACTCTACTGCAGGTAACTCAGCTGGGAGGACAGAGTCTTACAGCACGAGCTTTCTCAGTACAAGAAATGTCATCCACTATATTTGTATGGTCTTTTTTTCCTAGGAAAATTTTTTACTTGGTATCAAAAATGCTATTTGAATAATGAAGATCATTTAATGATAATTTTATGCCAACAAAAATAAACTACCAAAGCCTGTCTGTCAAGTAGAACTTGAAGATTCAGTTCTTTTAAGTTCTTTCAGTTCCTACTATTCAAGCTGACAGTCTGCATCTTTTATGATGGAAAACTGGAAGGATTAAAACGGAAGATGTTGGATGCACTCCTACGAACAGTCATACAACTAGATTTGTCAAAGCAGGGGTGGCATTTAGTGCCTAACACCACTGATGATCTTCTTTATGCCCAGGAAACACTCATTTGAGATGAGTAATAAGGTAATAAACTGTCCACATACCCACTGGTAAATAGCTGCACTTCTGCTATCCATCCACAGATACTCCAGATGCCTGCATTTGTCACCAGAAAAAAGTCACAAGGTACTCTGAAACCTCTCCAGATCCTACACAAGTCACTGCTGAAGCAGAACAGGAAGGGCAACATGAGCATCTGCTGTTCCCTCACTGCCAGCAGAACTATTAATAGTCAAGGAAGCCCCTAAAAGCTAACATGAAACTTAAGATATGCTGTCATCAGTAAAGAATCTATGGTAAAGCATCTATCTCTAAAAGAACCGCATGGCTTGTTTCTAGTGGATGGGTTGGAGATGGGAGAAGGAAAGGGTGAAAACCACCAGCACCAAAATGAAGCAGAGGCAGGCTTCAGAGCCCATTTCTGACTGACACCTTCCTTATAGCCCTCAAACCAATCATAAGCAGCTGAAGTGTGATAAATATCACAGGGGAGAAATAAGAATGGGATAATTAGCATTCCCAGAATCTTTCCTGGTTAATTCAGATGTCCTCACCTAACAGACACAGCTTGATTCCAAAGCTGCCCTAAAACCAGTGGAGCTGATGATTTCCTTACTCTGCCCAGGCTCAGAGGGATCCTACTACTATTAGCTGCAACACCAGACTTGCAATTGCTAGTAGACAACACTACATCTACCAAACAGGCAGATAATATTGAAAACCTTACAAAACACGTTTGAAAGCAGCCCTATACAAAATGATTTGTTTCAACCACCACTCACTGTTCAAGTGCACAGCTCATTTGCCATGTACAAAATAAATTCTATTCTTCTAAGATAACTCAATATTAAGTAGCTGCTGAAGGTTGCACTCCCATCACTGAGGCCCATAGGGTACTGACACAAGGACTAAAAAAAAACCACCTTTCATCTACTTGCTTCACCTTCTGAAAACATTAAATTACTTTAACAACTCAAACTTGTTTGCCTTGTATGTGTATGTGACACAACAGAGGGAATAAAGATCAATACTGGGCTGCTACTCCTGCTGATTTTTCTCCTTCAACTATTTATAGTAAGAATGTGAGAACAAACTGTTCAGCACTCACCCATCATACACAGTACAAGATCATTAGACTCTATGACAGCCTGATCTGAATAAACTTGCTAAGAAAGTCAATTTCAAAATAAAAAAAAAATCAATCCCTCAAACTATCTCACCTGCAAGAAGCCACCAGGGAATGGAAAAAGGAAAAGTAAAAGCATAAGGAAAGCTACAATCTGGCAGAGGGAACAACAAAAAATCTGGAAGGTCTTCCTGCCAAGAGCATTTGCCCCTTCTAAATTTCTTAAAATCAAGCTCTCTTCTTTTTTTT
>VXAB01001689.1:0-52335 GCA_013399175.1 Odontophorus gujanensis
CAAATAAACAAACAAACACTTCTGAATCAAAAATCTGACTCTATGTCATTTTTTAACAAATGTGCTTGTTTATGGCCCTTCACTCTTAGACAGGGGCTGCTTCCCTTTACACCTCTAAACTTCTTTGCCTGAGGAGTTGCCCTGGCAGAGGAAGTATGCAAGTACCTTTAGTCACAAGGTGGAAGATGTGAATTCAGTGTCTGCAATCTACTGTACATGTTTTCAGAACATCTATTGTTTGGCAGATCTGTTCACTTTGAACCTGGAACCACAGAGAGGGTGGCTCATGATTATATGTGCAATTAGTGTAAAAACACTAGGAACAAGGACTGAGCGTGATAATACTTAAAGACTGGTTTTGAAGATAGTGTTTACTATAGCCTCTGTTCGCCTTTTCCTTCTAAGTATGTAAACTTTCAGAAGATATATGAATCCACTATTACGTCTACAAATGCTCTTAATTCCTAACATTAGAAAATCTTTGAATGCATGACTCTATCTTTATTTGTACTCTTCCATGTAAGAGAAAGCTTTGTAGACCGTAATACTACTGGCTTGGCTTCTTGTACACTCAGGATTCTTAGCTTTAAGATACACCATTCTCATTTAGGACCTACAAAAGACCTATTAATAGAAGTCAAGTAAATATTAAAAACATTTTTTTATCCAACTACTGCACTCAGGGCTCCTTCCCATGTTCACAGTATTAAGATGAGTGCTCATTGATCGTCTAATGCTGAATTCTCATGTTTCGTGGCACAGTGAAGCCTTGCTTCAGGATACATCTTGTGATATTCAGCATCATGATTTCATAAATGAAATGCTGTTAATAAAACATTTTATACAAAGACTGCACAGCATTACTAGTAATCTACTTTGTGTCAGTCAGTTTACTTGATATTACTTTTAATTTTACTTATCAGATATCACTTTTTTTCCCTAACTTTTTGACAGCTGTGACTGAAGCAGAAATTGATTCAAGTTTTCTACGATCACCTTGTCTTTAGGCTTTCATTGCCTTATTGAGTATCCAGATAAAAGGTTTTGATGGATGAGGTTGAAGGATTAAGAACTGCTGTTTGTTTGCATGCAAGACAAGAAATTTGCAAGATTGAGTTCATTTTCTCCTTTCTTTCTTTTGTACTGTTCTGTAAATGAAAATCAAACCCGTTTTTTACCCAATATTTTTTCCTTCAGTGCATTTCCATTTGTAGGGGTTTTCACTAGTGCTAAAATTGCATGCCCTATTTTTTGCCTATTTTGCAACCAAAAAAGCAGAAATTGTTAGAAAGTGAATATTTATATCCACAGATTAATATAGAAAAGAAAATACAGGAAGTACACATGTAATTTTGAACCCAGCATGGTAGTAAAGTACCAAATTTGCATAGAAAAACAAAGTTTAACTTTGTCTGGGGAATGGACAAAAAGTTAAGTGTACTAAGCCTAAATCACAACTCCCATCTTCACCCATACACAACTTTGAGTCTTTTGTTTATTCTTCCCTTCAGAAACCTACAGTCAAACTTGCCTTGCTTTCAAGTAGTAACACTGTTATTGTAGTACTGAAGAACGGAGTTCAGGATGTGGTTGATTTCAAGCCTTGAAAAGGGAATAAAATTGGTCAATTAGACTCCCCAGAAGAGCTTCATTTGTCGTAGTGAATTACTTTGGTCATTGGCTACTATTAAGAAAGGAAAAGGGAAAGAACAAGGGATTGCACATTCTGAGCAGGTCAGATTAAAACAGCCAGAAAGGTTCGTGGTGTCATAAACATTGCAGAGAGTGAAAAAGGACTTTGATAGCTGATAACTTAATTACCTGCCACTATCAGTTTGGAAGGGCTTTTAAACATGTCCAAAGTGTCTACCAAAATTTTCAGCAGGAGTGACAGCAGATTTTTAAGTAAGGATAAAAATGCAGCAGTCTTCCTGGAATAAAACTCTGACAGACTATGATGAATTACCTTATTATGGTTGTTCGCATGACAAATGTACTTGATCAGTGTTTCTTCTTGGGAATAGTTGAGCTTATCCAGAGGCAAAATTTGAAAGGAAATGAAAGCTAACTAGTAATCCTGAGTGGAATGCATCAGAATTTCTGGAAGCAGAGGCTGAGAAACCTCATCAGTTATTACTTATGTCAATACTAAACAATTCTCGTATCCCTCATAATATAACTTTTTCCTTTATCTGTTTAATATCATTGGTATGAATTTCACATACACATAATTTTATAATTGAGATGGTTAAAATAAAAAGATCAACTTAAAGCAGTGTTTTGCAAATCAAAAGATTTAGCGTTTTTCATACTGCAGAACCAGTCACAGAACTAGTTTGAGCACTTACTACACTTGCAATGCAATTTCTCTGTCAATCTCTTCGCTCACTACATCTACCCATTATTAAATAACAACTGACTTTGTTACCCAGCATGACCTAAACAGTCCTTATTATCACATCAGTTTGGGTCTTTGTATTCGGCGTGGAAGGCATGGTTTTAGAAGTAGTGCCTCTGAAAGAAGAGAGCAGGAGCTACTTTGTACTGCACACAGCTGTCTCCAATGAACCCACCTCAGGGCACAGCTGAGCCCATCAACCGAGCAGGTGGAGCCTTTGGGAAAATTTAAGACAGGGCAAAGCATCACTCTGATAGTGAGGGGGAAAAAAAAGAGTGAGAAAAAGGTCTATGAACACTCTGCACTGTTCAGTGGGGAGGTAGAAGAGCTAGGAGTGGGAGAGAAGATGCTTGAGTTTTTCATCTTCATTTCTTACTATCCAGCTCTGTAACTTGTAATGAATGAAATTAATTTTCCCCAATCTATTTTGTTTCTGAAAGTAATTGGTAGTTGATCTCCCTCTCTTTATCTCAATTCATAAGCTTTCTATTTTATTTATTTATTTATTTATTTATTTATTTATTTGTTGTTGCCCTACTGTGAAAGGGGGAACAAAAACAGCTAAGATCAACCCACCATGGTTTCTGGTTGTTTTTTTTTTTCTGTCTTGATGTAGCATCTCAACTCATGCCTGTAGTTAACGCATGCACTTATAATCTTTTTTCAGTTTGCAGTTATGGTAAATTAAGGCATAGTATATAATACAAGATAATATTCAGTTTTGTTTTTTTTTTTTCCCAGCTACCACTTCTAGAATCATTTTTTTTTTCCTTATATCCAATTTACCCATCTCTAAACTTGAAGTCATTTCCCCTTGTCCTGTCACGACAGACCCATCTAAAGAGTCAGTCTCCTTCTTTCCTGTATCTCCCCTTTATATAATAAAAGGCTACTTTCAGATCACTGCACAGCCTTCTCTTCTTGAGTGGAACAGTCCCAGTTCTCTTAGCCTGTCCACGTAGGAGAGGAGTTCCATCCTTTGGCTGATTTTTGTGGCCCTTCTTTAAACACAGTCCAGCAGGTCTGTGTCCATTCTGTACTGCGGACTCCACATCTGGACACAGTACTTCAGGTGTGGCCTCGCTAGCAGAGAGCGAAGGGGCAGGATCACCTCCTTCAACCTGCTGGCCATGCTTCTTTTGATGCAGCCCAGGGTACAATGGGCTTTCTGGACTGTGAGGGTGTGTTGGCTTATGTCCAGCTTCCCATCCACCAGTACCTGCAGGTCTTTTTCAGCAGGGCTGCACTCAGTCTTTTCATCCCTCAGTTTGTACTGGTAATGAGGATTGCCCAGGTGGAAGACCTTGAACATGGATTTTTTTTTTAAGCTTTTGAGGTTTTTCTGAGCCCACTGCTCAAGCCTGGTAGGTTCCCCTGGATGGCATCTTATCCCTCTAATGTGTCGACTGCACCCTACAGCTTGGTGTCATTATCAAACTTGCTGAGGGTGCAGTCTACCCACCATCAATGTTGTCAATAAAGATATTAAAGAGTACCAGTTCTAGTACTGACCCCTAGGGAACACCACTCATCACTGATCTCTGTTCAGACATTGAGCTATTGACCACCACTCTCTGGATTTGATCCTGCAGCCAATTTTCTGTCCATCTTTGTTCATTTATCCAAAGTAACTTGTTTTCAGTCTTCTAAAATAGTAAAAATTAGACACAATAATTACTATTATAATTTGTACAATATTGTAAAAGAAACTGTGGGTGTAGGATATAATCTGTTTATTTAGCATGTATGTTGGTGCTACCATACCCTGTAATTTGTTCACCTTACAATTTAGAAATAAATGTAATGGAGGTTCTGCTTCTGAGTTTAGAAATAATGAGCAAGATTTTGATTACTGAGATCTCTAATCGGGTAGAATATGTTGTTACCCCAAACTGGAATTGAGATTCAGTGATTCAGGCTTAAGGCATTGAGATGTAAGGCACACCCACCAGTACACATAATCTTTATAACAAAACAAAAATGACATCTGGATGGAGGAAAGTCTCATTAGTTATGGAGAATTAGATGCTTTGTTTTGACTTGCACTTTCTTAAATGTGACATATTTTTAATAAGATCTCTTTTTTTAGACTAATGCTTAACCAAAATATATATTCCTGTCTTTTTTTAATATTTGGACAATACTAGTGTGTGAAGTTTTCTAGTACACTAATTATGTATTGTTCTAAGCAATGGAAATTAAACTGAAGTTAAGCTGTAGGTACAACATTTCTTTTTTTGTGTGATGTGTATATTGAAGATTTTTAAAGAAATGTAGACTTTTTTTTTTTAATTTAGTCATTGGCAATGTTTTTCCAGTCAGTGGTGTGAATAAAGGATGTTTTTCTGTATTGTATATAATTATTATTTTGTTTCAAGGCATGATTTGAAAATCAGCCACGTATGCAAAAAAGCTTTTGCTGTTGTTTATCTTGACTTTAGAGGGCAGATAAGTACATCTGTATCAGAGCTTTCAAAGCCTGTCAGAAAATAATTTTCTAAAGGAAGAATCACTTTTGTCAGTGCTTAGATTTAGATCGTGGAAAATAAGATTTTGTCATTGCATGTACTTTTTAACTCTACCTTCATGAAGTGCTCAGCATACTTGAATTATCTTGATCCTATTAAAATAAATGCTATTGACTACTGTATAGTCAGCTATTCTGTGATTGATATTGTCAGTATAACACAATTTTCTTCATTGCTTTCTTCAATCATTCTAGTGTTTCTATGATTCACAGAACTGTTCTTGGGTCAAAAGGCATATTTTATTGTCCCACATTCAAAGTGCAGTGTACGCAGTTGCATCAACTTAGCAGGTACCTTAACTGTACTATAGACAACAATTCAGCCAACATTTAAGGTTTTCTTTGTTTTTTCTTTTATTTTTTTACAAAGTTTATAGGCTATATATATAATATATTATTCTTAAATGAACTCACTACTGGAAGAATCTACCCTCAACTTTAAGAAACTATTTGAGGAATAAAGTAGAATGTATTTACTGAAACAGATGCATATGGAAGACACAAACCACTTGTTTGTTTTGTCTTCACTGTGGGGAGATGCAAGGAAGATGCTCAGAGTAAAATTAACCATCTGATGGTAATATGGCTGCAGAAGTAGAGCTTACCTACATAAATTTGGCACAGAACATACTGTCTGTGTGTGCTATCTGTCTGGGGAAAAAAAAAAAAAAAACAACTACAAAACAAAACCATAAAGATTATTTATTGTTATGGGACCAAGACTGATTTATACCCTTCCATATAAACTTGCTTCTAAATGCGTATTGATAACTTTCTGTAAACTTGTCCTATATGTTCAATCTGGCTGCTTTTGTTCTTACTGTAGTTAACTGGAAAGTGTTTTATCATGTGCTTTTGTTACAGCAGGTGTCATTTCACTAATGACTTGCATGCTCATATTAACTTTTAAAAGTCTGTCTGAAAATAAAAGGGTTCTGTAGTCTTTCCTCCATTCTTTGACTGGTGCTTTTATTTGATCAATTTACATTTCAAACAATTTTTAAAGTGGGAAACCTGGTTCAAATGTTGAGAAGGCTAATGGGCTGTTAGACATAATTGGAGGTGAAGCTGTTGGACCTGTCTGAAACAGCACTGTTTGGGACTTATTTTATATTGTAATTGGATTGTAAGCTATTTGAATTGATGAATTCTATTAGATACTACAATAAGAAAAAATGTTTGTATCCTGCCAGTGGATATACCACCCCTCTCTTAAAGACTCTTTTAATTTATACATTCACTCCTTAGTTCAGTTCTTGAATATTTTACTGCTTTTATTTATTTATTTATTTTGTGGCTCTTAATTTCATTTTTCTCTGTAAATAAAAGTAAAAATATCTAGTGAATAACAAATGCGTATGTTGAAAAGCTAATTAAAATAGTAAGAATTTGAGTGGGATTTTCTTTCTTTTTTTTTATTGTCTTGTGCTTAAGTATCTATTTTGTCTTTATTTCGGATATTTATCTTACTGTGCATAGTGTAGATTCAGTCATGTACTTCCGTTGAAATTTTGACAGAGCAGTTAAACAGAAGAGTGGGTTAAACTGCAAATTAATTGAATGGATAGACTTGGGTCTAATGCTTCCTTAGCTGTCATTTGCTTGTTTTGTTCTGCTTAATTTAGCTGCTTTTCAGCTCATAAACTTCAAAGTCAACCCAAAGTCGAGCTCATGAGATAAAAACAGGCCTGACTAACCCAGGAGCTATTAGCATGTCTGATCTATGCAGCCTGCACAACTGAGGTGATGGAGTAAATATTTACTTTTTGTCTTCTGGGTTTGAGCTCAGAAGATTGATCTATATTAGGAAGCTAAGAAGACAATTACTAACATTGAATATATAAAATAACTGATTTTAAGATCTTAAATAAGGCATCTGTCTGAAGGGAAGGTAATTTGCCGTAGCTTGTAATTTATAGTAATCAATAGTAATTGCAAGTGAAGTGCTTCTTTGTTTCATGATCATGAATAATTTTGTAATGGATTTTGTCCACTTGTTTGTTTGTTTGTTTTTAAAGAAGTTATCAGTTTATTCAAGATGACTAATTTATAATGTGCTGTTGAATTATATTTATTGAACTCAACTTAATCCTGGATAGCAGATCACAAAACTTCTAACCTGTTTTATCTATCTATCTATCTATCTATCTATCTATCTATCTATCTATCTATCTATTTTAATTATAATTTCTATTGTAAAATCGTGAAAGCTAATGTATATATATGTTGGGAATACAAGAAAGTATATTTAGAGCAGAAGCTGTGGAACAGGATTAACAGCATGAGAAAGAAAGGCTGAGAACCAAGGACATTTCCAGATGAAAAGGAAAACAAGTTCAAGTAAGCTGCGGGATGGCAGACTCTAATTGGAGGAAGAGTGCAGAACTACTACGATATCACTATCAAAAGTTACCTCCTCCAGGATGTGTTTTGCAGAACTGTTAACTGCCAGGAGTGTTTTTAGAGTTGTTTTTCTTGAGGCTCTCTAGCAATGGTTGTGTGCTATTTTCTATACGCCCCTGTCTTAAACACTGTAAGAATAAGGCTGTCTGGGTAATAAACGGAAGCTTGATCACTCATATTGAGTCCTGTTGTGCTTCCCTGCCTGAGAGCAATCAACTTGGACCCAGGTTCCACGGCATATATATATATTTATTCTTGCATGGGTAAGTGCTGCATTACAAGATCTTTCAGAGCAGGGAAGGGATAGTTCTGAAAGTTACTGTTTATACTTTGTCCTGGAATTTAGTTGGTTTTCAGCCTTTCTTGCCCATAGCTCACTGTCTTCCTTTAAAAATTTAAAAGAAAAAAAAGAAAAGAGAACCTCTCTTTCTAAACTTTGTAAACTCTCAAAACTGTGATTGGGTAAAAAAGAAAAAAATAGCCAGGAGAAAACCTCAAATAAATGGAAATTAAGATGACAATTTTTTGAAATCTGTGGTGATTGTTTTTCTCTGTGACTGTGGTAGTTGTTAATAAAACCAAAGTAATATACATAGGTCTGAAGACAAATAAGTTATTTTGCAGTGGTAGGAAAAGTATAAAAGGAAATATGGAAGGATGCAATGGAATCTTTTCCTGGAGCTGCTATATTCTATATCTGAGAATGTTATTACCGTTATTTGAGTAGTGAAAATATGTAGAATTGTGATAACTCTCACAGTAGTAGAATGTTAAGGTGACATTTTTCCTTTCTTAAAATGTGGCCCCCAGTATAATTCCAACATCAAGATTCTTAGTAAGGGAGGGTGACTTGCAGCATTATCCACTCATGAGCATGGGCAGCTACTGCTCAGGAAGATAATCTAGTGCCAGATTATTGCGATGGAGGTTTTCTTCTTTTCAGAAGTATGCTGATGTGTTGGAAAACTTGTTGGAGTATGATGAGATGTTTTTGCAAATTTTAGAAGGACTGCGTAAGATACTTATGGCAATTTTATTTCTCTTGATGATTAACTGGTAATAAATCTTCTCTGACTACTTGACTTTACAGTGTCAGGAGTTTTTACAAATTCAGGAACGTTTGTTGGAAATTAGCACAGAAATGTTTTCTTGATAGTAGCAGAAGTGGACTTGCAAGGTAATACATTTAAAGAACATATCGTAGTGCACGGTGGCTGAGTATGGTGACAGATTATTCTTATGTAGTCTAGCAATGACCATTAGCATAGTCCTTCTAATTTTGCTTAATTCAATCATGAAAGAAAAAGTAATTTTGTTTTCCTCTTCTAGATATTTAGCAACTTTTAATAAAACACATTGACATTTTGAAATGTAACTATTTTTTTTTAGTTCTAAAACATAAAGGACATCTCATTCAGCTTCTTAATGAATGTGATATAACTAACAGTTGCTATTCTTGCTAGAATAGTCTAGAGTTCTTCCAGAGCAATAAAGCCCTGATAGGGAGTTTTGTGTGTGAAACAAAATAGCTTTCTTCTAAAACTAAATAACAGAGACCAACAGTAGAAATCAATAATCACTGGAAAAGCTTATTTTCCTTTTTCTTCCTCACCTTGCCCTGACTGTGATTATCAGGAATACTTATTCCTTCAGTGGTTACTAAAAATTAAGAACTCAACAGAAGCAGCAGGAAAATAATTGGTTTTATAAAACTTCTTTTCCACAGGTTTCAGCAGCAGGAGAGAAAAGTTTAGCCTTCTTGTCCCACAACTGTTAATTGAGAAAATTATTTACATTACTTAATGGATAAACAAAATTAGATTAAAGTAAATGTTGGGTTCTAGTGATGATTCCTCTGCCAGTAATGCTAGTTTCTTTTTCCTGCTGAGAGTTACCTTACTCTGTTGGGCTGTTTCAAGCATTGCTATTACCAAGTACTAACCCAGCTCTGTCTAAATGATCTAGTTTAGAAAGTTAGTGGAATACTGTTTCTAATTGATTGAAGCTGTGAATGTGGAATGCCACTTACCAGCTTTAGGTCACTATGTGATTACATAAACAGAGCATGAAGAAGCTGTGGGTTTTGTAGGGAGAAAGAAGCGTGTACACTATTACTGGCATTGGAAGAGCTCTTGATGGATTTGCCCCAGAGGAACTGTAGGGTGAAAGCATGACCTCAACTGCCATCATTCCATATCCTCCATTTCTTTGTATTTCTGCGACAGTACCAGGCCCTGGGTGCCCTCTGCCTTGCTTCCCTTCTGAACTAAAGCCAGTATTACTGCTCTAACTGAGCCCTTCATTTCAAAACCTAAAGCTGGTGTTTAAATCCAGCAATGATGAGAATCACAACCCTTCCCTCAGCTCTTTGTTGAATGAGTGGTTTTCTAAATGAAATTTTTCATTGCTTCACAGCAGCCCGGAACAATGACTTGACCTGTCTGAAACTGCTGCTGTTACTGATGAAGAAGCTATTACTGGCAGACAGGACTTTTCCCTGCATTTGCTGGGGTGGAAGGAGTAGGCTAGTGCTCTGTGGCAGTGTGTGGACAGGCAACCATTAGACTGCGGTGTCAGGACTGCTGCAGGGTTGCGCTATGAGGAAGGAACTGGTGTGCAGTAAGGCTTTATTTGCAGCAGCCATTGCCCTGGGCTGTTGGTGTGGCTATGAGTGGTCAGTGCAATGAGCTGGAGTGGGTTAGGATGCAAGGGGGGCTGCTGAGCCATTTCTGGAGCTCAGTTAAGCCACAAAGCCTGGAATGTCACTATGGGGATGGGACTTAATAAAATTTTTGGGAACAGAAATTATGGGAATGGACAGGATGTCCTAGTCATCAGATAGGAAATTTTTTGTGGGATCGGGCTTTGATGGAAAAAAGTATAAAAACTGGAGGAAGAGAAATATGAACTGAAAAACTACACAGGTGCTGAGACCGGCATATGTTCCAAAAGTTCTTGCATGTGTATTTCAGAGTGGTGGGAAGTGCAATGTGTAGGGTACTGAAGACAGTGGGTGGCAGGGAGCTGCAGGAGCAATCTGTGCATGAGGAGGCAGTGAGCTGCTCTATGCCAGTCCCTGCTGATTTAGAAGCTGGTGTGAACAGCCCATTGCTTGCCCAAACTTCAGGCAGTTTGCCTGAAGGAGGTCTGGTGACAGGACAACTTTGCAGAGAGATTCCAAGTAGGTCACGTGTATTGGAGTCTCTGGCAGATGCTCTTGAAGACTCATGAAGGAAGATATTTCAAGGTTATACAAGATACTCCTCTAGGTATACAAGGGAGAAACCAAAAGTCTTAAGAATAGAGAAACTGAAGAGGAGCATCTGGGGCAGCAGCCGTAAGCCTGGGCTACACAATGCATAGCTGGAGTCTGTGCTGGCCCAATTGTCTCTCCTCCCATATTGGGGTGTCTCTCCTGGGGCACGTGTAATTCATATTGGACGATCTTGTAGGTCTTTTCCAACCTGGGTGATTTTTTGTAATTTATAGAACTGCACATGTATCTGGGATTAAAGTGTTTTTGTATCCATTTATTTTTCTCTTGTGAAAAGTCATCAATTGCATAGACTTGCTTGAGGGTCTAGAAGCATTGAACATCTGTTAGAATCAACGTTCCAGTTGTCCCAAGAATTTATGTATTCTAGATTTTGAGCAGTTCTTAGAACCTGTGGTTGCTCTGGCTTAAAAGAATGTATAACTTTTAAATGATTTTTGCAAACAGATGTAATTCCTAGTTTATATTCAAATAGACAGAAGGTGCCACTAGTTTTACAGACATTATTTAAGCTTCAAGGTATGTTATACTGCTGACAAAATCACATAGTATATTTGTCATTGTTGGCTATCTGCTGGAAGGGAAATTGGGAGTCAGAATGGCATGAAAACATTTGTGTAGAGTCATTAAACCAAAAAGCTTAGAATGAGGAGTATAAAAATTACCCTTGAGTTTTCACTTTCTAGGAAAAATAGTCTATTTGTGTCCATTTGTACAAATGGAGGTATAGACACTGTAAAAACTCTGAAATACAACAATTCGATTCATACCAAAAGATAAAGAAACATGGATCTTAGATTTTTGTTGCAGACTGGCTTTTGAGTGTGGTTGACTGAAAAGATTCTGCTTACAGTCATCCAAGGACAGGAAATGATAAGATAATGACAATAAAATCTTGTCAAAAAGAGGCTGTCTGATTGTATTAATATTAAGAAGCATCGTATAACTGAATATTCTACCTGACTTGTTGGTTTCTTTTTTTTTGTTTTGTTTTCATTTTGCAAAATGGATGATTTAAATCATGCTATGAATTAATGTAAAAATGTCTTTTTGTGTTCTAGGTAAGAAAATACCAGGTTTCTCATTATAATCAGACTTCATCAAGGTAACGGATCTCAGGTATATGAAACCTTTGGCCTTGTAATTGTGTGTGAATGTAAGCGGACATAATAGTCTCTTGTATTTGAAAAACGTCTGAATCAATAATAGTTTTGACTTCTAAGGGAGAAGTAGCTGCCTGTACCTATATCAGATGTTAAAAACTGACTAGAATTATGTTCTGTGCTGCAGTCTCTTCAACGTGTTCTACTTCCATATGTTAAAACTGCTCAGTTCCAGTTATGATACTGGATGTGTTCTGTCTGTGTGTTTCCGATATAAAAATAACACAACAATGTGGTGACTTTGTAATCTTCTTGGAAGATTAGCTTACCGTAATAAAAATTTGCTGTTGTTTATAGTGAATCCAAAATCTAAAAATACTGTTACTCTATTAGAATAAAAGCAATATATACTACTTTTTTTAGCAAGTACATGAATACTGGTTTTAGGAGAAAATTTGAATATTAGTATCTTAGCTTCAGTGTAAAACACTTCTGTATTTTACAGAAATATGACCAAGCAAATGCGCTTTGTCTTACCTCAAACATTTTTCATTCTTCAGTACAGTTATGTAAAAAATTTCATGCTGAGTTTTATAACAGTTTCAAACAAGAATATGTAAAGAAAGAACACTGCTGTCTAAGCTAGTGCACTGAAGCATCCAGAATACCTGTATCACCAGCAGTTGTCATGATCTACTAAGTCTAAAAAAAAAAACAATCCAAAAAATACCCAATCACTTAAAGCGCGTGAGTCATGCTTTCTTAGATAAGTAAAATTTTCTGTCTGTCATAACTGGTAATCAGATAGTGTAATATTTTTGTGATAAAACAGCTTGTTTAGCTTTTTTTTTTTTTTTTCCCTTTCATTATAAATTGATATTAAATATGGTAAAATTTTAATAACATGTATTTTCCTTTTACGTCATTGCTGTTATTCAGGATGTATGGATATTACTCTTGTCTGTTCAAAATATAACACTTTTATAGTTTGAACATTGTTTACAAGCCTGATATTTGAAGTAGCCCACAGTGAGTTCTTTACAGGTAAGCACTCAACAGTGGTTTCAGTCCTGATTCAGTTGTAGAATGACACAACGTTCTAAGGTTTTCCTGGAAAATTAATTAAAATCAATACTTATTTTTCATAGTTTTGCAGTCTTTTCTGGTAACAGTAATGTTGCATCTTGTAAACAGAATATTTATTCCAAGTCTTTCTTTGGTTGCATCAGATCTTTAAAATACAACTTGAAAAAGAATGGTAGTGGTGGTGAACCCTTGATAACATTGCACTTGTATTTCGGGAATTGAAATTCCATATTTGCTCCTAGTATGTAAACTGTTGGATACTGGGGAAAAAAAAGTCAAATAAGCAGCATAAATCCCTTACTGCTAGGCAGAATGTTGTAAAGAATATAAATAGTTTTCTGAAGGTATGTTTTGGTGAGACATCCAGCTATCTCAAGGTTACATAAGTAAAGCAGAAATTGACCAGTTTTTTCATGAATAGAATTTGGATTGTTTTCTTTCCTTGACCAGCTGCATTTTGATTTCCTTGTCAGTGTCATTAGATCAGGGTAAGATTGATAGTTGTTAAATACAGCAACATCTGTTGTTCTGTGATGTACTTCCAGCAGATGCTCTTGCTTTAAATGGAGTATGGTATTTGTTTCAACTTTGAACCATGTTATCTGTAGCAGATGAATGGTAGTACAGCGGCAGTGAGCACTACAAAACTATGTATTTTGTGTATCTAGTCAGAACGATATCTACAAATTGTGCAGAACACAGAACATTAGCCATAATAAGGATGAGTTCTGGAACACTTCATGAATTATTCCAGAAACTGGCCTACAAGCATCTACTGCCTGTAAGGTAATCTGTAGTGTTGTTTGTTTTTTTCCTGGTAATTATTGAAACTGAATGGACAGTTGTTATCAGAACAAGAAGACCGGTCCTCAGGAAGGTCACTGTGGTTTGTACCTGTCACTTCACACGAAGACTTGCAATATTGTATATATAGCATGTTGATACATCATCAAGGTAAAGATCAGAGTTACTTCATCCTTTGTAAATGCATGATTGTCTTTGAGGTGAATTCAATGATGATAGCATCAAGTATTTCTGTAGAAAAACAAAAGTTTTAGATGAAAATGCTGCTTTCTTTAACATATTAAAATATGAAAACCAAAATATTGTACAATATAGTAATCTTCAGTATGTGTGCACACCAGGCATTCCATAATGCTTGGTTTTATTGAGATGACCTATAAATACCACTACTTCTTTCAAGGAATGACATCCAGTTACTTAACTTGCAAATCCTGGCTTCTGTTACAAAACTAAAGCAATCAAGAGAATTTCCCATAATGACCACATCTGCTGACTATGGTTAAAATTCCTCATACAATCACAGAGGAAAAAAAAATTGGATGGCCGATGATATTTGTGTGTTTATTGTTGAATGTTTAGCTAGGATACCATCTTAAGTTAGTAAAAAAAAAAAAAACAAAAAACCACAGCAAATTAAAGTTTCTCAAGAGAGCCAAATGAACTCTTACTGGTTTAGCATTAATAACTCAACATATTTGTTGTATAAAAAGAGAACACAGGAAACTATATAAGGCAATTTCTTTTTTCTTTTCCAACTTCTACCTTTGCTCTGAGACCTCAAATCATGATGTTTTCAATACTTGTTTTGAGATGTATTTTTTTTTCTTTATTTGGTTCTGTGGAGAATTTGGTTAATTTTTTCTCTGTGAGAGCTCCATCCAGGCTTCATGTAACGGTTTCCGTGATCCACTGTGCTTCTGTGTCAAGCATCTGTGCATTTTAAGTGGCAAGGTCTAGCTTCTTAAGTTTAAATAAAGGTCTACCATATCTGTATTGAGAGAGAAGCTGTCAAAGAGGCATATTGATATGTGTATTGATGGCTATGAAAGAAGCATATTTCTTGGGTACATTAAAATCAGTAGAGGTTCAGATATTTCCAAGCAGTTTAATGAAATATTGCAAATCATAAATGTATTAATTCAATACAGCATTATATAAAGTTAAATTATACCTAGAAGAGATGTTTTGGTTAATCATTTTTTGTGACAAAGCCTGTTATAATCCATTAACCATAATTTTCTAGGCAATTTTCATTTGTTTTTAAGCTGTGATAGTGATGTATGCTCTAAAGTATTAAATGAATTGCAGATTTTCGATGATCTTTCTGTTTGTTGTTTGTTTGTTTGTTTTGTTTTGTTTTGTTTTGTTTTTCCCACAAAGGCGTACAACATTATATGTAGCGTATTTATTTGTGAGCTTACATAAGGGCAAACTGGATTTTTGTCTCTGTATTTATTTTGAATGGAGGCATGGTCTGTTTGTGATTAAAAAATGTGTAGGGATGAAGGATAATCCCTCCTTTTACTCAGGCATCCCAAGTATTGGAAAAAGTGAGCAAAAGATTTGACTTAGCCAGTAGAATAAAATGCATTCTGTCTGTGAACTTTCTTACCAGCACAGAGATTAAATGAAATTTAGGACTATAAGTAGATTTATCTTGTTAAAAGCATTCTGGTTTTATTTTAACTGTGAACCTTCTATTATTACAAACCAGGAGGGAGTTGTGCATACAACTACCATAAAATCAAGATATTAAACCATGAGTTTATATTAAATATGCACATGGAATCAAATGAAATATTATATGAAAATCTTTTTTTTGGTAAACTTTCTTTTTTGTTCTGTATTTTTCAGAATTCAACATTTTTCTGCTGTACTCTATGTGCATATTTCTTAAAAAGATCTCCAAACCTAAGACTTGCCTGCAATAGATGATCAATTAAAAAGAGAAAACTTGGAACTTTAATCTTCCATGGTATCATACAAAATGCAAAGAAAAAAGAAAATCCTTCAAAAATACTTACTAATATAGTGGATTTAATGAATGATTACTCCTCTTATGTAGTCTTCTGCAATTCTGACTAAATTAAAATTACTATTATATGAAAATACTTCTTTTCACAGAATTCTTAGATTTTGTAATGTTACATGTGGCGTAGATTTTGTATGCTGTGACAGCTGGCAATCTGAAGTGATTTACATACTTCCTTACAGTACTGGAAAAATAATTCAAAATCTTCCCTGAGAATTCATCCAATTCAATGCCGCTTTGCATTGACCTTGACATAGGACATATCACTATCATATTTTAGCTTATAAGGACAGACCATGAAATCTCAATGCATTTACTCATGAATCAATAGCAAGCCAAAGCAAAGCTCTTTTATATAGTAATCGAATTATTCAGTAGAAAAGTCAGCAAAATCTTCTACTGTCTACTGTTGTGATAACTGAAGAAAAGTATATTACTTTGCAATGTATACGATTTTAGTAGAAACAAACCTAGAGAATTAAATCCAAACCATTTTCATATCTATCAAACAACAATTATTTTTAAATAAATTATTGAATAAGAAACCTTCAAAATTAAGGTGCTACTAATTCATTAAAAAGTAAATGCAAATATGTTACTTTCTGGATCATAGGGTTTCTGTCTAAAAAGGAAGTTCTAGTGGAATGCAGTCAACTAATTTTTGATCATCTGAGTCATTTAGCTTTTCATCAGTGCTCTTTTTGTTCCCCTTGATTTGATTATTCAGAAATTCCATTGCTGTTGCCCAGTCATTAAAAAAATATGCTTTTTTCCTCATGTTTGGTTTGAGAAAGTTCAGTATAGAAAAACAACAGTAATATAGCATGATCTAACGCTCTTGCTGAGTTAAAGAGCAGGCTTGCCTTTGCTTCCTGTTGTTAATACAGTTCTGTATCTGTGGTACTGCTAATGAGAACTTGAATTTCAGATTCACCTGTGCAAGCCACATAGGTAGTGTGGTTAAGTGCGATGGTGGTTGCTAGCACACATGAAAGTCTACCAGCACATTTTGTTACTGGTTAAAGTGAATTTGAGTAGGTATCATCACATTAATACCTGATTCATTAAGCTAAGGACATGTTGCTTTAAAGTCAACTATGTTGACTCCATATAAATTAATGCACTTATTTCCACTGATATTTATTCAATTCTAAAAATTGAATTACTTGAACTCTATCTGTACCTTGGAAATGATAAATTATTTCTATGGAATGCTCTGTTTTCTTCTATAAAGTTACTTTTGAAGTTGCGGATGAAAAAAGCTTTTTGTGCCCACATTCACATCTACTAAAAACTAAAAAGGCTAATGTAGGCACTGAGATTTTTTTTATCCTTTTGACCTATTACTAAGTTACCGACAAATACTTTGCACTGAGTTGAAGTACAGAACTTGGAATTTTGTTAGGAATCCAGTAAAAGTGTTCTTTGTGTCTACAGGCTAGAAGAACACTACAGTTTAAAGAATGTTTTATAATTTTCACTTTTCTAGTTATTCTCTAACTAGTAAATTCATTGTCATGTTAGGCTACTTTATATTGCCACCAAACCTTTTGATTGCCTTCAAATGCAACTTGCTGCGCAGTAGGACTAAATGGATGGATTTTGTTTTTTTAATATCTCCTCATAATGAACGGGTCTTAAGATTTTTACCTAAATATAAATATGTCGCTAAGAGTAGCTCCTTCAGAAGATTCTGATTTATTTCTTTGCGAGTCTTTAAATTCTTACTCCTGGAAGCAGAAAGCATTTACCATAGATACATAGGGATTGCCAAGTTTTGCAGTTTCTATTGTTGTTTGAGATTTTTGCTGCTAGATTGATGAAGAATTTAGCAAATGTAAATAGTTTAGCAATATTTTCTAACAGCATTCTTAAAGACAACTATTGCTGTTCATGTTGAGGATGAGCTGGAGAATAGAATGAATTGCAAGCAAATGAAGTAAATACTGTAGGAGATATAGCCCATGATTTTATTTTATAATTCAGTATGTAAGGACACATACTTGAGCTAGATACTTTGTTTCTAGGATTTTTTTGCCTTTTCATTTTTTATTTTTATTATTATTTTTAATTATTGGACAAATATTTTGCTTACTGACCAAGTATATCAGGCTTTAGAAAGAATGTCAGGCTCTGAAAACCCTACTAGTATTTTTTGTACTATTAGAAAAAAATGTTATGTGTCGATTGTTATATTAATGTATGTAGTAGTAAAAGGGAATTCTTGTATTTTTTCTTCTTACATCCTGTAAAACTCAGAGGAATGTTCATTGATGAACACTCCTTAGCATAAGGCTGCTCTTTTTATTATTATTTTTTCTTCCTCCTCAAATCTTATTCAAAACACGGTTCAGTCCTGGCACAGAATGAAATACCAGGCAGAAACTATTTCTTAAAAGAAAAAGAAAAATCAATTGATAATTAATAACAAATATTCCATTTGATGGTGGGGAAAAAAAGGTTAAACAGTTTCATCCCTTCTTTGCCTTTCTTCATTTTACGTTTTTCATTGGTATTGGCAAGTCTGGATGATACTATTATAGTGCAGCAGGCAGCACTGACAGTGGAGTGAATCAAAGTTCTTCAATGATTTTCAAGTAATCAGTCTCTAATTACCTTTCATTCCATCACACTGGTAATATCAAACTTGTGAGGAATAACTCTTCTAGAAACATCCAGGTTTCTCTTCCTGTGTTTTGTGTTCTTCATGTGAACTCTGATGCAGCAATTAATTTTAACATATAATTCTATGTATAATCCTATTGGAGTAAGCCTTTGAAGTCATGGAATACTTGAGTCTGTGCTTTGGTTCATGTTTGATGCTCATAGTATGAACTGAGGTATGTTCTATAAAAGCTTTCCTGAATTAAGATCTAGTAGAGGATATGTATTTGAAACCTTTGCCTTAGGAACTTCAGTGGGTCAACATGAGATGTCTTTGTCTCCCCTTATCTTCACAGAGGTTATCTCTTGTAAATTAGGCAGTCTGCCGTTGAGCTGCTGTATTTGGAACCTGAATTTCAATAATTTAAAATTAGATTTTTGCAGCTGACCTCTGGAATCACTACAGACGAGGAGGTAGCATCTCTAGAAAGGCTGTATTTTTTCTTCCAAGGTTGTCCACATTTTAGTTTTTTTATGTCCACATAGTAAACCTTCATGTAACAGTCAGTGGATAATATGTATATAGATATTTTATTGACATTCTATTTTTTAATATGTCCTCAACCTTAGTTAGTAAATTCTGTTTTAGATACAGCTTGTACGGTTTTTCTTCCTTTTTGCTTCTGTGGTCCTCACTGTTCTTGCATACGTCCATCAGGTATTTGCCTCCTATTGCATTCTTTATTCTGTCTTCCTATGTCCTTTTCCATTTTTGTTCATTTCAGTTGAGTAAAGCTTTGACAATGGTGCTAACTGTCAGATGGTGAAAGCTGCTCACAATAAACGCAATTGAATTTCTTGTGACATTCAGAAGATGTTGGAAGAGAACAAGTATATCCTGTAATAAAAATATTTAACAGAATTTTGGAATTTTTTTTTAATTGGAAAAACTGTTTTACAGATGAGTTTATATACATATATATATATATATATGTCTTTTATTGAATGGTCTATTAGATCCTTGTTTGTCCACATTTGTAAAGCCTTGGTTTTGCCCCATGTCTTTGCATTGGTTTACTTCTAATCACATTTACACAGATCTATGCAGAATCCTAATAACAATAATCTGTTTAAAGTAAGTACACCAAAATATCTTAGGTGTTATGTTTAGACACAGTATGCATCTAAATAGATTTAGGTGTAATAGGTGCTTTCACAAGGTGCCTTGACTTTAAGACTCAAATGTAAAAAGTGTAAGTAATGAAAAATAACCAAAGTGTGAGAAAGTAAAGAAATACAAGTTGTCTTTTGTGCATGCTGAGTCTGTAAGGACATTTCAGTATAACATCTGATTTTATTTGAAATGTAGAATGCTGAAAAACAGTGTCACTATTTCGTTAATTGTCACTATTACTAATACAGTCTATTTATGTGTCATCTTCTGCCCTCCCTGCTTAATTCAGTAGTGCTCAGGGAAGTCCACTTTTTGTGCAAGGTACAGTGTAATGTGTGACCTACATCCTCAGCAATCATGTTACTTCCCTTTAGAAGTTCAGGCTGTTGCCAGATCCCCAGTCACCTAGGAAAAGAGCTCTGCAGCAGTGTTTGCCCCTGTGCCTGACTACTCCAAGAAGTAGTTTCTCTGAGATCCAGTTTCCTACATCTGTCCCACTCCCTGTGGCATAGATTGTTTTTTCTCAGACTCCCAAGAGCCCATTTCTTCTCTTCCCAACACCTTTGTGCTTCTCTTCCTTGATATGGAAAATGAACCTCAGCCAAGACCTGGAGGATTTGTCAAACTGCAGCTGTCTTAAAAAGGGGAGAAAGCTTCTGGGAACAGTGAGGAACCACAGCTTACCAGTCTATCCAAAGAAGAATGTTCTTTTTTTTAAGAGCAATAGTTTATTCAGGATGCAGTTATACACATGACAGTATGATAATTTGCTCTGTCATACACACTTACATTAGTCCGCCTAGCTGTTGTCCCTTAGGGTGCTGCATAAAATGTTAATAAGTCTTTTCATTTAAAAGCTTCAGTGAGGAAAAAAAAAAATCCTAGTTTAATTAGTATATTGAATTAAGTGACAATTTGTTGCCATTGCAAGGACTCTTAATTCAATATAAGATCTTAAACTCCATTCATTATACAATTACTACACTTGTCAATTTTTCAAAAATTCCTGACAGGTTTTGGAATGTTATTGTTCCTGCCTAAAGTGCATGCCAAAAACTGTGGAGAAGGACACTATTCTATTTAATGCTGTTTGGTACAGTTTAAGTGAAGCTAAGGAATGAGTGGCACCACCAGGTATGGCCAAAAAGCAGCTTGTTTTCAGGGATCTTCATAACAAATGGATGTAGAACTTGTTTTACTGTGCATGCAGCACAATGCTGTTGTTTTAAATGTTTAATTTAAAATTTAGTTGGATAGTGTGAACTTCAGGTTCAGTACACAAATAAAGCTACTTATTCCTCTGAAAATGAAGTATACATGGGATTTTTCTGATACTCCTTATTGCATTTTATTCAACTAAAAGAAAAAATAAGTGATGATTGCGTGCTATGAATCTATAAAGCTGCAGTGTTTTGCTCTGAAACTACAAATCTTGTACTATTTCTTAGCTGAGATTATTAGCTATAAACTGTGATTTATCAAAATAGTGGACAATTACAAGATAAGCATATATTAAGATAAAAACTGAGCAATAATTCTGAGAAATTTAAAGGGAATAAGTTGTTCTGTGTTGCAGATAAGTAATTCAGAAAAAATTAGGGTATAGATCCTAACTTACTTGCCATTGAGTACCTGGTGGCAAAGAATCTGCGACCAAACACTTTTTCTCACCAAAGGTAAAGCTTGATATAAAAAAAGAAAATGTTCATTTTTTTTTCTCAATAAAATAATGGAAAATACGATGCATCCTTAATACAATAGTAGCAATATCTTTTATATAAACATTTCTTTGCTTCAGGCAGAGGTTTCACTGGAGTCATTTTTTCATTATTCAAAAAGGGTTAGACTCTGTGAAGATTGAAGGAGATGAGCAATAATTTTTGGTGGTGTTGGCAGTTTTGACTACATAGCTTGGCTTGTCTTTAACAAAGGCTAGCTATCCTGTCATGCTCTTTCCCTGGCTTGTTCCTTCCTGGTATTGTTTTTGCACGTGTGAGCTAAGAAACACACTTCAGTTTTGGAAATACTGAAGTATACTAACAGTTTTCAAATGCAGTGCATGTCAGCTTTGGCAGTAGAGCTTCTGTGGTTTAGAAAGACAAAGAGTTGTGTACGTTATGCCTTTTATTGCCAGTTGTTTTTTTTTTTTCTCAGTTATGCATTGTGTGCATACATACCCATGTGCAGAAGTGCACGGGCAGTTGCTCATCTGTATTTTATGTCATGCTGTGTTTGCTATTTTTTACAGATACTGTCCTAAGCCTGAAAAATTGACATTGTACAGGAAGCTGAACCCTCAGTCATGCTTTGAAGTGTGCACGCAAATTCAAGAACTCCTTTTGTGGTGCTTTGGAATGCTTTGGTTTTTATATAACATTCAGCTCTCATCCATTAAGTCATTTATTTCTTTGTTAAGGCTGGCATCAGGTGCTAATGAAACAAGCAAACCGAAAGTGAGCAGTCAAAGCAACATAAATGCATATAGCTAAAGCAGCAACTTTGTTCTCTGGAAAAATGATGTGACTTTGTAATAGTAATTTTAGCTTGTCTGAGTGAAACAAAGTGACTCCTGTAGTGAAAAGTCCTCTAATGGAAATGAATGTTGTTTGTTCTTGAGGGTTCTTTGTTTTTCATTGTCACTTGAAGCTACTTACTGAAGTGTACAGAATAGATGGTACTTAGAAGCACTCTGTGCAGAGTGCCAGTCTGTTCCTGTCTTGGCTTCAGCTGGGACAGAATTGTTTTCTGGGAGAACTGGGAAGGGACAGAATCAGGACAGCTGACTTAAGCTGGCCAAAGGCAAATTCTATACCATATGTCATTGTGTGGAAGGAGTTTTGAAGGGGATGGGGATTCATCTCCTCTTCTGCTGCTTGGATAGAAATTAGTTGTGCATCGTTTGTTATATGCATTCATATAGATAGGTAGATATAGTTATAACCATTATCCCTTTCCTTTTCTCTGTCCCAGTAAACAGTTTTATCTCAACCCATGTATTCTACTTTGTTTTTCCAGTTCTCTCCCCCATCCCACTGGGGGACTGAGCAAATGTCTGTTTAGTGTTCAGCCACCTGTGGGGTTAACAACAACAATTATGTTGGGAAAGGAAGGAAAAAAGTAAGCATGTGCCTGCTTAATAAGGGTGTTTACTTTGTTTTCTCAGTGAGTCTTTTCCATTGGGGAAAGTGTTGGAGGTTGAGCTGTTCAGACCTTGACAGGTTATATATCCTCTCAGTTTCTATTTAATTAGTGGAAAAGAACTGTAACAATATTTAAGTTTGAGAACCCTTACAAAGAAGAACAGGTGGCAGTGGCAGAGGCTGTTGTCCACAGTATCATCTGTAGTTCTTTCTCTTGTCTGCCTATCAAGAGCAGATTCAGTGCTTCATCATTCCCCTTGCTGCATTCTGCTGACCTACAGAGCCTGCTTCACTTCTGATATGGATCAGTCAGTTATGGGATGTATTGTTGACTATACTGCAGGTGGTTAAAATGTGTCCCAGTGTTNATATAGATAGGTAGATATAGTTATAACCATTATCCCTTTCCTTTTCTCTGTCCCAGTAAACAGTTTTATCTCAACCCATGTATTCTACTTTGTTTTTCCAGTTCTCTCCCCCATCCCACTGGGGGACTGAGCAAATGTCTGTTTAGTGTTCAGCCACCTGTGGGGTTAACAACAACAATTATGTTGGGAAAGGAAGGAAAAAAGTAAGCATGTGCCTGCTTAATAAGGGTGTTTACTTTGTTTTCTCAGTGAGTCTTTTCCATTGGGGAAAGTGTTGGAGGTTGAGCTGTTCAGACCTTGACAGGTTATATATCCTCTCAGTTTCTATTTAATTAGTGGAAAAGAACTGTAACAATATTTAAGTTTGAGAACCCTTACAAAGAAGAACAGGTGGCAGTGGCAGAGGCTGTTGTCCACAGTATCATCTGTAGTTCTTTCTCTTGTCTGCCTATCAAGAGCAGATTCAGTGCTTCATCATTCCCCTTGCTGCATTCTGCTGACCTACAGAGCCTGCTTCACTTCTGATATGGATCAGTCAGTTATGGGATGTATTGTTGACTATACTGCAGGTGGTTAAAATGTGTCCCAGTGTTCATTGGTTGGATGAGAGAATGGAGGCCAAGGAGGTCTAAGGTAACGTACATCAGTGCAGAATTTAACTCAGAGGGGTATTTTAATTTAATTACTTCTTTTAAGTGTTTAATATAGTTGGACCTTCTATCCCTGCTGTGCTGACATATAACCTTTTTTCTCCCCGTCCTTACTGTATGTTCTCCTCATTTTACCAAATATATTTCTCCTTAGGATTAATGGTGCAGCACGTGAGTTGCTGCATATCTCTTGTAGGAATTAAAAACATAATAAATATTTTCTGCTTCATAAAGGGGTGTGTGAAATTGAGATGCTTAAAAATGAAAGAATAATTTGAAGCCTTCAGGAACAGCTCTGCAAGAGCAAGCACTATGCAAAGTTGATTTCTTGTAGGGTTAAGATGGAGGTAGACACAAAGAATAAATGTTTCCCCTAACTCTTTGAAGCTGCAACCCTAACCCTCATGGGAAAGAAAACTGAAAAAAAAAAATTGAGCTTCACTATAGAAGAGCAAGCTGAAATAATAGACATCGCATAAAATCCAACTTTGAGGTAACAGTGAGATTGTATGAAAACTGAAGAGGCAGATGTTGTCAGAAGCATGTAATTTCTACAAAAGAAGTTGCAAAGATCTAATAAGGGAGCCTAACAGCATCACAGAAGCATTTGTAGCTTTGCTGTAAGCAAGTTAAAAGAACTATTCAAATTAGTATTTTCTGTTAGGTTCATGCTTTCTCAAGATGGAATCCAAGTTTCCTACTGTAGTCAGGAAACAGATTGTTTCTTACAAGGCATATGTGATAATAATTGCTGAGTCAAAGAAATGCTGAGTCTGTCCTTTGTTTCTACTTCAAACAGAAACTTCTCATAGGATCCAAAGTAGTAATTGTCTGACTCAAGTGGATATACACATTTCTCAATATAGGAGCCTCATCTTAGTCCTTAACTATTTTGAAGGTTTATTTTAATTGTTGAATAACCCCACATGTGTGTGCCTTTATGCAGCCAGAAAGTATAAGAAAAGCAGTTCTGTGTTAGACACTATTTTTGGTCTCATTCTTGTAAGCACTAATGAGAGAGGATTTGTTGCTTTTTGCCATAATAGTTACACTAAGAAACAAGCATCAATTCAGATGTCTTTCCTAGTGTAGTTAGCTGTGTTCTGTGCAATTACAAGTGGCAGGGTGGCATAGGGGGTTCTAAGTCATTTGCTCTTCCTCTGGCCTATGTGTGTGTGTGCAGTGGTGGAATGCAACCAGATAGATTATAAAATGGATTAAGGAGTTACCTCGTGTAGTAGAGTCTTCTGCCTTGCTGTTTAATAGAGAATCTCAAATATGTATCCTTAAGGAGATTATCTTCATGCTCTAAGCTTGATATGTCTCATACTGCTAGCCCAGTGGCTTCTCTGTTATACTGAGAAATAGGAGCTGGAGGCAAAAGTCCTCTTCTGCCACCAGCAGGGAAGCTCCTTTTCTGAGTAGAAGATTAGTGAGGTAACATGTAATATCGCCTCATTTCTGTGTTTTAAGCAGCCTGTGAGCATAGTGTATGTATGCATAATGAGTAATGTGTGTGATTGCTAGCAGAGGAAATGAAGAAAATAGGCAATTTATTTACAGATATACAAGTGATATTGGCAGCCCAGCATTTCTGCAGGTAGCCTGCAGTTGTAGGCCTTGTATTCTTCTGCCAAAAACTTACCTTTTTATTTTTTTTTAAATTGTTATTTGTATATCTTTCTCTACCATTTGATAGATCTTTAACTAACTTTTCTATTTCTTTCTAAAGATAGCATTTTGACTCTTTAAATGTTTTACACCTTTGTGGTCTAGAATGCAGGTGATTCTTAAATTCCCTGTGCAAAATCAAACTTCTATAGCTAATGTTACAGTTCAGGTCTAAGTGGCTGAAATTGCTGCATTTGTACATGTTTGTATTATATGTTAGCATTCCTGTTTTCCACCTTTATTTTGCATCATTTATAACTTACAGCTCTCTTCAAAAATAAGAGTGTCTTTTCATTTGTGAACGGGAGCATCAGTTGCAATTAACAGTAACTGAATCCCATTACACTGCAAATAAATTTTAGGCAAATAGTTTTGCAAATGTTAACTAACCAAATCAGCTTATTTTGTTTCACTGTATTGTTGCATATGCTGACAAGAGGGTTACATAGGAATTGGTCTCTTGCCTTGGAACACCTTCTGTTTAAGTGCTACTTTCTGTATTTTTTAATACTGCTTGAGCAGTGTATTTTTCCTTATTATTATCAGACTTGATAGATTTGTTCATTTGTTGTCCCTTTGTTTTCTGTATGGAGCTCTGTATCATGACAGTGGTATGCTTTCAGTGAGGTTATAATTCTGCAGAGGCCAAAAGATCTTGTTCCCTCTTCCACATTTTCATTGATCTCCATGGCATTCCAACAACTCCTTTTATGCAGTCAGACCTGTAGCTTACCCATGGAATTAATTTAGGCATTTTAAGTACATTTCCCTCTTCTAGAAGGACTGCTCAGAGGCTGCCTTTGCAGCTGAGTGGAAGTAGCTCCATAGGTTCCTTACACAGTCTTGTAGTGTGGTATCTTACATACTGTGAGACATGGTAGGGTAAGTATCACTTCCTGAGTGCGAGCTGCTATATAAATTACATATAAATTACCCGGGATTTCAGTGTTCTAAAAGTTACGTGTGTGTTAGAAAATGTAAGAAATGCAGTTCACAATGTCCTTTGTTATTCGGAGTTCATTTTGTGTTTACAGATTATTGTATTCTATATGCAAATGACTCATTATACTTTAATCAAACTAACATATTCCTTTTCTAATTTCTTACCTTATTTAAATCTTATGAAATGTCACCTGCCATTCAATCTACATGCCAGTTATAACAGAACAACAAATTACAAAGAGGCGAGGCATTAAATTTCTGCTAATCACAAGGTAGATATGGCAGGTCTCAGTTTATGCACATAAACACTGCTGAATGTGCTGAAAATATGGAGATATTTTTTTCCCTTCACAAAGCTCATTAGAATAAAGTCTTTGGATTTAAATATGTCACTGTGCCACAGAAAACAAACTGTTGGAAATCTACAATTTTTTGTCAGAATGTGATCTAGATTTGAATTCATAGTCAAATAAGAATAGAAGCAAACTAGAAGTGTAGTACAGAATACCTTGAAAGCTTTTTTTCTTTGTGTCTTTTTTGGTGTGTGTTTATTTCTTGTTTTGATAGGGTTGCTTTCCTGTGGGGTTTTAATAACTATATTTCTAAAACCTTATGTCTGTTGAGGAAAAAATAAATTCCTTCATGCCTTCATTGCATAGAAATATACCATAGTTCTCTGTTCCCATTAGCCAGGTGGGTAACCTGTCAGTTCTGTTATGGAAAGAACGTTTTCCCTTCCATCATTAGCCATCCATCTTGCTTGGCCATAAAGCCTCTGCTGGAAACCTATTGTCTTTACCTTCTTTAAGAATGAAGTTTAAGTGCTAGCCTAGTATTTAGGGCTTAAAGATCTATTCTCAGTTTGCCATACTCATTTGAGATAATAAACTGTATTTACTTTACTTACAATACAGATGACTACAAAGTTTCTAGAAATATTGTGAAGCATGACAATTTATAGTGCTTTCAAATGTGTTTACTTCTAATGCAAGTGATGTAAAATTGTAGTATAACAATATTTTTATTATGATTGGTTCTTTTATTACTTTGTAGGTTTGCAACTTTCTTATGGTATTAAGCTTTACTATTCTGTTCTTTTGGTGACAATTGCATCTCTAAATGTTTCTCAAGAAGAGCAAATCATACCTTGAATTTAGCATTTAAGCTTTATATGTACACAAATAGCTATCTATTAGGTATTTAAGAACATTCTTTCCTTTTTACTCTTTTAAAGGTTTCTAACCACATGGAAATCTTAAGTGCAGACTAATTCTAGATTTATGAGTGATTCGTGGGACTTTTTTTTTTTTTTTTCCCCTGGAACAATTGAATTTCTGATACCACAGAAACTACACACTACATGGGTTAGCGTGACCTTGAGTATAAACAGGTTATGTTTTCTTTGTTAAATACACATTGAAAGAAATGCAATAAAAGAAAACCTATCCAATATGAGAGTAATGTCTACCTAGATTAATAGCTTTGTTATTAATGGCTTTAGACTATATAATACATTTAATTGATGTTTATAAATAGCTTCCTTCCCTGTGGTTATGAAATATAACATTTACCAAACTTCTTCTTTGATGGAATTTACATATGGCACATCAGGATGATTAAAAGCCAGCCGTCTTTTCACAGCATGGCAAGAAATAGGATTTGATTTATCTTCGTTGCTTGCCTACCACTTGCTGTGACTGTACTTTTGAAATTTTAATATTCTCATTTCTCACAAGGAACTTGTTATGTAAAATATTATGTAAATATCTTTTATGCTTTGTTTTTTGTCTTTCAGTGTAAAAAGTAGTACTTTTCATTTGATAAGCAAATAAAGCAGCAAGGTAGGAATGAAAAGTCTACTTAGCCAAGCAGTTTTTTGTCAAAAGAAGCAAATTCGTATCTCAGATTCTGAAGGAATTTAAATATGGTGCAATGTGAACAGTATGTATTGAGTCCCTTTCATATTATCAGTTTAGCAACTGATGAATTAATGGCTGGAAATGTGTCACTTCTGTATTCCAGTTCCTAACCTTATATAGATTAGAGCAAAAACAGCATGGTTTTCCAAGTAAAGCAACTGAACACAAGTCTGTTGCATGTTGACAGACAGATTTCTTCTTCCGGCCTCCTTCCTCATTCTTTCTTTTCATAGCTCCCTCCCCAGTAGCAAACAGGAGGCAAGGTCCAGGCCTCAGGCTGTGCAGTGAACACATTTACAGAATGCAGGTACAACAGTATCCGTCTGCCTCAACAAAATCCATTTTGAAAGAGTAGGTATTGTGTATTCCTGTTGCATCTGCTCAGGCATTAACACTTTCCCTTTTAATGCTGGCCTTCTTGACACAAGAGATTTGATCAAGGTGTTGTTCACAATTCCATGCCATACTGGGAACATCTAGTATAAACCTGCTGTCTATCACTTCCTAATTCTTTTTAAGTAATTAAGCACCTGCTGGTTTCTTGAAGTTACACTAGGAATTTTACTGTGATTTTTCTCATATTTTATCTTAGTCCTCTTTTCAGTTCTACAAGGCATCTAAAACCAGTTTGGCTGTTCTTCATCCCCCTCTCTGTGAGGTGGCCTATGCCTAATAAACACCTGTTCCTCAGTGAAATGAACATGAAGACAAATTAAGTGTGAGGATGAAGAAAACTGAATACAAAGCTAAATACCAAATTCAAATACTCTGTAGCATGTAGTTTTATACAGTACTTTAAATTAACTAATGCCTGTACTAAAGGTTTGAAGCAGGAGGTACGCAGGGGATGGTTCACTTGAAATGCAGCCAGCACCACAGATTGCAGATGATAGTGAAGGGTAGTGCGTGTGTTTGAAAGCATGATTTCCCTTGCCAATTTATCTACTTTCTACAAAACTTGAAAAGCACTTAGTGTGCAGAGAAAGGAGGAGTTAGTGTACCATGGCCAAAGAAAGTGTATGTACGTAGCTTGCTCCAAAAGTAATGCCTCCTATTTTTTGCCACGACCACGACAGACATGAAGACCACAGTAACACTGCTTGATAGAGAAAGTTCTCATCTACAAAACACTTTTATTTTTATTTATTTAGTTATTTATTTTTAACACAGTCACCAACACTGCAGAGATAAGCTGATTTAGAGGCTTTTCATTTTGTAGTGTCACACTGTGCATGGCTGTCTGGAATATGGCTTCTCTTTCACACTGCTGTCACTGCTGCTGAAATGCATCACCCACTGCCTCGCTATGCTCACATCCACTATTTCATTTCCAGAAACATTCAGCAACTGTCAGTGAATGTCAGTAGGTGCCATTTTTTCACATGGAGGAATTCAGTGACACACCTTTGCTTCATAGATTCTTCCATGTCACGCACCATTCTGTCCCACTGCCATCTATTGCATGGCAAAAAAAATGTAAGAGAATATCAGTAGGAATGCCATAGTACTGATATCTGCCTCTTATGTCTTGGGCTAATGTAATAAAATAGGAGGCATTACTTTCAGAGCAGCTCTCATCATTTTGAAAGTTCTAATGGATGATTAGAAAAAAATCATGTCTTCCATACTAAATAGTCCCACTTCTTCATGAGTAGAAAATAATGGGAAGGAATTTTTATCAGAGTATTTCATACACCTGTCAATTTTCTTTGCCAATTTTTGGAAATGAGTATGTGAAAATGAGTAATTACCAGTTCTAAAAATAACAGATAAAATCATTCCAGAAGTGGAGCCCTGCTGAGGTTGTGAAGCTGGTTAAGATGGGTTTTTTCTTGGAATACCTTCAGATCCTTCCCTAGGAGAGGGAAGGATCCTTAAATCCTGTTGGATCAGAATATTAAAAAGGATTAAATTTTCTACAAGGCAGAATAAATGACTTCCTGTGTCAATGAGAATAAATGTATAAAACTAGTGTAAAATGTATTTTTCTTGCTCTGTGCACTGTTATCAATTCTATTTGTTGTGATAAACAGTGTATACAAATAGATTGTAACCATATTACCAAGACTGAGATTTGTTTTGCTTGCAATAGGGAGAAAAAATTAAAAAAAAAAAAAAAAGAGGAAAAAAAAAAGGATTAGGTAGGACTACTTGGGATTTAGTTTATAGACTGTAAACTGTGGCAAATCTCCATTTAAATAATTCTGGTAGGAAGCATGACACTCTTAAGTTTCAAAATCAGAAGTTTCTTACTTGCTAGCTGGTCTACAATAGCAGACTTGTGCTACTTCAAAAAACTGTTAAGCCACAGGCTGCTTCCACAAAACTTGAGTACAAAAGGTCTCCTGTTTTTAACATGGCACTTTCAGACAGCTTGACACTTTTTTTCTTTAATGTAGTTTCTATCCTGTATAATTGAAGTAAGTAATTAACCAAGAAAATGTAAAATATGCTACTGAAGTAATTAAGCTATTATTTGTGTAAGGAGAAATTCTATCAGATAGGTGTCATTTAAATAAATTTCTTTATCCAATATACAAGATTTAAGGCTGATCTTCCACAGTTCCAAGTGAGTACTGTAACAAGGAAAAGAATTATTTATTTTTCTTTGTCTCCAGTGTAGTTTCATAAGATGATTTTTAGGATGCTGAGCTGCAGAACATACAGTTTATGTACTGGTACTTTAAACAATGTTATTTAATGCTAATATTTAGGCTGGGATAAATACCTTATTATTTCAATCTTACATTCTTTTTTGTTGTTGTTTTGTTTTGTTTTGTTAAAACATAAAAAATACCTTATCTTTGCCTTGCAGAACAGTATGCAATTTGTATTTACCATTACTGAGGCGTGCTGTAATTATACTTGTGAAGATTAAGACAATGGTGAGAAATGAGAGGCTTTTCTTGCACATGCCAGGTAGGGCACAGACTGCTCGTGTTCCGATGCTGATCTCAGACGTGCCCTTTTGTAACCAAATTTCTGTGCCTGCTTGCCTGATCTTCTACTGAGAAGAACCCGGTGATGCAGTTAGGTAATGTTGTGCTTTTGCACACAGAAAACGATAAAGTATGTATGTGGTCTCATGATGGCAAGAATCGTAATAAACAGATGGCTTCAGTTTATCCCTACAGTGAGTACCCAATGAGCAGAAGTGAGTTACACTGTGCATTGTACTCATAAATCTGATTCACTACACTTATTCAAGATGTGACTAGATTTGGAATAATGGTACCAAAATCTGTATGAACAAAGCTTAACACAAATATGAAAATGTTCTGTTTAATTTCACATTTGTTCAACGACTCTTAGATAAGGACAGTGTTTCGCAGAGCACCTGTGTAGTGCTAATACTGATCATAGATGGCATGGATTCATGGTTCCTGACAGCTATCCTGACACCTGAACTGAATTCCTTGTATGTAATTGATATTTATTTGTTTGTTTGCTTGTTTAGTCATAGCATTTAATTGGGACTGAAGCATTCATTGTTCTCACCTCACAGATCCTTGATTTGGTTAGAAGCATCTAGCAAACATGAAGTTGTTTTAGTCCATGGTTCCATTCTGGGCAAATGCCAACCCAAAGAGGCTAACGCTGTAAGAAAAAATGCAGCAGAGGGCTTTATAGAGATTAATAGATTATTTAGTGTGTGAGCAGGTAGTAGAACTCCAGCAGTTTCATCTGTGTAATAATAGAATTGTTAGAAAGGTAGAGGAGGAAGAAACTTACCTTGCTTTTGGAAACATGGAGATATGTTGGGGTTAAGTAGTTGTTGCATCTAAGTCAAGGTTACCTCCACCAGTTTGTTGCTTACGAGTTTTGCATTGCAGTTTTTGTCCATATGGCAATCCAGTGAAATATCTCGTATGCAAAGCAAGGAATTTATTGTCAAACCAAGACCTTCACAGCCTAGTCAAAGAATCATTATTATTTAAGCTCTAGTTATTACATACAAAAGAAAAATAGAATAACAATATTAAAGAGAAATTCTCACTAATGTTAGAGTTAAAATAACTACACGCACTTCCTTGTGTCTGGTCCTTTGATCTAATACTTCTTCCAGTGTATCTGGGCTTTAACAGCATCAGTGATGCTAAAGGAAGAATGGAGGTAAGGGTGGGTTGCAAGGAGTCACTGACATCCCCAGTCCTTTACTCTGGTGGGCTTGTTGTAAATGATGCATTTCTCCTTCGCTCTGGAATTCCCTTGCTAATTAAAGTATTGTTGTTATTGTTTATTACACTAAAAAATAGAGCTCTAGGCAAGCCTAAAAGAGGAGGGTACAAAATCTGACAAGGCCTGTCTTGAGGCCTTGCAGAGCTGTTAAAAAGCCTGTGGTCTGTTATTACTGGTGACAAGAACTTTATTGGGTTACAGAGCTACACCATAATTTAGTGACTTGAAGCCAGCATTGCCATTCAGTATTACTGTTTTTATGATTTAATCATGATTTAAATATTATTAGATTTTTCTTCTTCTCTTTGCAATTTTTTTTCCTCCTGCGCTTTGAATTCCAGTTTGTATTACGATTGCATCTTATTCTGAACATGCTAGAATAGAAACATCTCGCTGTCAGGTGTGTTTTAGATGTTCTAGCAGAGCCTTGGTTTTGTTAAACCTCAGATTAATCATTTGCTAGCTAAATGACAGCAGTAACACCTTGGAAAGGCAGTCACTCTGTAGAGCCTGAGTCAAATAATGGAATGTTCAAGGTAGACTTTACAGTGGTTTCAGTTTTCTCCAAGATTATTCTCAGTTGGGCTACAGGCCTTACTTTCTCTTCAGGAACCAAAAAACTCCCCCGGGGAAATTCTCTGATAAGCTTGGTAAAAATACCCTAAAACCCACTTTCACTAGCACAGAGCTTAAGTTGCCCAACGGTAGCATACACCTTTTCAGGTTGTGTAGTTCAATCGAACTCAAAATGGAGGTGTAAAAGAATGGGGAGGGGGTAAAAATACAAGGCAGTAAGTCCTTACAAGTGTAATTCTCTGCCTCTTGAAGTTAATTGAAAGTGCCTGTAAGCAATTCAAACACTTCTGTGCAAGGTATTCCTTGCAGCATGATAGGGCACAATGTGATGTAAAACACCTGGGAGGACTGCACCCTCAGGCTAAGCTCCTGTATGATCAATATAAAAAACTGAATGTCCCCTTAAGAGTGGTTCATTAGTCTTATTTCACAGCTGCTTTGTGAGTTTTGGGCCAAGGGCTGAGCCAGTTGTCGTCTTAAGGGATTTCTTACAATTAATCTGTGTGTTCTGAAGGCTTAATGCTTGGTAAGTGAAATTACAGATTTAGATGGATTATGTGCTTTTGGGTAAGAGAACTGTTGAATGGGAAAAGTACTTGAAAAATATGCTTTTTCTGTGGAGTTGGTTGGAAGGGAAAGTTGACTGAAGAAGGAATTTAAAATAAAATTTTGGTTTTTGTTTTTTGTTTTTGTAAATTAAGAGGAGGATTGAAATGAGTTATAAAGAAATATAGATGTTTAAATTTTACACGGTGGTGCTGGTAATTTGATAGCTCAGGGTAAACAAAAGGGAGTACTTCAGCTTCTTTAAAATTATCTGTTGCGTGTTGTTATAGAGTATTATGGACAGTCAAAATGTGGATACATCGAAAAAGGTGTAAAACAGATAGCAGAAATAAGATCTGTTAAGGATTTCTGAACACACACATGCACAAAAGTCTACTGTTCTAAACAGTCTTTAGACTACATGAAAGCTATTGGAAACTGTGCTGTTAAAATACTTCTTATCTGCTTGCTACCTGTTCATAGGAGTGGCTAAGAGTTCTTTGTTAAGGGAAAGGAATAAGTGGGATTGACTGCTATTCTGAGGGTCCCAGATATCTGCCCACAAAAAGAAGAGGGAATTCTAAATTTTAAGATACTTTCCTTTTTATTTTGTAACTCGCTTCACAATGTTTTCCATGATGTATTTGTTATTTTTCAGTCTGTATTTCCTCTCCATGTAAGCTACGCTCACTGTAGAGTGTTGTTTCAAGGCTTGAACTCCCTTCTTTTCTATTCTGCTGATATCAGAACACTTATATCATACCTGGCTGTGTAAATGAGAGCTGTGTTATTGCAGATAACCTATTTAAACTTACTCATTATCTGTTTTGAAAGAAACAGTTTGGGGCCCTTAGTTTAGGGGAAAATCTCCACAGAACTTTTGTGAAGTAGGCCAGAGCTCCCCACAGGCCTACAGGGAATCTTGTAGGCTCTTAACTGTTTTCATGGGGGCTGAAATCTGCAGCAGCTGGAGTTCAGCCCTTTGCACCTGTGATGAGAACAGTGAAGTGGGTTTTCATTTCACTTTTAGTGTGACTGCTGAAGGTAAGCCTCTGATAGAAATGTGTGTTTCTTAAGTAAATGAAGAAACATCAATGTGAAACAGCTTGTACTGTTAAATTTCTATGCACTAGCATTAAAAACAGAGGAATTTTGAGGTATGTATTTTATTTTCTGCTCTGCTGTGGGCTTCCTTTTGGCAGTTAGCTGAATCTATCTGCTGCAATCAGTAAGCTTGTTAAGGAATAATTATACACATCTGTGTTTCTAATGTACTTTGAGCTACTTGTGTGTTTCTTGTAGCTGTGCAATATTGATATTTGTAGTGTATTAAACTGTAAAAAGCATAAATTGGTTTTTATTAATAGGCAGTGTTTCAAATGTACTGGACGAGGATTTTACTGTCACCAGGAGAAAAGGGGAAAAAAAAAATCCTTCAGTACAGGGATTAGGTAACTGAAAGAATCATTACTGTATATTTTAGTACTGGCAGTTATGATTTACAGTTGTTATTAGAGGAAAAAAAATTACATGTTTTTGGATTTAACTTGTCAGTTACATTTACAGCATATTACTTAAGCTTATTAGCTCTACCAAAAATAAAGCAAGATGGAGCAATAGCTACTAAGTTAAGAACTTTGTTGAAGATTTAAATTAGTGTCTATTTTGAGATTTTATGTGCTTTCCTTGGTCACAAAGCTTTCCTAATTAATGTCACTCTATAGTTGATGTGTATGAGCTACCAAATCTATAGCTATAAATGAAAATACTAATCCATCAAATAAAAGACCTAATTTCTAGACAAACTTTTTATCCTCCCATGTTAGCTGTCATTCACAGCATACATATATAGGCATGGATGCCAGTGCTAATAGAGTTGGGGTAGCTGTGTGGTTTTGCAAGTGATCCTTAAGTATTTCGCGTTTGTGCAAACCATGAAGGAATCTGAGGATTTTCAGTGGTTAAAATTTTTCAATGTCTGTAAGTTAATGTTGACCTTACAAACGTACCATTTGGTATCTGTTAGATCATAAAATATTGATTAAAGCTGTTTTAAGGTATCTGAATACATAGAAAGGCACCTATTTAAAAAATTGAGACAATATATTAACGGAAAATATGTAATTACCAATTCAGTAAGTTTCAGTGTGGAGTTGAGGCTAAGCAGAAATTACTTCTGTTTATCTGCATTGTTTTTGTGCCTCATTGCAGACAGCTGCGGGCTTCTCATTGTTTAGAAATGGGGCAGAGTATTAAAAGCAATTACTTGGAGTAGTGGGATATCTGTTTCTGTGCTCCGTTTTTTCAAAGAGCTCTTAGTGCTTCTCGTGATATACTGCTACTGGGAGATGGGCTGGTTAGCAAAGTCATTAGCTAGATGGAATCTTGGAGCTGCTCAGTGTCTTCATAGTTGAGTGTAATTTCTAATGAAGTATCTAAAATGTTGTTCATCCTTGTCTTTCTCTTGTAAGTCATTTTTATTTTTGAGTTTTTATAGGTACATTTTTAGAACGTACTTAGTTTCAGAGATAGCTTTGAGTAATCTTGTACATAAGAGCCGTGATATTCTTTAACTGAGGTGCATATATATGACTCAGTGCTGGGCTGGTGGAACTGGGGTGTCTACCACCCACTGGCTTGTGCTACCTCCAGAAAACTTCAGGGAGATCCAGTACAAAGGCTAGAAGGGTCTTGGTAAGCAAAATAGGTTTTTCTGAAATTTAGTAAAATAATAAAATGGGATATGTGGTCTGATGCTTGAGCCTTCTCATTTACTCTTCCTGGTTCCCAAGAGCTTTCTCTTTTCTTCTTCTTCGCTTAGTGTCTAAGTTTCTTATCAAGTTCTTTTGCCTCATTTCTGCAGCTTCTGCCTCCAGTGTTCTGGGGTCCAATTGCCTAGTTACAAATCTAATCAGAAGTACAATACTGCTGACACAATTTTTCATAGCATTTTCTTCTGAACATGGCACTCCCCTCCCTGCATACCTATGTTATGCTTTCTTTTTGCTATGGAACAGATTCACCTGTGTACACTTCAGCAGAATCCTTGCAAATCCCTTCCTTTTTTCTCTATTCTCTACTTGTTTCTGTGAATCTTAAGGGAAACTTAAGTTGATAATAATTGCTACTTAGTTATCCAGGAGAGCCAAATGATTCGTGTTAGTGGCTGGTATCTTTAATCAAAACAGATGATCAGAAAAATTACTGAACTATGACTAACGTTACTATTTGTTCTTGCTTGTGCTTGCTCACTTAGCTGTCCTTCTACTTTTCTTCTGGTTCTTTATGGCTTACTATACACCACTGTTTCAGTAGGTTCTAGTCTATTTGGGATATAAGAGTGGTTTTGCATCTGACTGCACAATAAAGATATGGACTTGATCACTTACATGATGCAGTCTGGTAGGTGATTATTTTAGATCATTTTTCTCAACAAAATATTGAGTAGGTATGTCAATTTTTATTTGTTTCCTTCTATTTATTTTCTGTTTTTTCAGTTTCTGTAGTTTTTAACTGTTTAAAATGGAGGTGGAGGGGAAGCGTACAGAAATAGCATTTACTGTGGAATTGCACATTAAAAGTTTTATATTTACAGTAGACAGAAGATAGTATTTGAATAAACCATTGGCTTGGGGAAAGGAGAGGAGGAAAAAAAAAGTTCAAAAACCCTAAAGCTTTTATCTTGATTATTCTGCAGAAGAATTGCCAGGCATTTGGAAAAAAAGCATTTAAAAGCATGTTATGTATGCTAATAAGATCAGTTTGTTTTAAAAAATATTTTTAATTGAATCCAAAGGCCTAGTATCATTGGACTTGTACTGATGGCTTGACCAGTTTTTCACATGCCAGAGAGTGAAAATATTTACTGAACTATGTCAAGGTATTTGCTGCACTCCAGTGCCCAGCAGCATACAAGTGTGTTTCCAGATATGACTGACGGGAGCTGGAAATTGGTTGCAATGAGTTTCATCAATTTAAAGAAACTGATGTTATGTCCAACAATGTAGAAAAGTAAATTGACAGCTATCAGTTCATCTACAGGCTGTTAGCTGCTGAAGAACTAACTCATGAACAAATTAATTTTTCTTTCAACTGGTTTGGTTTACAATTTTAAGTAATATGAGTATGGAAGATGTTTTTTCTAACTCATGTGGAATCATGGCATAAATTAAGTCTCTGATTGACAAATAAAGTTACTAAGTAAAAGTGTTATGCTTAAGACAGTAGACCTGAGGAATTCTAAGCAGATAGATTCATGATTTCTTAAATGAGGTGTGTCCAACCTGTGGGTTGCATGCAGCTCTGGACATCTAGTAATGAGACATCAGATGAGCTTTTGATGTTATGAAGACACGCATGTGCCTGTGAAGCTGTGTATTTTTTAAGTAGGCATGTAAGCTTTCTTTCTTAGTTATTAAACTTGGGCATGTGTTATTCCTCAATAATTTTGTAAGTTCATACGTTCACTGTAGAAAAGAAATACCCAGACTACTTGTGCAGTGCTGACAAATTCTGTAATTGTCAATATTTTGACAAGCTCACAAGAAGTATTAAATGTGCAATATGTTTGTGGTGGATTTGACCACACACTTAAATGAGTTGCACGTGTGTCTTCAAGGTGAGAATCACCTTATTTGTGCTGCGTTTGGAGCCATAACAGTTCAAAAATAATTGTTCATTATGGCAAGCTCCAGTTATGACAATTTATTTTATGCATTTTGATACGTTGGCTAAACACAACCCTGTGACGGGTGAAAAATATGCAGCTTTGCTTTTTGTTTTGATGAAGGAATTTGAGGATAAATTTCAAGATTTAAAAATAATCATTTGTTTTATATATTTGCAACTTCATTTTCGGTCACCATAAATAAAACCTGTCAGTTTTCACGTGGAATGCGTAGAGTTGCAATCAGAAGTTCAACTGAAATAAAAATTTAATCGTGTCCCTTTAGTAGACTTTTGTGTGGCCTTTCTAACAGAGAAAAGTATCCCTCACTTCATAATCACTTCTTATTCGTGTCATCGCTTTTTGGCAGTGCATACATTTGAAAAGAACTGTTCTAAAGGATGAAGCACAGAAGGAGTAAAATTAGGTTAAAAAATAAAATACAACTAGTGTTTTAAGAACAGAATTGAAACAGCTTCTATCAAACCAGATGAAGCATTAGTTTCATGATAAACAAGGTCAGATATCCCACTAATTTTATATTTTTCATTGCCTACTATTTAAAAAGCAAATATATATATATATATAAGCTTTGTATTGTTAATTATGTACATTAACTATAATATTTCATATGGAGTCTGTGACAGTTTGTCTTCACTCTGCAGCACAGGCAATCCAGAAGTTTCAACACCTGTTGCTTAACTGCTTACGAAAGTTCTCATGGGTTGCCTTCACATGCATATTTTGTTGTGTACTTGCCTGTTTTTAGCTGCAGCTGCTAGTTCTGAGACTGAATTTTGCATTATGCTGTCAATTGTGGCTTCCACTAGGTTCCCTTCCAAATCTGAAAGTGAGGAACAGTTTGCCCCCTGTGAGACACATAAAGGCTGTAGCCAAAGAAAAAGTTTAAGGATTCAGGTGTGTGGTTAGATCAAGACAAAGAATTTAACTGTGACATTATGCATTACATCTTGTCATTATAGCAATATTTCTCGTTGTCTTGTAAGAATTTGCTGAGTTTGAGATCTGAACAATGCAGTGTACATGTGGTATTTCCCCTCCTTTTTGCACATTTCTTGAATGACTAGTAAGGAGGTGTGGTGAATCCTGCTCGCAGAATTTTCTGATAAAATCAGTACAAAGCACATAAATGTCATTTTTATTTTACAGATGCTATCAGTGCATTTGTCTATCTTATTTGTCTATTATTATTATTTCATTTACTACTTCTGCCTGTAGTGTTATAGAAAGAAGCAAACTGATTTGCTTTTTGCTTCCTTTTTAAATGACTTGTTCTGAGCTAAGGCTGTGTTAAGTTGTTAGTGCAGCTCTACAGAATGTGCTTGATGTTGAATAAAAAGATCTACCTTATTCTGGTTATATCTACAGCACGTAATTTACATTGTACATAAATCATCCTGATTCAGCCCTTCATATTTTATTTAAACCTTAGATAAATGGTCCTTAAGAGTTGTTGTTTTCAAATTATCTAAATATGCAGCCACTAAAATCAAGTTGTTCTCTTAGTCAATGCTAAATTGGCTTTCATTGAAGCAGAAAAAAAAAGATCAATTAGAACAATTATATTATCTTTCAAGTATGCCCAATAAAGTCAACTAATGGATATTATTTCTGTGTGCAATTAGTGCTTGAATATACTGGAATACACTTAAGTGCTATAGGATTTCCTGTTTTAAAAGTTTTCGTTCTGTATGGAAATTCTTAGCTTATAAATGCATAATCATCCTAACCTAGAACTGGAGATCTACAGAAGAATGCATGCATTTTCCTTTTTCCTAAAAGAAAAAGGAAAGCAAAAATCAGTAGATTCCATTTTCTTTACTTGATTGCAATATCTTGAGTTTTTATAGGCAGCGTGAGGTAACTGATTTTGAAAAGTTTAAGTTGCACTCTTCTCAATTTCCCTGAACTTTTCCTGAAATACTCCAGTCGGTACATGTGCTAATCAAAATATCAGTTAGTAAGTGACTTAATTGTTTTGCAGTTGTTTCTCCTTGTCCTGCCCTGTATCTGATTTTGCAGGTAAATTGTGAGCAAGGCGGAACTAGGTGTTCCCTCATTGTATTGTTCATGTTATATGGAAGCATATATTGGCTATTCCTGCTTGCATCTCTGTTGGTTTTGAAAAGTGTCTAAATGTTTCCTTCCTTGCTTCTGTTTGTCATAATTTATATAAATATTTTCTGTAACATACAGTGATTGTTGCTATTCTTGAAACCCAAATATGTTTTAAGAAAAAGAAGGACAGGTGTTAAAACTGTGAAGCCACAATAGAGGTGGAAAAATGCAAAATAAAATTCAGAGGAGAGTAGAAAGGGGTACTAAAAATAATAGTGAAGAATCCAGTAGGTTAAACAAACTCATAGCCTATACACAGTAGTACAGTGAAAGAACACCATTTTTACATCTTGTTTACTTGCATATGTTTGCTCATATGTTTATAAGTATAAACAGATTATAATAGATGTTCTTTCCCTCAAATGTTGAAAACTAAAATTGATGAAAACCTTATGTATCGCGCTGTCACTTAAACACAAGTCACAATATCAAATATGTGCAACTGAAATGTATTAGCTTAACTTTTTCCATCCTTCTACTGGAATATATCACTGTTGCTACCCGACTGCTGAAAGCTTTTGATACCGGTTTATACACGTATAGCTGTGCTTGGACATAAACAAATCAAGATAGGCAATGACATTTCCAGCTTTTGAAAATTGCTTTTGTATCAGTGTGAATAGATTTTTGACCTGGTTTCTAAGATTATGCTTAGTCCAATGAAACAAATTTTTATTCGTAAATGTACTCTGTCACTGTACAAGAAATACTCATTGGCTATTTGGATGATGCTGTTAACATTCTTATCCTCATATACTTTCATAATCTGGTGCTGACTGCTTGAGTCTTAAGAATCATTGTTGGAGGGAACAAACTGCAGTAGATAGGCCTGATTTTTGAGTTTCAGACTATTATTTACTTTATGTCCATGCTATGCACCGTGGATTGCTTGTCAAATATATAGTACCTTTTCAGTGTTTTAGCTGTAAAGCAACAAGAATGCGATGCAACAAGTTATTGGAGAGAAATCTGTTCTCCGTCCCACTATTGCTCTTTACGCTTCACAGCACCAGTATTAGTAACGCTGTATTCTAAAGTTTTTTTTTTTTTGCAAGGACAGATGCAGTGTAGTTCAGATAAAGAAAAATTAGTATAGTGAATGTTCCACAACATGTAATCCTTGAAGTGGTAAAAGGAAACATCTGTATACAGCCATTCCCTAGGGATGTGATTTTGAGTCATTGGATGTCCTCTTCTCTGCACTGGTTTGTCAATATGGAATACGCCCCTGGTAGTACTACTGGAGGACACTGAAACAGTTTGTCTAAATTCAAGGATTATTGGGTCGAAAGGGTGGAAAGACAATATTTGCATGGTCACTTCTTAAACTGTGAAATCAGAGCGGTGAAAACCTGGATTTCTGTTGTTTTTCCAAGGTCTAGATAGGCTTCACACTAAAGTAACAGCTGGGCTAACTGTTTATATCACTATTTGACTAGAAATAGGAAGTTGTCTCTCTGGTCGAGACAGCAAAGCCTGATGAGTTGTTTTCTTTTAAATACATCTTTACTTTGCAGACTGATCTGTTCAGAAGGGATGGATAGAATGCACCAACTTCATGGACCTTTAGACACTGAATTTTTCGTACCCTTAAAAAGCCTTAGAAAGTATGCAGTATTTCTGGACTTAGAGACAAAAAACTTCTGTGGAGTAGATGGAGAGCAGGGAAGAGTGGAACAGAATGCTTCTAGGTAGTTCAACTAACAGTGTGATATTGTCTCGTAATTCACTATTCTTTACTCCTGTGTTCATACAACTGCTGCCCAAACGCTGTGGAAGACAAAACTGGAAGTCTGACTTCACCAAACATCTTTATATTTAATGTTTTCAGACCTGTGAAGTTTGTTTATTCAGAATTTTAAACAGCCCACGTAATCGCTGATAAAACTTCTTTATTGTTGATTAGCTTTTGGAGAATCATGGCTAGAAGGAGCACTTCTGGAGGAAGCTAAACAAAATATGGAAAATAGATGACTGAAAAAAATAGTTTTTTCTCTGTTTCAGTAATATGGCTTAATATTTGATATTATTATTATGCAGACTAATACAATAGGCTTAATAGTCTGCATAGTATCTTTATTTTTAGTGCCTGCACTAAAATATGCAATGGAACTAGAAGATGTTTACTGTGTCTCATGTAGTGTACAGATGGCATCTCTACCCCTATCCATATGTCTTGTCCTTTCAAGGACAACTCATATACCTGTAGGTCTGTTTCCTCTGTAGGAACCAAGTCATTTTTGGAAAGAGGTACTCTTTAAAATTTAATTTTATCAAAATAAACTAGATCTTGTGGATAAAATCTTTGCCAGAAACTAATTTTCTTCATTTTTCATTCAATCAAATCATTTTTCTTCATTTTCTAGCCAGAGCTGTTTGTAAAGGCCAAGAAGACAATTGCTACTTGTGTGTGTTATGTAAAAGTTGGATGGGGTTTGGCTGTGGAATACTTTGGTCCAAAGCTTTTAAATAATTCCAAATAGATGGACAGCTATTTCCCCTCAGTAGAAAATGAGCCACAGGGGAAGTGAGGCATAGTTACTGAAAGCTTATTACTTTATTGAGGTTTTTGTGCTTGTGTGATTTAGCAGGCTAGATTTTCCTTTCTCTTCTATTATTCAGTGATGATATGGTAATAAATACTACTAGCTTGAGCATCCAATATCCTAAGGCTATCCTCAGCTCCCTTGGGATAAAACAAGGCCTTACACATTTGATTTCTCCTCAATTAAGTGAGGAAATGTAGGATGCAATAGGAGGAACAGGCAACCTATCTAATAATAAATATTTAGTAGCTAAAGTTCTGTGACCAGTAGGAGAAAAGTTTTGAGTTTTATTCTGAACTAACACTGTTCAAAGTGACAAAGACCAGATATTCTAAAAGAGATCGAGTCTTATCCATTACATTTTGATTTCACATCTGCACCAGTTGTGAAAAGCCACAGTAGCTAGACATCCAGGAGTATTATTGAGGACTTCCTGGGCCTTTGTTTTTTTTCCTTTTCGTAATGTTTTTTGTTTGCTTGTTTTTTTGTTTTTTTTTAATCAGAAATAATATTTGCCAAGGAAGGATCAGCAGTTGGGAGACATGGGAAGAGGGATTGAAAATTTGTCATCGGAATCTGATTCTTACACCTGTCAAATGCATCACCTGTATGCTGTCTCCAGAAAAAAAACCTGTAAGGTCTGAATTATCCAAACCAGCAACATAAGGCAGCAGGGCCAAACAAATATGAAGTAGTATTTTTTTTTTTTTTAAGAAACTTATAAATTTGTGCCGCAAACTCTTCCAGTGTTTTATTTATTACATTTTATTTTTTCTGACAGTCTCATTGGTTAAGGAAAGAAAGTACTGTCAAACACTTCATTAATACTGAATACATCTATAATAATCAGAGTACACTCAGTGAATGATTTAGCACCTAGCTTCTGTTTCTGGAACAGTTTTCTTAGAGGTGCACTTGCTGCTTATGTAGAAATGGACCCTGCACACTGTATGTTCTTTTGCCCTTCTGAATAATTTAATTTTTGATTAATCAGAGTTTGCTAAATCAACTTAGATTGTTGTATGAATGGTAATGAAGTCCTATTTGAAGAAAATTAGCTCCTTCATGCTAAGAGAAATTATAGTATCAGGAGAATGAGTATTCCAACTCTGTGTGAACGTTTGTTTTTGCATAATCATAGCACTACAAAACTATTGGAGAACTACTTTGCTGGAGGATGCATTTCTCCCATTGTGATTTTATGCATGCTGTAGGAACATAATACTAAGATTAAGAACAAAAGGCATAAAACCCTTCACCCAAGCCATGTGAGCAAAACTAACAAATCTATTTGTCTTTCCTTGTTATAGGGCTGTTTTACTTTCAACTCTTGATGACACTGAATTTTAAATTTCTTGGAAATTTATAGACAAGCAATAATCTGCTTAGGAACTATTAAGTAGTACTAACTAATATGTTCACTGTGGATTGTATAAGTGAGAAACTTTGTTTACTTGGTCTCTTTCTCTTCCTAGACGAACAAGAATTAATACTAAAAAAAAATTGTCCATGCCACAAAACACAGAAAACCTAGGGATGAGCTGTAAGGACACTCTTATGTCTCCATTTATTTCTTTGCTTAAAGCTGTTCTGAACTGACCCTGCACTTTGGTATAGTACTGTTGTTGGTAGTGTTCTTAGTTTTGCATGTTGTATAGAGGAAAAGGACCTGGGGGGGTGGGTTGATGCTCGGCTTAACATGAACCAGCAGTGTGCCCAGGTGGCCAAGAAGGCCAACGGCATCCTGGCCTGTATGAGAAATAGTGTAGCCAGCAGGAGCAGGGAGGTGATCATCCCCCTGTACTCAGCTCTGGTGCGGCCGCACCTCGAGTACTGTGTTCAGTTTTGGGCCCCTCCCTACAAGAAAGACACTGAGGCCCTGGAGCGTGTTCAGAGAAGGGCAACAAAACTGGTGAGGGGGCTGGAGCACAAGTCTTATGAGGAGCGGCTGAGGGAGCTGGGATTGTTTAGTCTGGAGAAAAGGAGGCTCAGAGGGGACCTTATTGCACTCTACCACTTCCTGAAGGGGGGCTGTGGTGAGGAGGGGGTCAGCCTCTTCTCCCAGATTACTAGTGACAGGACAAGAGGGAATGGCCACAAGTTGCGCAGGGGAAGATTTAGATTAGATTGGAGGAAAAAAATTTTCTCTGAAGGAGTGGTCAGGCACTGGAATGGCCTGCCTAGGGAGGTGGTTGAGGCACCATCCCTAGCGCTGTTCAAGAAGCGTTTAGATGAGGTGCTAAGGGATTTGATTTAGTAGCTTAGTGGGTAGGGATGGTGATAGGAGGATGGTTGGACTAGATGATCTTGTAGGTCCTTTCCAACCTAATGTATCTATGAATTTATTATGTTTTTTTTCTTCTTTTAACTGTAATACTAAAACTTATGATATAACTGTTGGTGGTTTGCTTTTTTTTTTTTTTATTTTCTCCTGTAATCAGGACAGTTTATACCCAAAGGATTTCTTGAAATATACATTCTTCATTGTGTACAATGTATCTACTACTTGGGTGGTTTTTCATTAGTCATGTTTTTTAGCTTGTATTACAGATTTGTTTTTGAAGAATCATCATATGTTAATGGAATGAGCACTTAATAGAAAAGATGTTGTATGGGAACTGCTGAGTCACAGCCTGAAGCACTGAATGAGCACCTGAAGGAAAGATCTGGTCAGTGCTGTGAGCAGAGGTGAAGGTGATTCACCTGAGTGACCAGAAGGACTCTTAACCCTCATTTAAGGGCTAACTACCACTGAGAAAGTATCTGGTTGCTTTTACAACCTTTACAGATATTAAATCAGTATTGACTGTGCCTACAGAACATACAAGTACAAAATGCCTTTCTATATGTATGTTCGAGATGGATTATAGCAGCTGATTTTCCTACCTACGGGTACCAAAATGTTGCTGTGATGCTAGTAGTGTTAGGTGGTATAAGTGAGTTTTCTGTGTGTTACAGTAAAGGCTAATGATGCCTTTCCTGTCTTGTTATTCCGCAGGCAGTCTTGGTGTACAACAGTTATGGGATCTGTAACTGACGCATCCTAGTACAAAGTGAGGTTAGGACCAGCTGCTGATTCCTTTTACTATGTCCTTGGAGCAACAATTAGTTTGTCCCAACAAAAATTCCCCTGAGAACCATAAACAGGCACTGATCTTAGGCTCATACTAGCTCTCCTTTGCTTAAGAGATGAAAGAAGAGCGCTCCTGGGAGGCAGTGTGGAAAGAAGTATGAAATGTGATTCATCTCCAGCTTTCCTGTTTCAGCTGGCAAAATGAAGAGCTAATGCAGGTGTAGATAGAGATCTCTGTGCATTTCTATAGCAGGGCTCTGCTGATCTGAAGAATTCCTAGAAACATGGCCTGCTTGAGTTTGGTGGGGACCTCTGGAATCCATCTGGTCTGACCTCCCTGCTGAAGCAGAGCCACCTAGAGCTGGTCATGTTCAAATAGCTGTTGATGTTACATATATTCTGACGGGACAGTTTGTAAACTGAAGGAGTTAGTAGAAAGTGTTTCGATGGGAGAGGGATTAGATGTTGATATCAGCAAAGCAAATCTAAGAGAAGTGAAGTAGAATGATGTGGTATTGTGATTATGACCTAGCTCAGGTGATGCTGAACTGAACGAGTGTAGACATGATTACTATGACTTTATTTTTTTTTGTTTGTATATGAAAGAGTCTTAGAAAGAAAGGTCCAAGCCTGCTCAGCATCTTTTTGTCTTTCTGTGGTAAATACGAGAAGTCAGAAAACAAATGTTTCTTTACTTAGTGCTTTCCAAAGACATTAGATGAACTCCATGACTGAAAGGCAATGCTTGTAATTTCTGGCTGTGTTTTCAAGGTATTGCCTGATACCTGTAAAACTTGTAATGTTTTCTTGCTGTGTGAGGTAGTTTATTTCTTTACCTGACACCATAGCTACAAAATTCAGATGAGCTGAGAGTAACTGTCTCTTCATGTTGAGTACAGAAGAGTAAAATGTGAGTGTGCTTTTAATGAAGGCATGATGTCAGCTCTACCACATCTTTCATATTTTTTCTTGTAATTGCAAGTTTGTTTTGACTTCAGGCTGAGAAAATGCACCTTTTAATCTGAGGTTTTTGCTGGGTGAAATAGGAGAAAAGGTTATGAGTGAGTCTCTGTTGAACTTTCTTGCTAGAACTTTATTAGGATATTTTATTTCACTCATGGTTTATCTTCATGTAGAAGAAATTATGAAATAATACCGAAACAATATTTTAAAAATGATTCAAGTGAAAGTATCAGAAATATTCAATGTAAAAGATAGCTTTTCTGAAGAAAATACACGTGGAAATGTAACAGGGACAGGGTGGAAAACATGAAGAGATTCAGTTTTATCATACTCATAGATAATAATCTCCACTGTGATTTTTTTTTGTCATGTTGTTTTCTTCCCTAACGATCATTCCCTTTCTTTTATTAGTGAGCTTAAAAAAATATATATATTGTTTGAGGGATTTATGCTGCTGCACACATTAAGTAGATTGACTCTTGTGTTAACTTACTAATAAAGTATGTGTTGGATGTTTATCTGGTTCAAAAAGTTCTCAGTTTGGGCATAAAGGTTTTAGCATAGCAATGGGCATGATTTCTTTCATGTCTTTCTGAAGTACAGAAGAGCAGCTGTGGACTCCAGGCAGCAAAAGCTGAAACATTTCTTTTTTTTTCATATTAATTAGCTCAGGAGCAGGAAGAAATGCTGACACCCAGCAGCAGTTGTTTGTAATACATCTTCTTGGAGGAATAGGAAATTTTTCTTAGGCACTACCTGGGATGGGACAGAGTCATACTATAGTCTTTATTTAACATACAAAAAGCACATTAGAATAACAAGAAGTGTCTAAACTTCTGATAAATAAAATTAAATTCATTCATTGTTTTGAATTCAGTCCAAACATTTTTTTAATAGATTTTACTTGGCAGAAAGTTCTGAACCTTTGTTCTGGGTTGACCTAAGGCCTTTCTTCCAATAGAGAAAAAAAGCACTGTGTTGCTTCCACAGATACTCTGAATAATGACCATTTCATTGTTGAATTAAATAATTTTCTTTAATTTAAGTAATTGTTTGCCTGTTTTCCCTCTTTCAGTTGTTGTTCTAAATCATCTGAATTTTTTTTTTTTTGCTTAATGATATTCTATTCCAGTCAATGTTTTATTAATACAGTAAGTGTAGCACAATTCCCTTCTGTTATGAGTAGCTTAATGTCCTCACAGTTCCAACTCATACTGAGAGAGAATAAGGTAGGTTGCTGTAAGGGCTTTCTCAGTGCTATTAAATCTATGGGAAACTGCAACTATCACTGTTGTAATCAGATATGCGCATAATATTCTTTTTGTTTTGAAAGCATAACAAACAGTTGTTTGTTCACAAATAGTTAAAAAACAGTCAGATGAAATTGGAGGTGCTGCCAGAATATTCCTAAACCATCATCCCAGGAGGATTTAAATAATTTGTTTTGTATTCATATGTTCTGATGCAAATGAGTTGTACAGCCTTCTCACAGCTTTTCCTTTGTCCTAGATAGCAATTAGGCTGAGTTGAAGATAGAAACTTGCTGGCTAGGATATTTCTCAGTTGATCTAGATAAATATACCACTTTTTCTTAGAATTATACTCTTACTGTTTTGTGCTTTTAGTGAGCAGTTAGTTGAGAATACTCAAAGAAAGTTGTAAGCCTGATTTTGCCTGAGTCAGCTTTGAACTCTTGTTGGCTTGAAAGACTCATCCTGAGTTTTGAAAGGAGTTGTCCTTTTCCCATCTGTTGCTAACTGACCTGCCAGAAAGCAGTCTTGCTCTTTGATTGGTCTTATGTGAGAAGTTCTGAGGGCTTTTCTTTTGCATCCCTGATGGAATTAAAGAAACTTTCCTCCTGTCAGTTAAAAGCTAAGATTTATACTTCCCCTTGCATTTCTTATTTTTTAGCTTAGTAGCATCACATACTCATTTTTTTTTCTACCGTTTTCTGTTTTCAGTTCTGGATATCTTTTTCTCCACTCCTTCCACTTTCTCTTAGTCAACTTTCTAATATTTTGCTGTATGAGAATTGTGCCTTTTTGTTTCCTTTTACAGTACAAGTAACAAGTCTCAAAGCCAGGGTAGCTGGATAAGGACAATGCAATTTCCTTGCTTTCTTTGCTGGACTCCATACTGCAGGAGTAGAGGTTGGAAAGGAGTGGCTTTTGGCTGTTTTGCTGCTTCCTATGTTCTGCATCTGATTTGGGCTACAGCAAGACATCTGGGCAATAAGAAGTAGAGAATAACAGAAGAGTATGTTCCTGATTTGCCTATCCCAGGTGCAGAAACTGGTCTGGGGCAGGATTGCTCCAAGTTACATACCGGCCCAGGGATCAACTTATGTAGGGGGCGTTGCTCAGGGCCTCTTGAATACATTCTCCTGCCCTCAGTATGATGGAAAACTGCCTATTTGGAATCTAGAACTTTTTCATTGACGTGTGATGTAACAGCAGATTTGGACGAGTCTCCTCTCTGAGAAGAGATGTTCCTGTGAAAGATTTACAGTCAATCTCAGTAGTTTGCAACTCATAAGCAGTGAGAAAGAATGGAGTTTTCTTCCACTTAACCTTCAGATTCAAGCATTTTCTGTCTGTATTTATTCTGGCAGTATGCAGACAGTATTCATCTTGAGTATATTTCTTGTAGGCACTACATGTAGATATTGGTTCCACAGCTTGAAGGCGTCTGCAAGAAGTCCATCTCACTGGGCAGGCGTATTAAACACTGAGGCATACAAGCATAGTGGTCTTCAGAAATAACTTGAAATCTAGAGGGAATGCACCCATGTTAACTTCATGACAGTGTCAGCAGGATCTCTGTTAAGAGAATACTGAAACTTGCCTGGTGTTAGTGTCTGAAATACAGCCCAGGTCCATAGACAGCAGAATGATCAGTCTCTCAGAGCAGAAGCTTCTTTGGTATGTAAAACGTGTGTTTACCATACAAGTAGACATGTTTTCCTGGGAAGAGTAACTATTTAAAATGGAGGAAGTTTACGTCTTCCCACTTTCTGATGAGGATGACAATATGGCCCGTAGAAATATGCGCCATAACCAAATATGAACTTAGATTTATTTTGAAGTAACTACTTTCTAACATTGGGGAGACTAAATGACCTCAGATGCCGGAATACTTCAATCACAAACATGCTCAGTTTTGTAAGTTAAATGATTTCTATTTCTTTCAGAAGAGATCGTCTGGCAGAGAAGTTGGTCGACTCAGGAAAAAGTAGTTCTGCTGTCATAATCAGGGATACAGAGAACTTGGTCATCTCCTATTGCTTTCTGTCTTCATGAGTCCCTTTTTTTTCTCTCCCAGGTGCTCTAAGAAACTTTATTATCTCTAAATTTCGTCTCACTCAGTGTGTCTCCATGAACATCTCTGATTACCTGTGCCATGCTTCTTGTCAAGAGCCTTTCCCAAACTGCATCACTCCAAAAATCCAGTCTGGGACATTGTTCATTTAACATTGGTTTCACATGCTAGGCATATATTTAAAAATCTGTAAAAATCAATTACAGTGGTGTGGTGCAATGGAAACTAATGGTTTGCATTTGTTTCTTTCTTCAGTTCTTTGGTTAGGGGAGTGGTATACTGTATCTATAGATCTGTCTTGAAGAATGATTATCAGTAAAGCATTAAAAACATCAAAATCATTGGAGAAGGAGCGCTTTGAATTTATAGGAATGTTTTGTTTTCTGTCATAACTGTTCTAGTGCTTTTTATTGTCACTATGCTACACTGTGTAGTAAGATTTCTTTTTGAATACTTTAAGACAACTGTTTTTTAGTATTCAGTTTAAAACAAAGCTTAATCATGCATGACATTGCAATTAAATAATGAGATAGAGAATGAATGATGGCAAAATGAGATAATCAATGTATAAAAGCTGTTAATAATCATGCAAGTGTCTTACTAGAAACTAGGATGGTGGATTCCCAGTTTTGATGGCCCTGGCTTGGGAAGAAGACTTTCAAACTAAACAGCTCATAACTTGAGTGTTGTATTAAGATGATTTTCCCCTATAGCTTGGTATAGCTGGCTGCTGGGTGTTGAGACCTTGAAGACAGCTGTAACAGAGAATCAAGAGCAATAAGTAATTCCATGAGAGTAATGTGAAGATAAATTCTTGGTATTTAAGTCCTTAAATACATCAATGAGAATACATTAGAAATGCTGACAAAGAAAATAAACATCTATGCAAGGTAGCTGTTTGTGTTTTAAAGTAAGGGAATATATGTAAGGACAAAAATAAGTTTGCAGTGATCTCTGCATTCATTGCATTAGGCAAGAGTCCTGATTAGGAATAACAGTGTATCACAATACTATTTCTAAATAAACACTAAAATACAAGAGTTGGATTCCTTATGTCTGTCATGTCTATGCTTAGTAACTGTACTCATCTCTTTATATGATTTTTACTAATGCACTTTAATATTTATATACTATATTTCCAACCCCATAGTCATGATCACAAATTCCTGTTGTATCTAGATGCAAATAAATGCAATCTATTTGCTGTTAACTGTTTCACAACTGAAACTTCTGATACAGTATCATCAAATAAAAGCTCCAAAGGAAATCTGCAACGTTTTAGCTGCCTCTGTAATAACAAAGCCACGTTATGACTTCAGATAGTGATCTTTTTATTATTTTAATGACAGAGACTTCATTGAAGAGAGAGCTCTAAGGAGTGTTAAAAGTGAAGGTTCCCCATAAGAATAAAATTAACTTTTTGGCAGGGCATTGTGGAAAAAATTAAGTAGAATGTCTTGTTTTAAAATGTAATTTTCTAGGAGATAGCTACTGATAAAAGAGTGCACCAGTTATGAAGAAAGTAGTTGTTTCTTTACTGGTTTTTTTATTTTTATTTTATTTTATTTTTCCTCCTCTGCCTGGTAAAGTGAAAAATATATATAAAAAACAAAACAACAACAACAACAAAAAACAAAACATAGCATTGTAGTGACTAGGAAAAAAAGAAATCTGTTGAGCCTTATCCACATTCAAAAGAATAATTAATTTATTGGAAGCATTGTTTATACTAAAGACCAGGCTGGTTTTTAGTACTGATTTTTAGATAATCTGTCTTCCTCAGTCAAAGAAAAGTAACAAAAATAATACCAGGCTTCAAACATTTCACTTATGAAGAAAGATTAGCACTTATTTTGATGGCAAAACAAAATATATTTCAAGGTGATTTTCAGCAAAACTTCTATGTTTAGGGAGATACTGGCTCATGTTACATGAGCTCTTTATTCTTGCAGGGAGAAAAAGGGAGAAAATGAAAAGGGATTAAGGAAGGCTGAGGAAAAAAATATCTCAAGTGAAACATTTTTACATGTAGAATAATAAATATATGAAAAAATCAGTGGAAAGGTTATTGATGTTTGGAGCATTGATGGATTATGAAGGCATCTCTTCCTGTGGATAGGAAGTTATAGAAGTAACCAATCAAATGGAAGTGAAGAAAGAAATAGATAGAGTGCTAAGCTTTTTCCCTTTCTGGAAGTTAAAGTTCTTAGTAAATGTAAGGGAAATGTGTTTTA
>VXAB01001689.1:52399-158942 GCA_013399175.1 Odontophorus gujanensis
GTGCGTCAGGAACTTCTATTTTTCTTTCTGAAAAGCAGCCTTAAGTGATAAAAGCAAGTTTTGTACCTTGTGCATCATGTGCTTACTCAGGCATACTCCAAATTGACACATTCACTATGCTTCAATGACTGTAGCTTTTGCTGGCTATGCATGTAGAAAAAATTGAATTGTAGTGCTTAACGCCTGTAGCTTCTTCCTATTTCAGGGAGAGCTTTTGTCAAATTTTCTGTTGTTGGAATTATCTATTATGTGAATGTAACCACAATACGCTTAAGTGTACTGACACTGGGGAAGTGTGCAGGTTGCCTCATAAAGCATGCCCCTTGATTTCAACAGTAAGTACACAACCTGTGTAGTCAGTCATTTGTGCATATACAAAACAAACATCACTGGAAGATGACTTCTTCCAATGCCAGATTTTCTCTATGGAAAATATCTTACATATTTTACTAATTATCTCTGCTGTTGGTGACAGAAAATATAAAATGTGTGCAGGTTTGTCAGGGGTAGCTTTCTTACCTTGTGTCAGTATTATAATTGAGGAAACACTGAAATAAAAGTTATGGTGTATTAGATGCTTGATAGTATTTGCACAGACATGCTCTTTAACCACTTCACATTTACTGTAACTTAAAAAAGCTTGTCCCTGATTGCAAAGGGGTTATGGGGAATTAGCTACCTAATATTCTACCATAGGTAGTTCTTTGTTGACTGGTTGATCTGGTGTCCCTTGCTCAGCTGGCAAGGGACAGGTTACTATAAGAGTTGGTGGATACCTCATCACTGGAGGCACCCAACGTGGGGCTGGATGGGGATCTGAGCAGCTGACTGAGCTGTAGGCATCCCTGTTCACTGCAGTGGAGTTGGTCTGGATGGCCTTTAAGAGTATCTTCCAACTCAAAAGTCTGGTGATTCTGTGGTTCTACTTTATAAAACCTTTCAAGAACGGGTTTCCATACCTGCGTCCATTTCATGAGACTTAAGTACCTCTGGACTATTGTGATCTATTTAGGATTAAACAAAATAATAAGTACTAACTCTCCCATTCAGAGAGATTTGTAAAATGCAGAAAGTAGGTTGAACAGCATATCAGTTATTGCTGTCTGACATTTTACTTGGTAGTTCTTTTGAATTTGAGATGAAATATAATGGATGATGTAAATAAAGTCAGTTAATAAATGCATTTTTACCCCCACCAGAATTGGGGGAAGCTGGTAACATTCATTTATTTATTTTTTTATAGAGGCATCTGAATCAGAATAGATTTTATAGTGTAGTTAATTAATTACATTTCTCTGTTCTAGTGCTGAATGATTTTTTTTTTTGGAATGTTGTAGGGGCAGAACNGTAAATAAAGTCAGTTAATAAATGCATTTTTACCCCCACCAGAATTGGGGGAAGCTGGTAACATTCATTTATTTATTTTTTTATAGAGGCATCTGAATCAGAATAGATTTTATAGTGTAGTTAATTAATTACATTTCTCTGTTCTAGTGCTGAATGATTTTTTTTTTGGAATGATGTAAGGGCAGCAACAGGTTGCAACCTGAGTGATAAGACTGAGTGATGCTGTAGAAGATACAGAATCAATGTTTATTTTGTTGTGCCTTTTTCTGAACTCCTGTACTTTTTTTTCTTTCTACACAAATATGTTCATCTTATCCATGTTCTACGTTTTGTCCTTAAAATGAATTTTGGTGTTGAACCAAAACAAACAAACAAACAACAAAAAAAAGGAGGTCATCAGGTAATACTTAATTAGATGCTGTCATCAATAAGCTTAGAAAACAATGGAAAACAAATTGCTTTTTAGTGCTATTCCTTTTTTTTTTTTCCTGCAGGGTGTCATACATGTGCCATTCAAGACTGTTGCATAGACTCTAGACCGTTTATTATTTAATGAACATTAGAAATAACTGTTTCTTTACAAGGTGCCTCAGCATCGAATAGGTGCTTTAAGTATCTTGGGTGTATGAAACCAAAATGCAGTGGGTATGCTTTTTAAAAATATATATATATTTTTCTTGGGCTTTAAAAGATGTCCTTAAATGGATTCCTGAGAGATCTAGGTGTGGTGGATTGTACTCTTTCCTTTGCTGTACAATTACAAAGTGGGAGGAATATCATGCTTTTTAAAATTTATTTATTTTTGAGTATCTGGTTTGTAGAATATACTGGCTTGGCCTACAGTTCATCAGCAGTGTGTTGTTTTTAAGTCATGGAGCTGGCTGCTGGCTGCAGGAGCTACTGCTGGTAGGACCTGATTTCTACTTCTAACTTTTCATCTGCTTTGTATAAACTGAAAATTAAAAAATTAAAAGCAATTACAATTAAAATATTCTTATTCTTTCATTAGAACGTAGGCATATTTCTACTGTAGATTGAAAAATAAATTTGCTTAACTGAGTGCAGGTGGAGATTTAAATAAAATCTGGTTATTTAAAACTCATTTAATTTAGGTTGCTACGTTCTTAGCTCTTTGAACCTTTTCTCAAAATGTAATTAACTTGATAACTGCTGTAAAAAGTAGTGCAAAATACATTGCAGTACAATTCAGAGAAAGTTTTAAATTAACTAGTTGCATGGAATGATGTGCAAGTACTGTGCGAATAATAGAATTCAGTCAAACTTCTATAGATTGCAACAAGATCTGTAGATACAATTCACAAAGAAGACCAAAATTACATGATTTAAATGGGCTAGTGTTTGTGGAAATAAGGACATGGTTGAATTCAAATCTCTTGAAGAAACTCAATGCATTTGTGAACCTCCTGCCTTGTTAGTGTCTTCTAGGTGGTTATATTGTAACCACAGATATCTGTGAGGAATTCCCAGACTGTAGTCACATCGTTTAGGCTTGTGAAAGGTGTTTAAAATGTTTTGCTAGTTGTTCCTATCTGCTGGAAATCACTGCTTACTCCGGCATCTTTTAGTCATGATGCTAATTAATTTTACACCAGACTTTACCATTCTTACTCATACTGTGGAGGTAATCTATCATCATGCTAAAGCAAGGGAAATTCAATCCATCACTGCTGGATTCCGATGCAGGGCTGTAAGGGGGATACAAGTCATCTTCCTGGTAGTAATCAAACAGCTGTGATACATGCCACTTTAAGCTTGTATCATCCTGTAATAAATAGTTTTCTTCTACATGGAGTCTGCTGCAAAATTTTCTGACAGATGGACTGTTTTTCAGAGGTTTCATTTTGTGGTTTTTAAAGCTGTGAACTGGTTATAGACAAATACTACATCATCAGTTCCAGTTGAAGACACAGACTAATAAGTGGAACATTGGCACTAATCCTTATTTAATCAGCCTTAAAATGGTAATTTCAAATTGATGAGGGCATAGGGAATAGATTTTATACATCTAAAGAGCTACTAAAAATACCAGGGATATGCGTGTACAACCCAAGGATGAAATTGAAGTGCATTCTGCATATATGGTGAGTGAAGCATGCTAGAAAGCTAAGGTTAGAGCCATGATGGGACCAGAGAATTTAATTTTTGTTTTAAGAACAATGCACTCCCACTCTGAGTTTCACTGCTGGTTGGTTGTGGAAGCGTTGTTGCTTAATCTTTTGCTTTTGCTTTCAGTTATGCTACTTGACTCGGTTCAAAAAACTGTTAATGCATTCTAAAGCATTAAGAAACTTTAATAAATTAAACACAGACAAACCATCAACAACACAAAACTGTGTCTGGCTTAAAGTTTCAGAACTCAAGAAACTGAATTCAATTAGCCGTTTAATGTAGACTCAGTATTGACAGTAATGTGTCAGTCTACATTACTGTATATTTGGAGACCCTGAAGCTGATAGTTAACTCTTAGGTTGTACTATACAAGTAGCTGATTTCTCTAGTGCGTTTGTCTTTCAAGCTATTGAAGAACTTCACATGTTCTTAAATGTGTCCAAGTAGGTGTTCTTATGAAAGTGGAAATGTTTTCTAAGCACTTGCAAACTTTCAGCACAAAGAAATGTTACAGCAGTGGAAGGTTGATTGTCTGTTCAGATGGAGTACTAAAAATAACGTGTAACCCTTATCGGTTACATTTGCAAACAACAATCTCAATGTGTTTTAAGGTTTACTTAGTTGAGTGATATAGCATGTAACAAGTGTACAAGTACTTTAATGTTTTGTGGCCCTTTTTTCTTTTTTTTTTTTCTTTTTTTTTTTTTTCCTGTCATTTTTAGTTTTAAGTTTTTAAACTTGAATCTTATGCTAGAAATTACATTCATTGGAAGTTGAACTTATAAACATAAATGGCACCACTGGAAATGGTGCTCATAAGACATCTAAAATATGGTAGTTGCTTGATCTTGCAGTCTGTATTATTTATCTTAGTTTTCCTGTGCAAGATATAAAAAATTGTTTTGTTAATAAGGTTAGAGGCTTTAGTCTAACTTTCAGATATAAAAAATTAAAACTGTTGATTTAATATGGCCATTAAACTTGTTACTTTCCATGAAAGAATACCATCTGAATTCAGCGTGTGACTCAGGAATCATCTGATACTTCACCTAGTGTAGCTTCTGCATCTTTAACTAACAACAGCATATTTAATACTGCAAATTAAAGTACCATTGCTTGTTACAAGTTCCTAATGAAGAGGTCTCCATAGCAATGACTATAAGATGAGTAGACTTGTTTAAATTTTTGAGAACAAGTATTCACCTACCTATAGCAGAAGACGTTCAGTCCAGGCTGACTTGCACAGTTAAGAATTAGGGCAAATTCATTCATTGCTAAATTCTGTGTTTCTTAGGGAAGACTGCTTTGGGCATTAGAGTTACAGCGGTTTAGGATAGGGTAGCTTTCTTCAGCATAGGCTCAATTTGAGGCAAGAACGAAGAATGTGATATCTAGAAATGATCTCAGAAACATTATGTGGAAGTAGTTATATAGATTTGTTGATTACACAGCTATTGACAGTATTTTGTGTGATCTGCAAGTAAAGAATCTTTGCCACCATACCTTAAGGGTATTAAGATGATCAGTGATTTATCCATACCAGTCTACAGTTCTAGGTATTTGTTCTATAATAAGGTTGATTCAAACTCAGGAAAGGGTGGCTTAGCTTTTTTGTCAAACTGCTCGTGACAGTAGCCTGTGATAACTTGCTCAAGAAGATGCAGGCTTGACCTATCCCTGCTTTACTATTTTTGTTGTAGACAGTATGCTAGTACAAACCATTTTTTTTCCAAAGGTAGGCAACCAAAGGTGGTCTTCAGAGTTTGCCTTTGAATTCAAGTTTTAGGGTGAACTTTTGTTTTTCTACTCATTAAGCATGTAATAATTCTTCTACAGTGACAATAAGAATTTGGTGTTTGTGTAGTTGGTATATGTTTGAGACATGTTTGTCACATACCCTAAATCATTTTCATAGCTGTTCCGGACTGTGAAATCAAATGATCACTTTTTTTGCAGCCAGTCACCTAAAAGCCACTGCCTAACAAAAAGACAGGAAAGCTTCTTCCTCAGGCTTTGAGTTGCTTAGATGTGTCATTTATAAACATTAAATCTTATTTGGTGGGTTCAAGCTTTTGAGAAAGCATCCAAATTTGTACACTAACTCATGAAAAGGCTTCTTATAACCTGAAATAGATAAAGCAGCTGCTAGAAGTATAGCACAGTGCCTGCTGGCAAGGAAGAGGCTTTTATTCTAGATAATGTACTGTATAGAAACTGCCAGAGAGATCTGGCTCACCCTCAGTCAGGAAGTATCTCTATCAAGATAAGATGATCTCAGGTGTTCTCACAGTTGCTCTCATAGTCTTGCAGCGTAGACTGACACCTTTCTGCTGTTGCCGTTACATGAGTAACTTCCAAGAGCTGCAGATGCTGCTGATTAGTTATCTGGGAACAATAATATGAGTATTATTTGATGGTTTTCTGTTTAATTGTTTTTTTCCCCATATATCACTGTGTAAGTGTACATCTCTGTAATATGTTAAGAGAAAGAATGTGTTTTTATTGGTGTTTATAGCCTTCGATGTAGATTCAGTGAAGTCAATTTCTTTTTCTTCACTGGGAAACCTTTAATATTATTTTTGTTCTCACACTGTTATTCTATAACTGCTTGGCTCAACTGTTTTTTTGTTTGTTTGTTTTTGTTTTGTTTTTTCTTTTCTGGGAACTCTCCTACAATAAAGCTAGACAGTAGTTTTAGAAAAATATATGAGTCATTTTTAGTTATACTGAAGGTAGTTTAAATTTTGATGAAAATATTATTGGAAAGCTGGAGTGGTAAATAAATTCACATATATTAAGTACACACTTTTTGCTCTCATCTGAAGTAAAGCTGGGATAATGGATGAAATGTATAAGAGATGACTTGTTACAATGAGCATTCACTTCATGTTTCATTGTAACTAATATTCTGAAGAGTTCACTTATTAGCCAAAGTCATCTGTCATCTTTCATGTGCATAAAAAGAGACCTTAGTAATTAGAGGAGGTGAAATTTAGGTGTTCTGGAAAATGAATTTATGTTGCATATATATAAGTTTTGTCTTGTTGAAAGAGCTTTTCTAATGCTGATTCATGTTTTTCTTGTTGTAAAAGCTGAATATAGTAAGCTGTTATGAGAAAACAATAGGCTACTTTATTTTGCTAATGCTTTAAAATATATTATACTGGTGCTACTGAAAGAGATTATATCAGTATAATTAGATGAGTCCTAACTGACTAACATAACCCTGACTGTCTGTATTATATAATTAGAAAGGCATTTAAAATATTAACACCAGATTTTTAAATCAAGTTGCTAGAAGTAGATTGGAAACTACCTAGGTATGATTTCAAATAGGTAGTAGTATTTCTGCACAATTTCCACTGCTGTTTCTAATGCACTTTGACAGGTCTTGACCATCATTTCAAGCCCTCTGACATTTTGGTGTTTACTGCCACTGCAACAGTATGATTATGGAGGAAGTGCTAATATTCACAGTTTAGCTGGAGCTGCACAAAAAGTAACAGAAGAGTTTACAGAGGAGGAGAAAAATTTTATATGAGAATTGAAATAGCAAAAGTTACATTTAGCATTTTTGCTTCACTTAACTGAGTATACATTCTGTGAAATGAAAGAGGAAGTGAAAACCAATTTATGGGATACATTACTTGATGAGTGGGTATTTAAGTGTTGGTTTACCTTTCTGTCCCTTTCCTCTGGTCACACAGGAAATCTGTTATTTTGGTTATGTATCAGTGGTGAGATTTTCTTTTACAAATGATGGAAGTTATGGAGAAAATGTTATTCAAAACACCGTTTTGTGTGACACACAGCCCTTGGTGGTTTTGGGTTTTTGCAAGAACTAGCAGAAGGAATGAGCTGCCAGGTATTGGACAGGTCATAAGGGAGAACATAGGAGAACTGAAGCAGAAGAGAGATATAATTTTGTATAATCTTCAGTGTATCTGGAAGGATAAGTCATTTTTTCATTCCATGCTTCAAATTTCAGTTAAGTGGGAATTCATATTGTTAGATAATTCAGCAACATGTGGGAGAAACTTCATACATCAGGCAAATTCTAGCAGTCAGTATCTATTAGATACAGTACAGATCTATCAGTAGCTTGATGCTCAGTTGCTTCTTACTGGCTGGTGCTGTTGGTAGTAGTGGATGTGGAAAATGTACTTGATGAATATTTATATTTGAAAGAATAACCTCTTATAAAACGTCATATGACTTTATGCCTACCCCTTCCTTTGAATACATGTAATAATGCGTTGTCATTCTACTGCTCAGCATCCATACTGATCACTTTAATTGCTTTGAAGATCAGAAAAGACGTAACTTTCATTTGCTTCAGTAGTAATTTTTTCTCTTTTGATATACGAGCAATGTATACGTGTTTTGTGTGTATGTGTGGCTATATACAAATGTATTTTAGAAATTTCTAATTATAATCTACTTGGAAGGGAAAAAACAATAGCAATATGGAAAACAACTGAGGGGAAAAAAAAACAACAAAGCAAAAGAATACGTTCTTCCCTACTAATCCCTACTGAGAGTTTAATTTTACTGTATTAATCTGTCAGGGACAGTAGATTGTTTTCTGTCTTGAGAGTCAACTGCTGAAGGTGTAAGAGGGACACTGTTCATCCATGTGAGAATACAATCTGTTATGAAATAAGAAGTGAGAAAGATCATCCTAATAACAGAATAACAAAAAGAGGAGAAAATGCTGTGAAGTAACCATATATCTTCAGTAAAGCACTTGTTCTGAGTGCCACAGCCAATAATATTGCAACCCTATAAGGTTCCCTTTCCATCTCAGCTTTGTCTCTTACTTCTACTCCTTCACCTTCTAAGGAAACCTGTAAATAGATAATCAGGTACAGTCATGGAAACTTAAAAGATGTATAGGAGAATGAAACTCATTTAGTCATAAAAACAGGAAAAAAGAAGTGTCTTGGTAGGGTTGAGGATTGCAGATGATGCACTGCCTTACTGGTGGATCTGATAAGCTTTATTGAAGTGTTATTATTAAACCATAAAACTTTGGCTATTTCTTGTTTTCAATAATGTCATATTAGAGTTTCTGTTTTAAAGAGGCATTAATTTCCTGTTACTCCACTTATTTTTTTGACTTGCATTAAATTGAGGATTTTGTTCAGAACAACAGGAGATATATAAAACTAAAAATTCTCAGTTCAGATTTTCTTTGATTCTTAATCTTCAATAACATTTTTGGTTTAGTTTCTGAAATCTGTAAGTGGATTCCGTAACATGGAATGTATTAATGAAAAGGTGAGTGTAGGTGTAACATGTTGTATGTGCAGATTATCACTGGTAAACAGATCACAGCCTAGACATCCTCTAACAGTACAAAAGAAGCAAGCTAGATGATGCATGCTGTTTTCTAAATGCTATTTAAGATAATTTGTTGAAGAATTACCTGGCTTCCATACAAAGGTTGTAGGAAAAATCTTAACTTGTTTTTCTAATTAACTATCATACAGCTAAGGATAGGAAAAACTGGCTAGAATGTGCTGAACAGAAAACTGTAGTCTTGAATAGAAAAGTATATTTTTTGCATGTTACATGCATTTAGGCATTACTATGTAATATATAATTATATATAATATAGATTGTTCTGCATACAAATATAATGACAATAAAAGGGAACATATAAAGAGTGCTTCAGAAGGTTAAAAAAAAATCAAAAGAGATTGCTAGCAATTAGAACTAAAAACAAACATTTAGTAAAGTCTCACTGCATTTGTAAGTGCTTAAATACTGAATGGTGGATTTTAACATTCCATTAACTACAAAATAACAATAATTTAGGCAATTGTGCCAGTAGATGGATTTGTACTTTGTGATGCATGATGTAGGCACTCAAGAGAATTGTTTCACTTTGACTCGTCTCTGATTCTACCTTGAATCACCTTCCCAAGGCAACTCTACTTATTTACTTGTTTATTCAGTTATTTGACAATGTCTGAGAAGGCAATGGAATTAAAGGGTATAAAGAGGCTGATATCTACATAGGGATGGAGTTAATGTTCTGTGCAAACTGTGATTTTTTTTATTATTATTATTTTGGTGTCAGTTCTCTATTAATGGAACATTGTGGTGACACTAAGAAAATGCATGCTCTAGTCCATTGTCTTAGGTTTCTTTCATCTTTCTTTTTGGATGATTGTTCAGATTTAAGAGAATTCCTTGATGGATATTCAGAAAGTTTGGTAGTGTTCACCTGCAAATTGCAAAGAATTGTGATGCAACAAAGAAACAGGTGTAGACAAGCTTGTGGGCAGAGGAAAATATAGAATTAGAAAAGAAATGTGGGCACTGAAAAGATTAATTTTAGAATCATAACCTGTGCACTTAAAATATTGTCTCAGGAAAATCAAGGCTAGCTAAAGGTATGTGCCTGTTTTCTTCAAAATTGAGATGTAGTTTTGATGTGTTTGAACTGTATTTTTCTTCTGTGGTTAGTTTTGGTTATATGAACATTTTTGTTAAATAATATTAGTCAGTTATTATTCCTTAAGTGGCAGTTTTATTTGTAATGTGAAAGTTAAATGTATTTATTTAGCTTGATGACAGAATATCAGTGCAGCATACTGCCAAGAGGGTGACCAGCTGCCAGATCAATTATCTGTGTTTCCTTGCTTCTTCTGGGGAAAGCAAAGCAAAGCTGTTTGGCCAGTGGAGAAGGCTGAACAGGTTTAATTTCTCTGCTGCAATTCAGTGAATAGTTTTTGTACTTGAAATGGCTGTCTCAAGTTTAAAGTGGGAATCTTGCAACACATATGGTGTTTGTTTTGCATACATTTTACCTAGTAAGATAAATCTTCCAGCAGTACACAAACCAGTAGGAATGCAAGAGAAAGCTCAAAAAGAATATTTTAACTATGTCGCGAGTATCTGTTTTACTTGATAGACATTGATTTGGGTGAAAAATGAGAAAATACTTGTACATGTTTTCAAAATGCTAAAGAAATAAGGGACATAACCAACTTAGTTCATGTGGCAGTACCACATATACCTGATTTATATATTATATATAAATACGTTTATATCAGTTAATACAAAATAGCATGAATGTGCTCAATTTCCTCAATGTCTTTTTATCTGAATTATGCTAAGATTCATGTTCACTTGTTCAATTCTGCGGTGATCATGGAGACTGATACTGCTTACCAAAAAAAACCTACCACAAATATTTGGGAAGAAAATTATTGTTTTAAAACATACTTCAAAAATATTTTATTTGAATGACTGCTTTTGAAGCAATCTTGGTAACACTCTTCATGATTCCTGATTTAACTTTATTTTGAAAGGTGAATGTTGGTGTCTGAGAATTTGCTTCCTACCTTTGGTGTAGGGAAACAACAGAATAAAGAATAAGGAAATATCTTACTCTTGCATATTTTATTATTTCTTTTAGAGAAATGCAAAGGCTAATTCTGACATGCCTAAGTCAAAGGCCTTCCCAGATGTTAGAAAGCAGATGAAGTGAGTTCAGGCTGCTTATGTTGTGTATTAACCTGAACTGATTTTGAACCTGGTTTCTAAAGATGCAGAAACTGTGTGCTCTGCCTGTCTTCTAACCATCTCTGGGAATTTCAGAACCAGTAGCTTCAAAAATATTTGTCATAAAAGTAGAGGGCTTCAAGATACTCAGTGTCCAAAATTCCATGAAAGCAGCATGGGCAAGAGAGTTGTGCTAACTGTCTATTGTGAAGGGAAAGTTGATTTGTATTCTGTTTGGAATCAGCTAGCTCACTGATCAGCACAGATACACCAGCTAGAAAATCAACTCCCTACTGATAGCAGTATGTGTTGTATCTCTTGTCCTGTGGGTGTTTCATGGGAGGATTATGGGAATTTTTATGCTGGAGGGAAGAGATTTACTGAGCACGAAAGACAAATCTATAGGCAGACAAACTTCATTAGTTTTACTGTCCAAAGAAAACTTGTTTAAATCCTTAGTGAATTAAAGCATTCTGGCAAATTGTATTTGGATGTTTCCCTAATGGAATAGTAGGGCCATGATTTAAGTCAGTGGGGACCTTGAGAGGTCATCTGATCATGCTCCCAGCTTCAGATATTTCTAATTAGATCAGGTAGCTCAGGCTTGTGTCCAGTCAAATCTTGGACACCTCCAAGGACAGAAATCCTACACCCTCTCTGGGCAGCCTGTTCCAGTCTTTAAACCACCTTCATGGTTTAAAAAGAAAACAAGGGGAAAGAAAGGCACATAACTGTTTCCTTCTTTTTTCCTAATATATTTGGAATTTCTCACATTTCAGCTTGTCTTTTGCTATCTCGTCTATCACCATGCATCTCTGTGAAAAGTTCCATATTTATACACTTGCTTTTCCTGGCATGGACAGGCCATGCCCTCACAGTTTCTCCTTGTGTGCCGTGTTTTCCAGCCTCCTTGACTAACTAGGGGCCCTGCCACTGTGTTCACTCCAGCACATCCCTATCCTCCTTACACTGGGAAACTCCAAACAGTGCTCCAGGTGCAGCCTTATAGTGGCAAAGAAATATGTTTCTGCAGCAGTGAAGGCCTGCTCTGTTACTACCCACACTTTGGCTACCTTCTGTGTTGCAGGACCACACTGCTGGCTTGCATTGCACTTGTCCAGTGTGGTCCCTAATCTTCTTTATAAATGCAGTGCCATATGTTAGGATCCAACTTAACTGCAACAAATGTTCTCAAGATGAAGAAATGACTTCTGTTGTTCTTACACAGGACACGCAGGAAGTAATAACAAATGCTACTCAGGTTTTTTTTGTTGTTCTGTTCCCCCTCCCCATTTAATTTTGTGAAGAAGAGCTTGGACAGATTTTCTCTTGCTTTTTAATTTTGCACATTTGACTTGTTTTAATTAGATTTCTGATAAATTTAATCCCATCAATTTGTTGCTAGAACATCCTTGTTATTCGAAGTGCATCACCCAGATTTATCATAGTACAGAAACTGGTGTTTCTTTAGTTTCCCACATCCTGAGCTCAGTATGGATTTTAAGAGTGTTTATATGTGTTCTGTTTTAGGTCACAGAAGCAGTAAATTAATTTTAAGGCCATACTGGACATGAGTTTGTTCTTTAACCTTAAAATTATGTACTTTATTTACTTAAGAAAATCAGAAGATACTTCTAGTGAAATCATGTACTGTGTCTGATTATTCTTACTCGTTATTTTTTTACCTATTCATTAAAATCACCAGCTGGGTAGCTTCTTTAATTTACTTCTGAATCTCTTTGGAAACCTCTTCTAACATTAATACTTTTACTTCATGCATATATAAAAACAGATGCTGACCGGAGAGCAGCTTATGGCTGACAGAATGTCGGCCTTATGTGCAACACCTGCCTCACCTTTTTTGTACACTGTAAACAACCAAGTGAGGAATAAGGACACTAAGGAGCAGTTGAAACACAAAAGAAATCCTAAAATATTTCCAGTGGGGGTAACTACATCAGGCTGGGGAAAAACAAAAACATGAACCTACAAAATAGGTAAGTATAACCAACAAAAGAAATGCTTTTTGTATTCTCTAGGATCATTTTTCACAGTAGCAACGAAGTTAGTCTGCTGCCCAAGTAAATCCTAATGTATAGAGGAAGCAGCCTAATTTGAGTTCATTTTCTTTACAATGAAGGTTGTTGGTATTTAGATACAAATCTGTTGATACTACTTGATTTTTTTCCACAAAATGAACCTCTTCCTAAATCGCAAAAATAAATGGTTGGATGTACTTAAGTATTTATGCATGTATACCCCCTGAACAGAGGCAGAAGCTGTTTGTTGATTTCTCCCAAATATTCAGAGAGATGGCAGAGTCGGTCAAGATCATATTTTCTATGGTGTTAATTTTTTTAGATGTATTTCTCTATTCCCTGCATTTCTGATTGTTGGTGCAAATCTTTCCCTGAAAACTGAGTTCGTGTTTTTGCATTGTGTCACATGGAACAGGGAGAAGTGGCAGTGGTTCTCACAGCCCTTGTATACTGGGATCCTCTTATCAGTTCTAGAAAACAGGCAGTTGATGAGGTTATTTTTTTGTTTGGTTTGTTTGTTTGTTTTTACATTTACATTATTTTAAATAAAATATTTAATTTGTTTATTTTTTAATGTATATTTTTTCTTTTTAAATCATGCAATGTTTTGTCCTATGTGAACTTCTGAAAGCTTTTTCCTTTGTAGGTTTGTGGTTACATTTAAATAGTTCCTCTCTTCTTCAAGGAATACTACATAGCTCACAGAGAAAAAACAAATGCCTACTCTGCATTGGTCAAAACTGTCAGTATTGAAAGGTTTTGTGTTTTCTTTGCTGCATACGAGAGTAGACCATCAGCGAGCCCTGTGTAAGGAGCAGTCAAAACTGACTTAATCAGTGTTCCCCTACTTAGGGAATCTAGATCACTTAAGTAATTCTGCCTTGGATCTTGAGTGGTGCAAATGTCAGATTATGGAATTTGAAACTTCTCATTTGAAAAAATTGTCACCTCAGTATGCTCAATTCAGGCTTCAACTAGCTGATAAAAAAGCGCACTGTATGTGTAGCATGGACATGCATCCACAAGTATATTGGCAAATTTTCTAACCTCCAAGTTATAAATCAGGTTTCACCAACTTCAAGCATTTTCATTGTTTTGTTCTTTTGGTCTTGGTGGTAGTGAACTCAAAATGGACTTTCATTCTTCAGTGGAATTAAATGCTTTATCAAACAATTGAATTCCTATTTCTGCACTCTTTTTGTGACAAGAATACATGCTCTGCTGTTGTTGGTTGCAAGAAACTTTACAAATGTTGACGTGAAGAGAGCAATTTCTGCAAAAAGATCGTGGTTTCTGTTATTCCTTGCTGTGAATGATGATTGTATTTAAGGAAGTCCAATTCGTTGCCTCTTTGGCACCACTGCCTTCAGGCAATTTATCTAAAAATGTCTGTTTTTACAGTATCCTATACAATATGTTAGCTATATCTGAGCCTCTAGCTTTCCATACTAACTATGCTTTTCATATTTGAATCTTAATATCTTTGGATGCTTTCAAATTTTTTATAAAGGCTTGTGTAATGTATGTCGTAACTTCTTTATTTTTGGAGGGGCTTTTCTCACTCCCTTGTAAAATAGAAACATTTTTATTCTAATAACATTTTATCACAAAATATTTTCGTATTACATACAGAGCAGTTTTGTGCAATTACAGCAGCATGAATCAGAACTGAAATTCAAAGATTCCCTCACGGTTCTTGTGTTTTTAGCTCTTTTCTGTCTATATGTCCATAGGGTTATATGTCTGAATTCTACTGGTTCTACATCTGGTTGATAAGATTTTTGAAAGTTACTTACAGTAAAATTCTTGATATCTTCTAAAATTCTTCTAAAATTTTTTTCATATCTTCTTTATTTCTTACTTGTTCCTCATATCTGTGTGTTCACCTTATGTGTACTTGTTGTTTACATTGGATGATTGGTGCTTACACTTCATTGCTAAAAACTATTGCTTTAGTGTTGTGCGTGATATTTACCAACTTTCTTTACTGTTTAGAACTTGTGTAATAGCTAAGAATTCTTCCATTGAGGTTAATCAGACTGGATGCATCAATTTTATTTTATCCTTTTAAGTCTCGTTTGGAATTATTCAAGTTTGTTAGAATAATTGAATTTATTGAGAATGTCTATCTTACATTTAGGAAAAAAAATCTGAATTTTAATTTCAATTTTTGTGCTCTCAGATTCAAAACTGTAAAGAGGCATGTGTACAATTATAGCTAGACTCAATTTTTCATGTGGTTTATGACCTCAAAGGAGAGGAGGTATTTTCTTGATGCTTCCCTGTCTTTGCACCTCTTCATATAGTCTTTCCTACTAATAAATTAATGTCATGATTTCATGATGTGGAATATCAACAACACAACAAAAAGCACAAAACCACAGCAATTAAAATATTTTATTTTTTCACCACTGTCTTAAAAAATCACTAGCAGAATGCTGACTCATTGCACTTTAGAAAGAATTTTATAGTAACTGTAATGCAATTGCGAACATATTAAGAAATAAAATACAAATAACAATTAGTGCACATTGTTCACATTTAGAAAGGGAAAGATGTACAATCCTTCTGTATGAGATTCTGTAGTTCTTGTAAGCTATAGTCTGCAGCAAGGGCTGTCTTGAGAATGGTCGATGCTCCAGAAATATTTTTTTTACATGTGTGAGAAAAGACCTTGGAGAATGACACATTTGCCATTACCTTCTCCATCTGTTTCTTCTAGAATATAGCATCCCTATTTGGCTAAATTTTTAAAGTACTCTGGGGCAAAGTGTCCAGTGAGTGTAAGGTAGGAGAAGACAGTGATTATCTACACGTTATTTGAAGAAAATGAGGCGTGTATATTACTTTTTGAGGGGAAACAGTTCTTAGTGACCATGTCTGTAGAAGCCTGACTTTGAGTTATTATTCTCAACTTCACAAATACATCTGTTTAGGTAAGGAGTATCACTTTAGTGAGGCCAGATAGGAAGGTAGCAAATACAAGTTCATTTCCCAAGTCTTTGTTAGATCTTTACATGTTGTTGCTGTTTTTCTTGTTTCACATATTACAGACTCAGTAATGTTTACGCTTCTGTTCATGTTATTGCAGATAACGTTAAATACAGATTTTAAAGTGTATTCAGCTGTGATTTGTTACTGAAACCTTTGTAATTTGAAGAAACGTGAATTTATAGGTATCTGTGAAATGTTTTAAAATTTTTCATTACCTCTGCCCAAACCTTGATTGAAAATCCTCCTGAAAATGCAAGCTAACTTTATCTATTGGTGGATAAAGATGAGATGACCACAGTCATGGTTTGTTTTTGTGGGTTTTTTTTTAACCCTCAAAATTAGAAATATTGTCTGCAGTTCCTTCATTTCCCTAAAAATGTTCACAAATTCCTTAAATCTTCCTTTATTCTGGTATCTGCTTTTCTACCATTACAGTGCATGTTTTTTCTAAACTTCAAATAAACCGTTCAAACACCTGCCTGTTCACTGAAAGTTTTCTTGGCCAAGTGACCAAGAAGTGCTGATAAGAGTTCTCAAAATCTACAATAGTCATCAGGCTAGGCTTTTATCTTTCATATTGGAATTTTCTGCTTTAGGGAACACTAACTGTTAATTTCCTTGGAATCAAAATGCATATATCCTTGAAAAATACCTTACTGTTTAAACTCTGCTATATGTTTTTAAATAGTCTGCAATATTTAGAAGCAGCTATTTGAATAATGAGTGGACTACAGTCCTCAGGATTGCATTTTCTTCCTTTGTTCAATTTAAATGAAAACTTCACAGAGATCTTGCATTTTTCTTAATTTAATCTATTTGTCAGTTTTATTGAAAGTAATGTAAAGTGACAGTTCTATCATATTTGGCTAATGTGTAACTCAGTTGTCCTGCAGCCAGAGAGATTCTTTGGGGTGTTCTGCCATCATGTGTAGCTTATAATACAATTTTGTTGCATGAGGCAGTACATTTTAAAACAATGTATTTGTTTTTCTTTCTACGTGAATGGAGGTGAAGGAACTGGTATCAGGTTTTTTTTAAGACTCAATTTCCATATATTTACTTTGATAATTTTGACCTTGGACTTCTATAACAAAAACAAATTTTCAGGGTCTCAGCAAAGGAGTATGATTGCAAAAATATCGCCTCAGAAACTGTAAGCCTGTAACTTCCCTGCTGTTAGGAAGCACAGGTCGGAAACAGTAGAAACGATCAGATGATATCGAAGTGATAACTCACCCTCTAAAAATAATTGTAAACAGTATTTAATGAGTATAATTCACTGCAAGCTCTAACTACCTGCTTTGGCAAATGTCTTGTTAGTTCTTCCCAGATGTCCCTTCTGATAGTGAGTACTCCAAGTATTGAATTAAACAGTATAATTTACAATGAAATGAAATGAATCTGTGGAATAAATCAAATATGTCATCCATGAAGGGTAATTACCTTTCATTTTCTCAAGCAAGAAATCCAGGATGGAACAGTAGTTTGTGATATTTGTGAAATAACAGATGCTACTTCTACATATGATAGAATAAATATTTCAACTTTTTAAGCATGTTTAAATGATGTTAGGTAAGGAGAACTGGTAAGAACACTTTAAAATATATAAGGTATACTTCTGTTGCTATAATAAGCAAGCTACTGTTCTTTTTAATCGTTTCTTTTCTTTGTTTGTTATTAATCTAGATAAATATTAAGCTCCAGTAACTTAGGTTCTTAGATAATATATATGATTTTTTTTTCTTAGTACCTCTATTTTAACATAAGAAGCAATTTATACGTACGATTAATAGCACACCCTTCCCCCCCTCCTCCCTCCCCCTGATATTCTGTTTCAGCATCTGCTTGTTACGACCTTTCATGACTTTTTGCTACCTGAAGAACAATGGAGATGTAAATAAAAAGTATTGCAGATTTTTCTTGTAACTACATTTATCCTTTTGTTTCTAAGCGAGTCAAACATATAGCAGCAAATCTTTACTTGTTAACAACTTCAAGCAATCTGTGGTGGCCTCTTTGCTGCAATAAGCTTTTCTTGTCATGCAAAAAATCTTTTAGGTTTCTGACTTTCTGGAGTTTGTAGATAAATGGGGGAGAAATTTAATTTTGATCAATATTCTTTGCAGTTTTCTTCTTGTTTTTAGTAAGTGCTGTGCAACCAGCTTTAATTGCTTTTCTGATGCTTTTTACATAACCATTTCATAGCATTTTCATTATGTCCTGGCTACTAGGAGATGAGCATAACAATTTGAAACAATATAGTTTTTTCATAGTCTTAAAGCTAGAAACAGCTCTTTTTGTTAATTTACCCAAAGTACATGAACAGCACTACCATACATGAAACTGTGCTGAAGCAGATGAACCATGGTAATCTTTTTTTCTCCCTAAACATGTATTGTTTTCTGATTTTCTTTGGAGAAGAAAAACATCTTTGTGCTGCTGTATAATTGTTTATAGTGTCCTGTACTATCAAGCCACTAGGGTAGTTATGTAATTTTTAGTAGCTAAAAACAAACAAACAAACAAAAAAAACATAGTAAAGTTGTGGTTGCTTAGTTCAATTAAAAATGAATAAATAACTTTCTGCCTGTTCTTCCAAACATTGCTAATAAACAAAATTAATTATACAGAAATGATATACAGTGTTCCTGGAATTACAGTTGTTAGCATTTGAGTGTCAAATGCTCCATATAATGTTCTAAGAGGTATTTGCTCTTAATTTGGGGGTGTGTGGGGGGGGAGATTTACAAAAAATAATAAAAAGTGAGAGGAAGTTTATGGTGTAGTAGAGAAGGGGAAATATAGGATGACTCTATGATTTCAGTGTTTGCATTTTGCATTTGAAGTCTATAAAGTAACTTTTCTGTCATTGTACATAGTTGGATTTTTAAACATTGCGTCATAAACATTGTGTCATTATCTAGTGAAAATGATTTTCATTTTGAATTCTTAAATGAACGTAACTGTTTGCTTTGAGTTGATAATCTCAAACTTAACGATTTTATTTAAGGTGCTACAGCACTCCATTGAGTTGTGTCCCTCTTAATGGTACATCTTATGAAGTTACTTAAATTCTTTCATATGTGAAGTGTAGAGTAGTGTATAGTGCTATGGGGTTTCCAGTACATTTTATCCACTGTGGTAGAATTTTTTCCATTGTTGAGTGTTAAAGGAAGCTACCAGTTTACTTCTTTATTCATGCAGTTATTTTTGCTTTATGACCATTTATAACCTATTTGCAAGCCGTTTTTGCAAGCACCTCAGTTCTGAGTCTGGGGAGAAGTTCGACTTGGAGTCAGCGAGATGCATTTTCAGTCTTCTACCAGGATGCTCTTTGTCTTGATTGCTCAAATTATATTGAGTTGTAATGAAAGGAAAATAATGTCTGACTGAGAATGATGTGCAAACTGCAAAAATATTTACAATTAAATAGTCTATCTCTGTGGAACATGTACATATTGATAATTCCAAAATTATATAGTTACTGTTGAGACATCATCTGTGTATCAGTCAATGTAAAAATAATACGTATTGACTTCTTAATCTTTATTTTCTGCAGAAATATGCAGAAATCTCCACTGTTCTGCCATGTTACTTGTTGTGTACTTGGCTGATTCTAGGTAGTCTTGAAAAACCTCAATTTAGTCATCCCCACAGATTTCTCTTACCATAGAACATTGCCAGAAATGCTGTGCTTTATAGTTTGCATGTATTTATATATGCACATAAATATGAGTTTTTGATAGTTAGTCTTTCAACTCTGTGTAGTTGTTCTCTCAGTGCAAGCCAGGAAGAAAGGTCATCAGTGATGCTGACCACAAAAAGCACCAGCCTAACTTCTGGGCAACTCATTGCTTCCACAAACCGTCCATCCACACATTTCCTTTGTCACTACAACTCCTTGACCCACTAAATGTATGCATCCTAGTAATCACAGATTTTTGTTTCCACTCAGATATTTTTTGCTCTGTATTATCTGTTCATTCAGTACGTTCTGACACCAAAGTGGAAGGATAAATGTGACGAGGTGAGAGACCACAGAGTTGAAGCAAGAGGGTTCTGAAGAAGGATATGGTCATGAAGAGCTCTCAGTAATTCAGCAGCCTCTTAATCTTGTCATGCTTGCTCCTTCTTGGTTATGAGCTGGCTTGAGTCAATTCTGATGCATGGAAAAACAAGTATGTTTTGTTTCTACCTTGTGTATCTTGTTCAACTGTGTTTTACATCTGTGAATTGATAGACTTTGGGGAGAGAGGGGATGGAGGGAACATTCTGTTCAATTATCCAAAATGATAGGCAGCATGTTTCAACAGAGGCAACTACTGAAGTCAGTATTTTAAGTAGATTATATTAGTTGAGCAGGAAAAATTTTACAAAAGGTGTTGCTGAGATCATTACTATGTCTATTTCTTTGAACAGCTGAGTGATTACAAGAAGATTTTGATCAGAAGTGATTGATTAATACAATATTCATGTTTTGTTTGGGACTTTAGATGATGCTATAGAGAAGATAACCATCTTGTTGTCTTGCAGTGTCGCATTTGGTTTTAACAACAACAACAAAAAGTGTTGTTTTTTTTTTTGTATTTTTAAAACTGATTTTTTCATACTTGTTTTCAAGATAAAATAGGGACCTAGATTTCTGTGTTTCATTTCAGTACAGTGACTGAAATAGGGAAGAGCAAATGGGAGGGAAGGCTTAAACATGTTCAAAATGAATGATAGATAGTGTAGCTTTTTAAATTCTAAAATAAATGTGTAGTAGATGTGTCTTATCTTAAAGATGGCTCGTTTTGGAAGAGATGAAGTTGGGAAGACTTTGAAGGGAATTGAAAGATATGTTTTCTCATATAAGCAGCATAACTTCAAAAGCTTTCAAGCTTCATTTTTTATTTTTAAACTATTCAGTATTGTGCATCTCTACTCTCTTAGGAGAGTGCCCTAGCTATTGTGTACTGGAGTATACTAAATTTGAGTGACCTATCTATGTTTTCTTTAGGACTTTACATTCTTATGCTATAAATCAATGAAACAGAAATTGGCACTTCTTGTTCATTGTCAACTAACTACAGAGTAAATAATTTTCATTCTCTTGACTGATGTCTTCATTGACATTCTGTATGTTTCACATACAGTGGAAGAGTTGCAACAGGTTTCAATATCACATTACCAGTTAATTAGGTCATTTTTGTTAGCATACTAAGGGTTATGCATGTCTTCTGTTGATTAAATGGAAAATGAAGAGATTACATTTTTTAAAGAAGTAAAATGTGTTATTTTTATGCTATTGTGAAAATTACTATTATCTTATTAGATGCTTGAAGGATTAACATGAATGTGAGCAAACAATTTGGCAGCCAGTAAGAATTACAATGCTTACAACATTACAAGTGTAGTGAAAACTGGATTTGTAAAGAGGTCAAGATCTGTTTAAGGAAAATATCCTTGGCTTTCTTTCGATATTATAGCATCATGTTCTACTATACTATAGAGCAGGTAAACAAGAACAGGATGAAGTCATGTTGGAAGTTGCTTCAGTTGAAGTAAAAGAATTTAAACTTCATTTCATAATTTCTTTTTGGAGTGACATTGTGATTTCTTGTTACAGTTTTGTCGTGTGTAGAAGAAACACCCTAGCAAAAGCAAGAGTCTTAATTAACCTCTATCTAGATTTCATTCAAATCTGATAGCCAGTCATTCTGAGGTTTTCTAACTCTGCCATGGCTGTTCTGCTAAATTCTCCAAAGGAAATATTCCAGGTTAAATATAACATTTTTTTGTTTCAGCTTCTTGTGTATTCTGTACATCCTCTGACTGTTGCTCACATTGTCAATATGCCGTTTTAGCTGGAAGTCTTTCTTTTTCTGGCTAGGGATGTGAATTGCTTCTCAACTAGCTGTGGATTTAGTGAGGTTTCTTTGGGAAGGAGTGTCTTCAATTTGAAAAATGATGCTTTTGGTTCTTCTCTCAATAAAGTTACTTTGTATCAAAGGATGACTCATCCGAGAGTGATGTGAAAACGTATAGGATGCAAAATAGAACTGAGTTTTTCTTTTTTTAATTACAGATGAACTTTCAGAACAACTAGAAACACACATCTAACTTTAGTATATTAGTAAAGACAGTGTTTTCATTTGTAACTCAAATCAGAGAAGTGTACAAGAGGGTTAACAGTTACTCCACTGTGATTTTTATGACTGTAATTGCATAAAAATTCTATCTCTGTGGATTTAAAATTAAGTTGTTAATGAATGGCATATTCATTTGAAGGTAAGAAAATCATAGGAAGCTTCATAACTTCTGTCTTTCTTAGGAAATCTGATGTGAGATTCATGGTAAAAGGGTCTGAGGTTCCTGTCTTGCCTTTGTTCTTTGTTTTTTAACAAAGTCAGGTTGTCAACAGCCTGGTTCCTTAGTTCATTTAAGTTATCTTTCTATTAAATTGTATATGTGAGTCATTGTAGTGATTGGTTGAAGCAAAAACAGATGCAGTGGCTGAAACAAGAGCTGTGACAACCATTTTCCTCAATAGAGAAATGGAATTTGCTAGGAAAACTAGTTTTCCCAAGCAAAGTACCTATTTCTTTCCAGAATGAGAGCATCTGATTGTGGTTTAGCACCAGTATTTTCTTTCTGTCTGTGTGTTTGTATGCAACTTTTTGCTTTTTATAACACCTTCATTTTTGTAATGGAGGAAGGTGTTTACGGAGATCAATTAGATGGACTGATATGATTTCTGTAAATGATTTGCAACAAGTGTCTGACTCTTAAGCACTTATTATCCAAACTGAATCGCAAATCTGTTTTCGTCTTTGATGGAAAGGAAAGTTAGTGTTATAATTTCTTACAAAAACAGTATTTAGTTTTATTGATGCCTGAAAAATAGCTAATTGAATAGGTATCTTTTCTACTGTGTGTTTCAGAAGTTTTGAAAACTGTAAGAGTACCTTTTTGTGGACTTAATTCGTATATTCAAGTCTTAGTATGACTTAAATATGAAATGGCAAATGTTATTGGTAGTTGCTTCATACTTAGCAGTTAGGTTGAATGCAGGATGATTCATCAAATGAATCACAACAAATGAATTCATGTCACAGAATTGTCGGGGTTGGATGCACAACAGTTTTTGAAGAGCTTTGTTATCAAAAACATGCTTTCATGTGATTTCCGTTAAAGCAAATAAGTGATGTTCTCACTGTGCTTTCCATATTTTGAAATGAGTATGAAATTCAAAAAGATGAAGTTTACATTTTGCTTTTATCTATTGCAAAACTAAAAATTTCTGTTGAGTTATAGTATTTTTTTCAAAAGTCCTTTTGTATCCTCTATTTGAGGATGTTTTGGAGAGTATCTGGTTTATTTTTGTTTTGTTTTTGTATTCTGAATTGAAGATTGAAGAAGTGCTAGGATAATGATCTACTAAAATTAAATATGACAATTCCAATGGGCAACAGCTGAAATGTTACACAGGAGGAAATATGTTTTCTGTTTCACCTACATTTGAAACTAGGTTCAGGGGTGGTTACACTATACAACAGAGGAATAGTTAGTGTATCACTATGTAGTATACTAGGATATATAAAATATCAAAAAACTTTCACTTCTATTTTTTTAGAAGGTTTTATAGTTACATTTATTAGTTTGTTGTCCCAAATTCAATTTCAGGTTAATTAAGGATATAGCTTATGCATAATTATTTTACAGGGGAAATTAGGAGAACATGCTTGTTATGATTTCAAAACAATTAGTGAAGAGAATGAAGAGTTTCTTGCCATTAACATTTTATCATTATTAAAATGTAATGAATGCTACATTGCATAAGCCAAAGTTGTGAAGTCGCACTTTAATTCATCCAAAAATTAATGTATTGATGATGAATTTTAGTGTTTTACAGCAATATCAGTTATGAGTAATCCGTCATTTTTGTAATGAGGGACTCCAAATCAATGACAGTACTCAGAGTCTGAATTTTGAAGTCTGACAAAGCAAAGAATTGATGACACGGTCTAACAGTGCTTTTTATATTCACTCTCCTTTCTGAAAACACTGAATCTAGCATTCATAGACTAGAGAGCAGAACAGATAGATGGTGGCCTTTTCTAGGGAAAAGAGAGTAATTCGATGAAATAAACAACTTTGAGAAAATTATAGACACAGATTATGGACACTGCAGTCAATTTAAGTCCTTTTTTAATACTGGCTATTTTGATTGCTAGATAGAACTGTATAGATAATTTATTTCATACAGGATCTAGAAAATCATTCAAGTTTGTAACAGAGCCTCACTGCTTGAATTTCCTTATTAAATGGGAGACTTAAAATTGAATGACAGTAAATATTTTAATATTATCTGTAGGGAGTCTGTTATATAAATGGAAGAAGACATTTAAAATATTAAAGGAATAATTTCAAAAGAAAACAATCCTAGTATTTTGTAGGACAAACTCTAAGTAGAATGCTTTTTACCGGTTCTTTTTTTCTTTGAAATGTGTTTTCTGTAAAATTGTCCCAACTCATAGTGTTTTTTTGTTTGTTTGTTTTATTATTATTTGAACTTATGCTGTACTTTTTTCTTTCTTTTTTTTTTTTAAGCATACTGATTGTTAGTTGAAGACTCTTGTCTCTTTTTCTGTCTCTGTGTTTTCACTAGTTTAGGTAGGTTTTACAATAGTGTTGTTTAGTTAATTACGTATAAATAGGTTATATTTCAGTGTGTCTCTCTAGTAGTGCAGATCTTCAGGTTGTGAAATGCAAAATCAGAAAGAATGGGACAAGCTGTGCTCAGAATTTCACTTTGCTGGACATGTCTGTACTGTTCTCTACAATGCTTCCCAAGTGTTGTTGCCTGCTGTTTATTCCACTGCAGCTTCTTCCCTTCTCATGCTCTTCCAAGATTTCAGACTAATGCTGGAATTAAAAGGAATCTGGGAGACACACAAGGAAGGATTTGGAAAGCTAATCCTTGCAGACAATAGATGACTTGAATAATGTCAGTCTGGTAGCTGCAGTACTCAGATTAAGCATCAAATGTAAACCTAGAGAGGAAGCAAGGGCTATATTATGGATAAGAACTTATTCGTGGGGAAGGTGTGATGTGAAGCTAGGAAAGTGCTGAGGACAAATGACTAGAGTATATGGTTTCCAGGAAGGAAGAATCCAGGACACTGACTGGATGGGGGAGGGGTCAGGTTGGCATTGTGGCTGGGTCATACCTGTGTGTAAATCCCAATCTTACCTTTCATAATGGGAAAGGTAGCAGTAGTACAGTCTAAGCAGGTGTGGTTTGATGAAGAGGATTCCTCATATAGTGACAGCGAGGCTGCAGATGGTGTGTAAGATGGTCAAGACACAGGATCACCCTGTCTTGACCTTGTCCTTGCTTTCTTCTGTAAGAAAAGAATAGCCAGAAGGGTGTGAAGGGAGAAGTGCACGGTCTGAGCCTTGTCTACTGCTCAAAGTAAACTCAGTCTATTGTGTGGCCAGTAACTGCTGTTGTAATATCTATAACAGCACATTTTTCAGGGCATTAGATTTCCATCTGGTCCTTAGTACAATTAATGTAAGAAGACTCTAACAGCCTGACAGTGAAGAACTGTAGAGTTAGTGATTTTAGAAGGATATTTGTCCTCTACTCAAATTAGGAAAAGCAAAGGTATACAATATTGCAAGAAACTTTAAAAAAAAAAAAAATGAAATAAGGCGGAACTCCTTTTTTTTTTTTCCCCCACTCCAATGTTGCTTCAGATCCTACTCTAATGTTGCAATTTCAGCTGATCTTGTTTGCATTATGTAAGGTAAATTATATTTGTTCTGCATGTGATATAGTGTACCATCTCAAGTTTATTCTAAAAATGTTGCATTTTGAAACTGTGCTGGTCTGTTTTCTATACTCATAAACTGCATTGCATTTAACAGTGCACATTCACCCTTTGTGTTTTAGTACTAGTAATACTATTGCACCCTATAAATGTTCACTTTCAGGGCCGCATAGAATTCTACCAAGTTTTTATTATAGATGACTACCTCAATAAGAAAAGTTAGAATTGCTGTTAGATTTGCTGTATTGTCAGAAAGAAAAAAAAAAAGATATAACAAACAATATCCTAGTTCCTTTACACTAACGTCCTGATTTGCAAATGTGAATGAAAGATTGACTTTACATTTTCAGAGATGATTAGCTGCCAACTCTAATCAAATTGAGAAGTAATTAGCAAATCAAAACTTGATTAGGTCTTTGCTTGATTTACTAAAATTATAGTTTATGCAGTTTAAATGATGGGGGAGGGGAAATGTCTCTTCTCTAGGTATTCTGGTGCTCTGAGTTACGGGGCAAAGGGAAGAGAACTGCTGCTTATAGTACTTATCTAATTCAATATCATTGCACTGTTACTTCATGGAAAGTGATTCTGGATAAATGGAGTCTTCGTTCCTTTTTATCTTTGAAGGAGACATGTTGAGAGTAGCAGTTTTGAGACTTGTTTAGAGTCTGCATGACCCAGACTGACTTTTCATTATCAGAACTCTTCATTCATGAAGTATTTCAGTCATGTTTCAGAATTATTTATATGTGAACGTTATGCTTATGGTTCTGCAATAAAGGAAATTATTTAATTGATGCAGGTGTTTTAACAGTATGGACAACTGAAGAAAGAGAGTGATCCTTGAAAGTGCTGGAATTCTGTTTCCATCTCTGCCATCTACTGGGACATTTGCCTTTGCTTAACTTCTGTAATACTATTTTTCTTTTCTGTAGAAGAAGCATCATTTATTTTTCCTTTTCATTGCCTTGAACTTTTGAGTTCCTGAGCAAAGAATAAAGGTAGCTTTGAGTCTAAAAGCTCTAATAGATGCCCCTCTAGCTGCACATATCAAAATAACAAGTTAGATTTTTATCTGTATGAGGCTGAAAATGAATGTTTCTCCAGTATGCAGTTCGCTACAGACTTCATTTTCAACTTCCTCCATGAGGTTAGGTATTTGTAATGCTCTCTGCATTTACACTGTGATTCAGACACGTTTTAATGCATCTTTTATACTTGAGTCTTATTTGTTGCAGAAGTAAACTGCAGTGGAGAGCTTCTCGGAATTAATTTAATGGCAGAATTAGCAGGCCAGCTGTAATCCTACTGAAGTACCTTAAAGGCTTCACTTTTTGGAGGTAGCTTTATTAGAAAAACAAGAGGTTTGAGACAAATTCAGAACAGAGTGCAAGATGCTTAAGTTTTGCTGTGCGTTTGTGTGGCTTTTTGTTTTAATTAATACTGTGTTAATATCTTAAAAATAAAAAGCACAGTTTAATTATACAGAAGGTGAGAGGTAAGTCTAGTAATGTTACTGTTTAAAGTAGTGCAGAAATGCTGATATTGAGGGATCCTGGTTTTGCTCTTAAATGCTAAGTATGAAGTACTAATTAAAGAAAATTGAATCGTCATTGTGCTTATGTATCTGAAAGCGGAATGGGTCCCTCACATAGTGTACATTTCTAAGTATGTTCCAGCAAGCTTCAGAGAAAGCTGAATGCTGTTTTCAACTGATTTTTTTTTTTTCCAACTTTTACTAAAAAAGCACTTTATTCTCAGCCATGGGTTGTTTATATAGCAATCCAATATATTGAGTTCTTCTACCTCAGGCTGCAAGGTTGTGGTATGGCAGCTGATCTATTTCTCTGTGGATAAAGTATTTAATCCATAATTTTTTCCTTACTCTAGGGAGTGTCAGTAGCCTTAAACAGTACTCTTGGGCTTTCAAGCTTGTATAAACTATTAAATGAACTGTTGTATATATATATATATTTTTATCTTTTTGTTTGAAATTCTCAGGTATTGTGCTGTACTTATCTTCCCTGACTCCTTTCCTCCTGAAAATTCAGGCTACTCTTATATACTTATCTCTTTTTGTTACGTGTACTGATTAGGAAGCCATCCTATCATGGACTGGTAGTGTGGTTCCACCACCAGTCTGCTAAAGCTTTCATATCTAAGGGTACTTTCTTTACTGCATTTGTGCTTCACAATGAAGCACAATTTCTCTGAAAGAAGTTCTGTTTACCTTTGACTACAATGTGTTGAAGGCAATAGATCTTGACAGGAACCCTTATCAAGCAAATGTGATGGCAGGTAATGCTAAGAATGGGATTATATGAGGTAGTGTTTTGAGATATGGGTGGAATTTATTTGATCTCTCTGACATCTAATCCAGTACTTAATTCAGGTACCTCATAACTACAACTTTGAGCTGATAAAATTCATATACTTAGGAGAGACATTAAACCTCATAATTTTCAGCTGAGACTCTTACAGGAAAAAGAAGGATGAAAGTGTACTTTCTATGTAAAGGCAATCGATAGAGATCTGTTGTAACTGTTTAAGTGTCAAAACTATGTTTAGATGCAGAGAGAAAGATATTCTCACTTATGGGATGTTGAGTTTGGTTTTCAGTTGTGAAGTACTGCAATGAAGCAGGCAACATTTCAGAAAACTATCCATTAAAAAAAATATATTTTAAAAATAAACTATTGCTTACGGATTGTACTCTGAATTTATATTCTTTATGTGCTTGCACTCAATATTTTAATAGTTTTTCAAAACTTCTTGCAATTAATTTCAGAAAAGTTGCTAAATTAATCTCAAATTGTTTTGCTGGGCTGTGATAGAGGTATAAATGTAGTATGAGATCTAAAAAAGATTTTTTGTCTCATAGGTATCTTATCTGCTTCATGTGGGCTCTTGGTATCACCAAAAGTTGTTAGATCTGATTTTGAGGGGTTACTCTGGCACAAATTGCTTATTTTTCGTGGTTGTGACTACACTTAACATGATTTTCCTTGAAATTTTTACTGGGCCTGGCTGTACAGTCTGAACTGTTCCTGCTTGACCCCTAGTTAGGCAGCTGCTGCTACAGTAGTGCCCAGGCAGACCCCTTGCACCTTTTTCCTGACTGCTTCATTACCTCTGTGAGACTTCTTAGTGAAATAAGGTTAGTCACAGGGTAAACAACTAAGATTTGGTGAATACCAAACTCTTACTCACAAATGCTATGTTAAAATAGTGAATATTAATGACATCCCAGTTTTTCAATATTTGCACCAGAGTAATAGCTAGGTAAACTTCAAAAGGTTTTAACCTTAGAAACATTGTGTCTCAGATGTGGTTTTGCTTCATCCTACACTTATAATGGAGAAGCATTCAGAAGTTTTTTCTTTCAGTAATTTCAGACATATTCTTGTGATTCAAATTTTAGTGAAGATCGTAACCTGTACTCTACTAGTACAATTAAAGTAACTGACAAAGGAAAAACTAATTTACGAAGTTAATTAGAACTTTCCATCTCCTCACTTTCAATTAAGCTTGTTGGTGTAACACGTTTCTTCCTGTTTAATAATGTCTCACCATTAGGATATACTTTTACACAGTATGCAAGTTGTAGTAGTAGGATAAATAGTGGTTATTGAAATAATCATTAAGCTTTTTGGAGGTTTTGGTTGTCTCCTTGTGTTTGAGCACTTGAGTAAGTAATCACTGCTCTGCTTCATATATACACATGACAGTTTTAATTTACACTTTATAGAACATTAATGGTTTTTGGTAGCAGTACAGATTTTTATTTTTATTTTTCTGGAGAACAAGCACTGTAATGCAGAAACAGATATAACACATTAAAACTTCTGTAATTTCAGGAGACTAAATACTGTTTAGAGACTGCAAATCCTTTAAACTGTTCATGGATTAGGGCTGAAATTACAGTAATGCTGAATGTTAAATGTGGCACTGTCAGAAGAATATTTATGGCTTTGGTAACAAAGCAGTACTAAAAGTTGGATTGTTGCCCTGGGGATCGTATGGTTCTATCAAATGCTATTCACAGGCAACTGTGTTATGACTTCTTAAGCTAAATAATTTACTCCATTCAAAATGTGTATTGGGTCACAATACTTATGATGCATTTTTTATTTTCATTTGTCCTCCAGGTGAAAAGAAAACAGCTAAAATAAGATTAAATGCAAGGTCACAGCCAGTGTTTATAATATATATATAAAAACATGTATTTTAAAATCAAAATGTTTGTTCAGCTTGTAGATACAAGCATCTGTCCTGTCCCTGCAAACATGAGAAGCCAAAATCACTTGATTCAGTTAAGTACCATTCAGGATGACAAGTAAAAATTACTGTTTCTTGTGAATACGCTGACACTTGTACATTGTCATGAAAATCCATGGTCTGCCAACTTTGAAGACTGAATCAGTAACACATGGCTATTTCTTCCATTACAGTAATACCTCCTATATATTACACCTCATGAGCCTGGATTTAGCTTCCCTATACATTGCGTTTCTTTCATTTGCACTGTTTCTCCTCTCTACTATGATATTTCCCTTCTGTAACTGAGCTTGGCATACATCTCCTTGTCAGATAGGATCATTAGGCAGTACAGCTGTGGCTATGGTTATCCTGGCCGCACTGCACGCCGAGCGAACTAGCTACTAGACTGTTGTTCCAAACGTCATCCTTCTTTATTTCACTAGATGCTGCTCACATTTATCCTTAGTGTCCCACAGGATGTGAGGTGGCTTTGTGCTCACAGAGTTATCACAAGTGGTGTGAGTTGTACTCCTGGCATATCATTTGTAGGGCTTAAGATGTTAACAGAAAACACAGCTTTTTGTTTCTTAGGTTAGTACCGTTCTGTGAACCTTGTGCACAGCTGGTTGTACTTCCACAAGCTTCCCTCAAGGTGTGAACTATCTGAGAGAAAAATATTTGGGCACTGTAGTAGGAGTGCTTTAAATGACCCAAAGAATGTTGCAGAGTAGCCAAGTTGCTGTTATTTCACTGGCCAGACTATGTACCACCGTTGAAGCTCAGTGTGTTATGTGTTTTGCCTGAAATAGCAGTTTAATAGGAAGATCTCAACATTCCAGTAAAATGATAAAGCATTAAAATACTCAGTGAGGGCTGCTAGCCAGCACCTGGGTAATCACAGAATTCCTGTGCTTCTGGAAACTGGGATTGAATCAATCAAAATGCACTTTGGAAAAACATCCTCTGTTCTAAGCTAAGGTTGGTCTGCTGCTGTATCATGATGATGTTGTTGGAAATAGGTTGCTGACCATTACTGTATCATTAGTAATGCAAAAAAAAAAAAAAAGTCCAAGGAAACATCTATGAAGCACCATTTGAAATAAATGAGTGTTTTTGATCTTTATTATTGATCTTCTATGCATCTAGCTTTTGGATGTTGCACTTGTAACCATTTCTAGTTCAGCAACCTAACGATTGACAGATTAATATCTTGCATGTGATCCAGGCCCAAGTCTGAACCAACATGTGAAACTTAAGGGAGTTTTATTCATTTGATATTTGATATATTTAGTATGCCCATTTCAGTGTCTGCAGCCTAAACTTCTTTTCAAGTTCAATCTCGTACAGTTTTTTTTTGTTAAAATTATGCCTGGTTTCTTTGANGGTTGGTCTGATTTGTTGCTGCTGTATCATGATGATGTTGTTGGAAATAGGTTGCTGACCATTACTGTATCATTAGTAATGCAAAAAAAAAAAAAAAGTCCAAGGAAACATCTATGAAGCACCATTTGAAATAAATGAGTGTTTTTGATCTTTATTATTGATCTTCTATGCATCTAGCTTTTGGATGTTGCACTTGTAACCATTTCTAGTTCAGCAACCTAACGATTGACAGATTAATATCTTGCATGTGATCCAGGCCCAAGTCTGAACCAACATGTGAAACTTAAGGGAGTTTTATTCATTTGATATTTGATATATTTAGTATGCCCATTTCAGTGTCTGCAGCCTAAACTTCTTTTCAAGTTCAATCTCGTACAGTTTTTTTTTGTTAAAATTATGCCTGGTTTCTTTGAGACTAATCCTGTATTCCTCTGCAAGGTGTTTTATGACCATATAATGGCCATAAGATTTGGTCTTTATTAGCATTTGTAGTTTATTTATTTTTTTATTCTATTTTTTTAGGAATTTGTTGCTAGCCTAAACAACCTGATTTGTATTTCAGCTATTTGGTAACATCTAGGGATCTTGTTTGGTTCTTTGCTCACTAGGGAGCAAGATACACTTCAGAGTAGTGTAGGAGAAGAGCTTTAACATTCATATTTTCTTGCAGCTTTTACATCCAAACTTCATACGTATATTCCCTAAAAGGGAAGGTGAAAACAGAAAGCTTGATATTTTGTGTTCATATCTATGAAGAGATTCTTCTGAGTGACAGTGTTACAATTTATGATGATCTATTAGGCAATTGTCTTGCTTAATGATATGTTTCAAATGTATCTTGATGTGTCAAAAATATTTAGCTTTTCTCTTGTATTTATTTAGCTTTCTGAAGGACCATGATCTTCCCACCATCAGAATATGCTATTCACATTGAAAGTCATTTTGGAAAGCATCACATAAGTATATAGTCTGGAATCTTCTTGAGTATTCTTGTTTCCAACGAACATGTTTGGCTTTCCATTTCAGAAAGATGACAGTCAGGTCCCATAATTTAAGATATAAATAGAAAAAGTTTATGCTACTTTCAAACATTTGCAAGGTATCAAAACCCATCTTAGAATGGCTCAGAAGTGAAATGACATGTGCCATGTAGGTTGGGGATGTATTTCTTAAATATAAAGCACTGTGGAATAAGTACCTAATCATTGTGGGTTATTTGAAGGTTGAAGAGCATGTCTCTTGTTGCATTAAAGGGAGTATATGTGTCTTTTCTTCTGCAAACTTATCAGACAGAAGACTTCTTATAAAAACTAAATTAGTCATGTTGAATGTTGTTTTAATTTTATTTTTATTAAATGGTAAGGTTGAACTTTAAGATTAAAAAATGTAGACCATTATTTCTCAAGAAATAATCATGTGAATGCGGGGACGCAAAGTTAGAAGTCAGGATGCTCAAAGTGTAGTGCAGAGGCAAAATAATAGACCTTATTTTGAGAGCGTGATGTTTTACACTGTAGAAAATTAATGAATATTTGGGATGCTTTTGGATCCTGAAACCATACAAATGATATAGGAGTTCAAGTAGAATATTTCTATTATTGTGATAAATATGTATATTTGTTTACTTATCTTAGAAATGCTTATCAGAGTGTGATCTGCTCATTACTTTTCCTCAGAGTTCACCTGGCAGACACTGCTGCTTTTTCATGAGTTGAGGAAAGGAACACCAACTTCTACACATTCCTCTAGTGAGTTTAGTTTATTAGGGAAATGATGCATTTAACACCCCTACAAACAAATCAGTTGTGTCATGGGATATTAACTTTCTCTTGCCTGAATTAATGAAATCTGTTTGAGGATAATTTTTTTTCCCAACCTCAAGTGCCTTAAATAGAAGGTTATTTTCTGGCAGAAGCAAGTGCAGTTCAGAGATGCAATAAACTGAAAGGTCTAGCGACTGAACCACAAAATGTTAAAGCAGAAAACGGTGTTGCATGTTAATTCAAAATCCTCTTCTATTGAATAATTTTGCAGCAGACAACCATGTCAATGTTTTGTTTCTCTGTATGGTAGTTTTAGAAGAGCCTGACTTCAAAGGAGAAGGCCTGGGGTGGGGAGAAATTGAACAGAAGGGGATAAATCTGTCAATTTTTGCAGAGAACAAGTGCAGATATTCAAAAAGATTGAATTTGTTTTTTAACACTACCTTCTATACCAGCCATTGTCCACAAAACCTGTGTAGTAGAGAGTTAGCTACTCGCCCTTCTCATTGATATTCTTTAGTGATACTCATGCTTGTAGGTCATTGAAAAGGTCATTCAACCAAAGCAGTAGAGAAGATGCTAGCCAGCCTCAGGTGAGCACTGCCTCTGGAGATTTATATGTCAGCCACTTGATTTCATTGCATATATTTATGAAATACTACAGAAATCATATAGTTGTTCAGGAATTAATGAGAACCATTTAGATTCTTATTAATTGCGATACTCTAGATGTACTGTAGTTCTGATGTTTGTGATTGAGAAAATTCTGAATTTTGAACTGTATGACTTCTGTGCATCTTTCTCAAGAGCTGAAACATATACTTATTTAAATATGTCTGAAACTTGTTAACCAATTTTCCGTGGAAAAAAAATCTGATTTCCAAAGTGAGTATAGAAAGCAAAATGAAGCTGCATTTCAGTTTTGTTTTTTTGTTGTTGTTGTTTAGTTGCTGCCATATTATGCTCTTAATGCTAGTGAGAAATAGATCAAGCAGTCAGCTACCAGCAGAAATGTCCAAAGGATAGGTCATGTTTTCTTCCTCAGCTGCTACCAGTGTGCTGTTTCTGAGTGGTTCATCACGGATGCTAGAAGGGAGAGTTGATGCTAATAATAACCAATTTAAATTGTTTTTTGTACAAATTAAAATCAACCCTCCATCTTCTAGCCTTAAAACCATCTTCTTTAAAAACAAAGAAAACATGCCAGCAAAGAGGAATAAATTTTAAGCACTTGAGAGAGATTGAAGAGAAGTGTCATCAAGTTAAAACCTTTCACAATACTATGAATTTTTAACTGACATTTCCATGAGCATCATTATTTGTAAGTACTTAACAAATTGAGAAATGCATTTGAAAATGTAGTAGTGCTTTGATTATGAGTGAGTTCAAACTGAGCTTTTTTCCCTCAGTTTAGTAGCTTAACTCTCTAAATATTTAATGAATAGGGAAACAAAAGGAGCTGCAAAACAATAAAAATAGAGTACACTTTAAGTCTGTATGTGTTCTAAAATATCTCTATGAAATTTAGGGTAAAGTGTTTCCATCTACAGAATGAAAGCATTAGCATAGGGTACACTCCCAAGTATTCCTGTAATATTTGCTGTCTATGAGAGGTGTGAAGTTTTACTGGAAATTGCAATTGTGGATATGACGATAGAGCAGGTTTACGTGAAAAGGTGTTTCTTTACTACTGTTTCTTTCCTCGGGGAACAATATATATATATACATATTAATTTTTTTTGTAGGAAATCTTTATTTTTGTGTGCTAGCTTTGTAATAGTTATTTCCTTTTCCTTATTCTGATGTCAGCGTGTGAAAAATGTGTATATATTTGTCATGGTTTTTGTCATAAAGAGCTAAGCCACATTTGTTTTCATAGAATTGTAGAATGGTTTGGGTTGGAAGGGATCTTTAAGATCATCTAGTTACTACCCTGATGTTATAGGCAGGGACCCCTTACACTAGACCAGGTTGCTCAAAGCCCCATCCAGTCTGTCCTTGAATGCTTCAAGGGATGAGGCATCCACAACCTCTCTGGGCAACCTGTTCCGGCGTCTCACCGCCCTCACAGTAACAAATTCCTTCCTGATATTTAGTCTAAATCTACATTCTTAAGTAAAAACCCATTTGCCCTAGTCCTGTCACTATATGCCCTTATTAAAAAGTCCCTCCCCAGTTTTCCTATAGTCCACATTCAGCTACTGGAAGGCTGCTATAAGGTCTCCCTGGAGCCTTCCCTTCTCCAGGCTAAAGAGCCCCAACTCTCCCAGCCAGTCCTTGTAGTGGAGGTACTTGAGCACATTGGTCATTTTTGTCGCCCTCCTCTGGACATGGTGCAACAACTCCATGTTCTTCTTGTGTTGAGGGCCCCAGAACTGGACGCAGTACTCCAGTTGGGGTCACATGAGAGCAAAGTAGAGAAGCAGGATCACCTCCCTCGACTTGCTGGTCGTGCTCGTATGCTGGCTCATACTTTTTTTTCCAAGCTATTTCACATCTTTATCACTGACCAGGATGTACAGCTTCCAATTTTTAAGTGGACTTAAGAATTTATTTTTTATTTTTACTTACTTATTTATTTTTTGTATGCAACTAAAAGCCACAATCAAATGTGTGAAGAAAAAATCTCTGGAGTAGTTATATATTTGCTTCACTTGATTTTTATTTTTTTATTTTTTTTTTACCCCAAGTTATTTTAAGGCACAGACCTGGTAAGTGGAAAGAGTATAGGCTTTTAGGGTTTTTTTCCTCATTAACAAAACAAGGAGAAAGCAATTACAGATTACTTGATAATTACTGATACCACGTTAAAAAGAAGCAAGAAGTAATGCAGAAAAGTATGTAATTCCAGGTGTTTTTCTATAGAGACAGCACATACCTGGAAAACACACACATTCGTCTGTGTTCATTAAGAAAAAATAGTTAAATTTACTGTTAAGAGACATTGGATTTTTTTTTCTTATTTTCATTACTTTATAGATATTCTGCAAGAACTATTATCTCTTAATAGCTCTATAGGTAGTACAGCTTTGAGAGAACTCCCTAAGTCTACTGTTCAGCTTTCCAAAATTCTCCCCTCAAGTTTTAAGCTCTGTTTTTTCTCTTCTCTTAATTACATGTAAGTGTGAAATGAACTGATATGTCTCTGCCTCTGTTGAAAAACTTTGACTCTGCTATTTTGTTTGAACAATCAATTACGGTATTGTCCCTTTTAAGGAATAATACAATTTAGTAGTAGACTCTTTGTGTTATAAACATCTCAAATTTTAGTCGTTACAGTAGAAACAAGATCTATTTAAGGTTCAGTAAAGAAAAAGATACAAATTCAACAGGAACTGGACTTCCTTCACAGAGTTTTCAACAACTTGGATTCATTTCTAATGACAAATACTTGTTATCTCCAGCTTGTTTTCTCCAGTTCAGTCAGTCCTGCTGTCCTGCTGTCAAATTCATTCTCTAATGTGTTTATTTTGCTTTTTATAATGATGATTCATATTACTGTTACTACCAAGAACTTAGTGTTATATTTTGACCTCTTATTAATATTCTTTTCATATGAAATGAAAAAGTCTTTCTTCAATAATTGATAAGATAAAGCAATGTAATATTCTGCAACTATCTCATTTCTCCTGATTTGGCTCCTTTGTAAAGATGCTATGCAGCCATCTTTCCGAGCAGAAAGCACATTCCTTGCCTAAGGCCAAAACAATTATCTGACATCATAAAGAAGTTAAAGCAGTGCATGCGAGAGGGGAAAAAGACTTGATGTGCTAGTTATAAATTCTGGTAGCAAATCCACTGAGAAGTGAAAAGAATGAGTAAAAAGTACCTTTTGAAAGCAAAGCCATGTCCTACACCAGTCTGCGGAGTTAGGACAAGCTGAAAGAGCTTCCTGCAAGATCTTTGTATGTTTACCATTTTAAATGACTGCGCTCTGAGGAGTAGTTTGACTAAAGACAGAGGTGTTTTTGTAAATACCTATATATGGTTAACCATATAAAAAGGTAGCATTGCTGATTGAAAGCCATGGCTTATTTTACTTTGAAAAAGTGGTTTGACAATGCTGTGAAACTATTTGTCATTTGCTAACTGTTTTAAACTTCTACGTTGTTTTATTTTAGTTGTTGACTTTTTCAAAGTGACTTTGTCACTGTTACTAGATACAGGTATTGTAATAAGCAATATTACAATATTGCTTCTTACACACAGTGAAGCAGCAGAGATACCAAAAATACATTGTTACTATTATCCATGTGATTTAAAAATCGGATGCTTTAGTAGATGTTTGTGTTCTAGCACAAGTTGCCTGCCTTGCTTTAAGCCAAGCATGAATATACTATTGATTTTTTTTACTGTTATTATTACTATTTTTGTGAGGAGTATTTCTCAGGGGGCCATTACTTTTGGAATCAAGTAGCTGATCCTATGGATAAGTTACATATTTGTAGATAAGCGTCTAATCAGGAGACCAGAATATAAAAATACATTGTGAAGAACTTATTTTTCCTGGAGTAGAAAGTTCTCATGTGCACAGATATTCCATTTACAGCTAGACACATCTTTTAAATGAAATTATTTAAGAATACTTTTTCAATGGAATAAGGTTGAATTTAAAAATCTGTAACTTCTAAATCCCTTCCTTCTTCTCTCCCCTTACCTAGCTCATCCTGGTACAGAACTATCTAAGAACATGATAAAAATTTTTCTATCTTAAAATGTGGTCTTACAATAGAAGTCATGCTCTGGCTGTTTCCCAGATTAGTTATGTCTTATACTAAGATCTTTTCAATTATGTTTTTATTATTATTATTATTATTTTTAAAGATATAGTTTCAGTGATGATTTTAATGAGAACTCCTGTTCAACAGTGTATATCATTAATTCTTACCAGAAGTTTATTTCTTGATCTCTGAACAAAGAAGTAGAAGATCCATGTTTTCTAGAAGTATAAAAGCTACCTTTAAAACAAGAAAACAGCATCAGACAGAGACATGGACAGCAATAAGATGGTATTACACTACAGGTTAGAAGGAGGAGAAGTAATGCAATGTTGTGAGAGCCCTTTTTTGTGATTCTGACACTATGAAAAATGTGAGTTTTAAGGTGATAATTCAAGAGGATTAATACATTGTTTGACAGTTTATATAATTGCTTCCTTCATTAATTAGGCCTTTGAGACTTCCAGTATCAGTTGATGAGTAGAGTTTGATATCCCACCATTTAGGTAGAGGAAGGGATAGGATAAGAAGACAATAGATATCAAGAAAGCTTATGTTTATCAAGGAAGTGATTCAAATGGCTTTAAAAATGCACAGATGGAGTACAAGTGATCTTTCTTGGGACTATATGCAGTTGTTCTGTGATTCAGAATGAAAAAAATGTGTTTCTAAGTTGTCTGCCAATGTGCTTCTTCCCTGAGATGGTCCGGAAGATGTATGCTACAACAGCCATTGATAACAGGGCACTGCCACATTTATCTGTTTTGACAAACCCTTTCTTTAGTTGCCACTTTGCCCTACTCAAATCCATTCTCAAAACTACGCTTCCATAAGCCAAAGCAAGAAATACTGCAACACAGGTACAAGGGTGAGCTTTTTTCTTTATGAAAGATGAGAAGAGCTGTATCTTAGAGATGCTGCACAGAGGGCATCTCAGACCTGCAAAGCAAAGGACGTAGGAGAGGTTTTAGTGCACTGCTCTAAGTAAAATTGAGAAAGCTGAGCTAAAGATAGTTATTACTATAAAAATTAACGAATAAAAGTTGAGGTGAGAATGAAAAAAAGGAAGATGCAAAATGAAGAGTTTATCTCTTGTACATCTGAGCTGTGCATTAGGCATCTATAAGAAAAAGCTAAAGGAAGAGCCTAATGACAAGTGAATTTGGCCACAGTAAAACAGAATCAGAATTGGTATGATAGGGGCTTAGAAATCTCATGTGAATATATGTCATCTGAGTTTGTGAATGGAATTATTCCATTATGAGACCAACACCAATAAAGATAGTGTCATGTGATCTTGCATAGAGCTGAGATGAAATGAGGAGTCTTTGCCGAAGGTCACTGGAAGGGGAACTAGAACATGGGAAGTAATGAAACTAAGCAGGAGAGGCATAACAAGGCTGCTGAGGGTGGTGGGAGGAAATAGCTGGAAGTTGGATTACCTCAACTTTAAAAACCAGAGAGGCACAGCTGGAATTAAAACAAAATGAGAGAGGGCAGTAGTTGGTAAGTAAGTGCAATTAGGAATGTTTTGAATGTTCTTTAAAAAGACTGAAAGAGCAGAACGAAGCTTGCTAAGAGCAGTGAGCTGTAGGGGAGAGAGAATGAGAGTAGTTACCGCAGTGCTTTTGCTGTAAAGATTACAGGTACAAATGCCCTCTTCCAGAAGGAGATAGTGGAGCACTTCAATGGCATCCTATGTTTGTCAAAGTAGGTACAAGACAAATGTGTAAAGCCCTGTCAGGAAAGTAATTAAATCTTCTGTGAAATGAGGAAGAATTTTCATGCGTTTGAAGTAAAACATGCTTTTAAAATATGTAGCACATTTTAGCCCTGAAGCTCCCTTTTCTCTTCTTATTCCTTTTTTTAATTCAAGGAGCAAAAACATTACTCTGAATTTAACATTTATATTTCCGTAATTACTTTTATTAGCTGCATATTTTATACACAGCGCTTCTAATTCCTGTAAAGAATCTTGCTTATATAATAAAAAGATATTTCTAAGTAACTGGGCTATGATTAATAGAAAAATCACTCCTTTTCCTGTTACAGTGCTTTAAATATTATGTTTTATAATTGATTTTCAGAAACCTTTGCCTGTTTACTCATCTCTGTGTAATGTTTTAAACAAAATAGTTTTACAGACTATTCACTGAGGGTACAGCTATGTTCTCAAACAAATTAATTTGCCATTCACTATCATGAAAGTTTTTATAATCTAGCAGCAGCTAATTTTTGCATTAGGGCACCATATGTATGTTGTATATTGGTTGTATGAAACATCTGTCACATTAAAGTGACGGAGATTGTACAGGAAGATACTAAACTTGTAATTTTCTCACAAGTTAAATTTTCACTAAGAATACCTGTTATTAAACAGTGAGAATTTAAGACAAGGCTGAAATAAGATATAAATGTAAAATGTAGTATGAAAGTGATTGAATTTTTCATATTCATTCAATTCAGTAGTGTGTTAATATGTCAAAAACAGTTATAATTGTATTCTACGTTCTCCTCCACCTTCAATATAACCGCCATTATGTAAGCCCAGTTCCTCTTTAACTCTCGCCTTCAGAAGTGAGAATGCCTTTTTTTTTTTCTTCTTTCTGAATGCAACATAACTGTATCTAGGTTTGTTTACCAGGGATTTTGACAGTGGACAACTTTGCACCCCAATTTCTGGGGCAGCTTTGTGCCCATAGTTGTGTAGTTTAACAAACAGATGGCGAAGGTTTGAGTTGTTTCTATGAGACAGTCAAGACCTGTTTCTCAGACACTATCCCTGCTAAGAACTTTGCCTATTCTCAAATGTTTTACTTTACAACTCTTCAGCAATTTAGGGTCATCATTATCATTTTGTCAACCACCAAGATGTCTCATTTTGTAGTGGTTTTTCAATTTGTTTATCCATTTTGCAAATTAAGCTTAATTTGTCAGCATGGAAATTATTGCATAACCTGTTGCTGTCTCAGGGCAGGTCATAATTTTATGGTGATGTCCAATTGCGTCTTACTGGAGCTGAGAATAGCAGGTTTCTCATTTCATCAACGAAAATCCTAGTTTTTCTTCATAAGCGCTGCATGATTAATGTATCTCATAAAATTGCAACAACTTTCCAGCTTCATTGACTTAACACAGGGACAGCAGTCGCATACAGACCATTCCTGAATAGCAGTGCTTCCAAATGTGGCAGCAATGAACACAGTGGTGCTGTTCTGCTGGAAGGAGATAGAGACCAGACAACTGCAGTAACTGAAGTGATTTGCGCTTTCACTATGATAAATATATATTTAAAATTCACTGGTGCAGGCTGAATATTTACCTTATTCCTTTGCATGTAATTGCGTTTTCTTTTTTCATTGGGCAAAATCAACCTGCAGCAAGAAAAAGATTTTTTTTTTCCCATCTTAAAGAAAGAAGCAAAGAGAACTATGATGCATGCCTCCAGGGATTCTGTAAAATGTATTTTACTTTAATTTACTTTAAAAGTGTCACAGCTAAATGTTTCTATTCCAGTTAGTGAAAATTCATAGCTGCTACAAAAACTTTCAGAGGATTCAAATGTTTATTCTAAAAGTCCTTCTTTAATTCTGAGTATGGATTTCAAAGGAAGCATAATGGAACCTTTCCTCCTTGGATGCATTTGCTGGATTTGCCAACAGAAAAGGCCACTGAAGAATGCAAAACACAAACTTTGTTAATGGGCGCATAGCAGGTAATGATAGCATGTGTCCCTCAGCTTATGCCTGGCCAGGACAGCATATAGCATATGCTGGCTGCCATAGAGCAAGCAGAAAAACGTACATACTTCTTGCTATTTTATGCTCACGATGAGGAGATGGCTTTCAGGAGAGAACAGGAAATGAGTACACTGTCTCGGGTTTTTTTAGGTTGTTGCTATCCTCTGAAATGTTTATATATAGATGAGGGAAAACAGCATGCACTTTATGTAGTTAACCTCCTGACACTCAAAATTATTATTATTATTTTTCTATTGAGATCCTCAGTCAGTGTATTTATTTATTTATTTATTTATTTATTGAAAAGTTTGTTTTCAGAACCTGAGTAGGAATGTCAGGCTAAGAAAAATCTGTTGCCTGTTAATTTTGTTTATAACTTTTCTATAGTTGCTTTAACAAGTCCATCTGATGCTTTGGGATCTAGAGTTCTCCTAGCTGTTAGCGAAAGCCTCTTATAGCATGAACTAATGCACTATGGAAAAGATCCATCAAATTCTGTCTTCGGTGGAGAGGGATTTTTATCTCTTTTAATGTAATTGGGTTTCATCATGTCTAACATAGACGACAGTGCCAGTGCAAATTAAAGCTTGAGTTTCCTCGACTGTGATTCTGAGAATATCAGTGGTTAGCTATACTTTCTTATCAAAATCTTTTTATAACATTCACCCTGTAGAAATTCTAAGAAATTACTTGTTAATTGCAAACTGATTTAGGTCATCATGATGGTATTCTGAGGCATGTGACAGCTGGGACTGTTGAGTGTTTTGAGCTGTTATGTTCTTAGTCAGTTTACTGAGGAAAGATTCAGACAATTCACAGCACACTATAAAATTACAATCTTAGTTAAATCCTGCTGTTATCCTGCACAAATATTAGCCAAATAACTTTTGTTATTATTAAACTCTTCATTGAATCTAGGGCCTCCTTCAGGAAAAAAAAAATCAATTACACTGTGTAAAGAGAACTATGCCAGAAGCTGTTTAATATCATTCTTTGATTAACTGTAAACCAGTAGTATATTTTATGCACAGTGAAAGTCTGTGCAGGCAATTGCAAATGCTAGCTTACTGTTGCCATTGGTGTACCAGAAATTGGAGTGGAAGAAAGTCAGTCCTCTTTGTCTGATATGGTACTAGAAGAAGAAGAAAAAAAAAAACAAAATCTTTTGGTAGCCATGAAGATGAAAGGGTATCAGATGCTGAAAGGAAACATTATGTAAGTCTTCCGTAGGTCTCACATACCTCATTTTAATGAAAAATTTAAGGGAATTTTTAGCTATGTGGTGACTGGTGGTAGAAGTACTTCTGTTGACACGAACAGATATTTTTGTAGAGGACCATGGTGAAATCAGTTATGCAAAAGATATTAGGAATAGTGGTGTAACTGAGATTAAGATTAGAATTTGTTAATAGAACTAATTTTATACACAAAGGTGAAAGTGCTGTCCTTAAGAGATAGAGGAGTTTCTGTAGTAGGTGTTGCAAATATTCCTGCTGAAAAGGGTTATTTCTGGTTTCTTTGTGTTACTGAGTACAAATCAAACAACAGAATTCATATTCTGTGCCAAACAGTTTTCAGGGAGCAAAATGTTATTGTCTTTCTTTCCATTGACCAGAAGCCTTCTTATGCAGTGCATTCCCATATCTTCATTCTCTGACTTCATTGAATTAATATCAGAACTTCAGGTGTGAGGAGAAATAGTGTGCACTTATGCCATCACTGTCTCATATTTCTTACTAGTATGAGATTTCTACAATAGCAACCAACTTAGGAACACACAAGCTATTGCTAATGTAAAATTATATCATGTTGCCCTTTCCTTCTCTTTGCATTATAAAAGAAAAGCCAACAAGTCATTTGATTTCTTGTTTTCAATTTGTGTACCTTTATCTTTCCAGAAACTACATAGTGTGGTTTACTCTTTTGGAAAGTTTTGGATAGAACTGTGACAGATTACTTATTTTCTCTTCTGTGAAAGAGAGATCCTCCTTACTATATTCTGTTCCTTTGGTAAGTTTTACCCAATTAACTCCCTTTCCAAGCTGTTTATTCACTTCCTGTTGTCTTGTTATTACAGAAGTTTCTATGGTATCTAGCTAATAATACTCTAATATTTTACCCTTTTGATATATTCATAGACCATTTCACATGTTTCCTGAAGAAAAGATTGTGGTTTGAATACAGACAGAGCCTTTAGCCCATTGTACTGGGTCTGCTTGAGATGGAGTCATTTTTCTCCATAACAGTCTCTATGATGCTCTGGTTCAGATCTGTGACCACAGTAATGTTGATAACATACCGGTGTTTTGGCTGATTCTGAGCAGTGCCTATACAGTGCCTTCTCTGTTTCTCACTCTAGCCTCTCCCAGGGAGGAAGCTGGAGGTGGTCAGAAGGCTGTCAAGAAATACAGGACAGCTGAGCAGAACTGACCCAAAAGATACTCCATGCTTTACAGTGTCATCCTTGCCAATGAAACTAGTTTTTGCTAGATAGTCATTCCTCAGTGTGGGCTCATCAATTGGTTGATGGGGGAGAGAGTGAGTGATTGTCTTTGTGTCACTTTTGTTGTGTTTTTTTCTTTTTTTTCTCCTCCATCCTACTGGGAAAGAGTAAGTGAATGACAGGAATGGGGTCTTCAGTGCAAGCTGGAATCACCCCACAGTGCCCATTCTTTAGACACTGGGTGCACAAGCTTTTCATGTCAGAATCCAGAAAGTCCTTTACTTTGTTAATGCTTGCTCCTGCTATCATATTTAAGAACAAAGCATTTCCTTGGTTATTCAGTGTTTTCTTTTGTCTTGTTAGGGTAGCTGATACATTTACCTTGTGTTATGATCATTTGTTTGAATAAATGTCATCATTATATTGATTAATATCGTGCCTTTTGTAAGACCCATAAAATTTCCTGTCTAAATTCCTATTGTCCTATTTTCAGTGGTGCAGAGCAACTATTAGTCATACTTAATACACTGAAAATCATTTTGGGTCAAGGAAATAAAGGAAAGAAATGTTTAAAGAATTGGTTTATCCTGTTTTAGGAGATATTAAAGTAGAGACAAGTTTTCATGTGAGAATCCAGACAACTGCTTGAATCAGTGCAACATAAGTTCCCCCTGTATCACATGGTGGAATCATTGTCACATGCCCACAGGCTCCCTAGTGGTGGAGGAGCTGAGGGTACTGGAGTACCCATCTCAGCAGGCCTGAACTAGACTGAAGATTTAGGCAGAAGGTGTGTTAATGTGATCATGGTATATAGTAATGAGTGCCACATTTTAAATCTTCCCAGCATGCTCACAAATGCTAATGTGAGATCTGTAATATCTAATGTGTGTTTCTGATCAAACTCTTCATTCTCCCCAAGAAACATCTCTGGCATTTCTGACTAACAGTATTTCCTTCACTGAAGACTGGTAATACCGTTATCAAGAAAGAGGAAAAAAAAATCAACTCTTGGCTTGTATTTGAAATGCTCTAACAAAGGAGCTAAACAGTTTACATCTTTTTATATAAATGTGAACTGTCAGATCATCTGTATGACATGATATGTTATGACAGTTTCAAGCAAAGAAAATTTTCCTTGATTGATTCATTGTGTTCTGTGGAGAAATAAGCCTTTAACATTTCCTCTCAAGGACTTCCTGTACCAAGAACTGAGCCCCAGGTACTTTGTACCTTGTGCCCTTCTGCATAATGTCCAAATACATAAGTGAAGAGAACTTCAGATGGTATCTAACATCCCTACTGGCCTTGAGCTTTCTGTGATTCTTTGTTTCCAGCCAGTCTTATGGTTTGTTTCTGTTGCACAGTCAGACAACTGGGTCCCATGCCTTGAAGGTGACAGCAGCAAATGGTCCTCCTCCTTCAAGAAATTGCTACTGNAATCATTGTCACATGCCCACAGGCTCCCTAGTGGTGGAGGAGCTGAGGGTACTGGAGTACCCATCTCAGCAGACCTGAACTAGACTGAAGATTTAGGCAGAAGGTGTGTTAATGTGATCATGGTATATAGTAATGAGTGCCACATTTTAAATCTTCCCAGCATGCTCACAAATGCTAATGTGAGATCTGTAATATCTAATGTGTGTTTCTGATCAAACTCTTCATTCTCCCCAAGAAACATCTCTGGCATTTCTGACTAACAGTATTTCCTTCACTGAAGACTGGTAATACCGTTATCAAGAAAGAGGAAAAAAAAATCAACTCTTGGCTTGTATTTGAAATGCTCTAACAAAGGAGCTAAACAGTTTACATCTTTTTATATAAATGTGAACTGTCAGATCATCTGTATGACATGATATGTTATGACAGTTTCAAGCAAAGAAAATTTTCCTTGATTGATTCATTGTGTTCTGTGGAGAAATAAGCCTTTAACATTTCCTCTCAAGGACTTCCTGTACCAAGAACTGAGCCCCAGGTACTTTGTACCTTGTGCCCTTCTGCATAATGTCCAAATACATAAGTGAAGAGAACTTCAGATGGTATCTAACATCCCTACTGGCCTTGAGCTTTCTGTGATTCTTTGTTTCCAGCCAGTCTTATGGTTTGTTTCTGTTGCACAGTCAGACAACTGGGTCCCATGCCTTGAAGGTGACAGCAGCAAATGGTCCTCCTCCTTCAAGAAATTGCTACTGACTGTTTCTTAGTGAAGCTGTTGAGTCTGATTCCTCATGCAAAGGGTACTTTCAACAGCTTCTCCTTTCTGAGCTTGGTACCTTCTGCCAGCCATTTCTTCACACAGGCTCAGATAATGGAGTGAAGTGGCACTAACACTTCCATGTCAGAATGGATTCCCATCCCTCAAACAGGAGAGGAGCACCCATTCGTTCTCCCTCTGGAGCATTTTTGTGCTGTCTTTTTTGTTTGGTTTTTTTTTGTTTTTTTTTTTTTGGAAAGCTCCATCTTGGTGTCTACCTGGCTGTGCACTACAGCCTGTTTTTTGACCAACTTACTGCACTGTGCTTTGCTGATGTTCCTGTTTGTAAGGCTAATGGTTCTTATATTCCTGAAGTTTTTCTTTCCTCACATTGCTTCTTCATACTTTCTCTCTTCTGTAACATATTTCTAAATACTTATTGAGATTGGAGTTCTGTGCTCTTTGAGAAATATAATGAAATGATGGCATTTGGTACTTAGTGTGGTGACAGCTGCTCCCCTAATTCACTTTTTTCTATTATTTAAAGCCCTTGGTACTGTCTCCAGCCCAAAATATGGTTTCATAAAGAATGCTGACTACAGTTATTCTGAGGATGATATTTTTTCCTCTATTTATCGAAATAGAAATATATCTTTGTTTACTCCCTTAAGAGTGGTGAAGATGTATTCTAGATCATAAAGCCTCTAAGAAGTATTTCTCATTTTTCACTTTCATACTCCGAAAGTTTGGAATTTGTAGTCTTATTATAAATTCCTTTCTCTGGCTAGCTAACTGTTAGCACCTTTGTAAGTACCTCTTAATTCATGCAATTTACTTATAACTTTCTGTAGTTTTGAGTATTGTCAGTAAGAGTGTGTGTGAATATGTACTGTGTTCCTCTGTTTTAATTTTTTGTTTGTTTGTCTTTTGGGTTTTTTTTTAGTTAATAAATTAGTTAACAAAATAATTAATAGATTCAGCATATTCTTTTTTTGTCTTGCATTAATTATCTCATAAAAATGAGAGAAGTGCAGATATTAAATAATTCTTCATAATATCATAAATAATTAGTACTGAGTGTAGGAATAACTTGGAGCTGTTCATACGTGTAGTCATGTTTTTTGTGAAAGTATATCATTAATAAATAATTTGCATTCGTAGGAAGTACACAGGAATAAATACTAATCAAGGTCAGTGTTATTTTAATACGTTGTGTTCCTGCAAGTGTTAGAATCTGCATTATAATTGCTGCTTAAGCTGGAAAGACACTAATAGGAGAACACAAAGCTGAATAACTCTGAAGCATACTTAGGTGAGCTTTTGATTTTAATCTTGCCAACTAAGCTCTACGGATGAAGTGAGAGAGGCTTCCATCTGTAGTTTTATAGTGCTATTTAATGAATATGTTAGAATTCTATTCACTGGAGGTTCGGTGGATTTCACTAAGTGTGGTAATCTGAGCTTATAAAGAAGAGTTTTCAGATGTTTCTATCCTACTTGTATGACAAAGCAGTCATACATAAAATACTTGGGATTGGAAGGGACCTTAAATATTACCTAGTCTAATGTCCTGCCATACCATGGGCAAGGACCAGGGCACGCTCTTCAACTGAATGTGGAGTATTCAAGTTTATTTTTATCCCTGTTATAATTCGTCTTTTTTTCCTCTATGTACGTGTATTCATATGAAGGCTATTCTGAAAATAATGCCTCCTATTTGTTTATTTTGTCCTGTGATGTTAGAGGCAGATGATGGTGGTATTACGGCAGAGGTTGAACCTTCCCACCGATATTCTATTACATTTTGTTGCCGTGTGAAGTACGGCAGCAGAGGGACTGTGACAGAATGGTGTTTGATATAGAAATGCATGTGAATCAAAGGTGTGTCTCTGAATTCCTCAGTATGAAAAGTGGCACCCACGGACATTTCAACACTTGTTGAAGGCTTCTGGAGACCAAACAGCAGCTGTGAGCACGGTGAGGCAGTGCGTTTCAGCTGTGGTAACAGTGATAGCAGGTCCCCTTGACTGGTGCAGATTTTTTACAAGTAGAAAACATTCTCCAGCCTACTATCATAAGTGGTACAGCTGACTACTGATTCCAGTGAATCTGATTTTTCTCTGACAAAAGTAAAGGGATTGATAGTTTTTCGTCTTGTTTCTCGATGCTTAATTCCCGGTACATACCTGATAGACATCGTCAAGCTGACAGCAAATTTGTTGTATTCAGGGCACCATAAATATTAAATAACACAAGTAGGGATCTAAAGAGGAGTGTGCATAGTGGAATGTCCATGTAGAATGCTGTGCATTTGTAGACTGTGTTCATTATTTTCCTATTGCCTTATGTTATACTTGAAAAAGGTGCTAACATTAATGCATGCATTAATCGATTTATTTTATTTATTTTAACCTCTGAGGTAGCTTTGCAGCAAAGGAAAGTAAGGCCAACTCCTGACTGGCAGGAGGCTGTGTCAGTGCTGCTGCAATTACAAGTAGACAGTGCTATCTGGATGTGAGCCTTACCAACAGTACTAATTTTGGCTTTATAATACATCAAGTATATTCCATGGTTTCTAGTCACTGCGTGGATATTCCTTAAAACTTCCAAGTGATGTGAATGATTGTAGTACAGCAAAACAACTGTGATAGTTTATCTCAGAAGAATATTGTTAGCTCTAGTTGATCTGGATCAATGCTATTCCTGCTTCCCCTTGCTGTTAAACGTTTGCTCTATATTAAAACCAAAAATACCATTAAACAAAAACAAAACAAAACAAAAAAAGACCCTTTTCAGAGGATGCAAACCATTCCTACCTAGTAAAAAAAAAATAAAAATTGTTTTTTAGCTACTGAAAGGTTTTATTTGTCAGAAAAATGATGGACCTTTTTTAACAATTTCTATTATATATTTCTATTATATGAACATTTCATATTAAATATACATGCAACTAGTTGAAACAAATCACTTCTGCTTTTCCTAAACAGACTATTTTAAAATTAGCAGGAAAAATAGAGAGTGTTCTTCCTTACTTTATCTGCTGATGGACACACATCAGAGATGTTGCCACAGTACTTTTTCACCTCTTTTTCCTCGTGTGAATAGGTGATGTGTGAGCTATGTGTTACATGTAACAGCATTCAGGTGACCGTGCTAGCACATCACCTCTATAACAAACTGGCTAGCCTGAGTCTAATTTATCCTGTTTGTTTTACTCCCTTTCTTTCCTCATCTCTCTGCCTCTGATTTTTTTTCTTACGCTTTGCACGTTAACTTTCCTTTGCTGTTGTTCACTCCTCTTTTTCTCAGAAATATCTTTCTCATTATCCCAGTCACGAAAGTCATGAATTCTGCTCCTTTTTTCTTTTTTCTTTTTTTTTGCAGTTATATTACACATCCTAAGGTCAACACTTCTCAAGGCAAGAAGTGTGTGTTCCCATGTCTGTGTAGTGCTCCTTGCAGTGAAGTCTTAGCAATGAGACTTACCAGTTGTTTTTCCACATAAGTAAATGATGACCCAAATTCAAATGTATGTTTTAGCCCGTTGCTGTAAAAATAATTAAGAAGTTGCAGACTAGTTTAACTAACCACTTTGGCTGCGTATATGTGCATTTTGAATGATTAATTTTTCAGGAATAGTATTGATTGGCAACCTCTTTTTATTCTTTTATTTTTTAGTTTTTAGTTTTTAGTTTTCTTCTTCTTCTTTCCTATAAATTATCAAGTGTTATTTAGAGTCTAAAAAAAAAAAAATAAAATAAAATAAAACACCAACAAAAATGAAATGGAATGCCATGAGCCAGAAAACATCCATATCACTTACCTTAGAAGCACCAATGTTAAGAGATTCCATAATAACTGAATAGAGAATCAGCCTTCTCCAAAGGTCAAGTCAGAAACACAAAGCCCAGCTTAAAGGCTGTGGGCTCAATTTATTTTTCCAATGCTTAGGTAAGGCACTATTTTTTTTTTTTAATCAGACAGCAAGTTGACTAAGGTGGTGTTTTATAATTGCGTGATATTCTTCACCATTTTTTCCCCTCTGCTGTTTTGAAAGGGCAGAAACCCATAACTTGCTCCACGCCAGCAAGAACTGTGCTACATGGGGTTGCATAAGAGGCTCAAGAGGTATGAAGCAGAACTGTGAAGATGCATCAGATTGCTTTCATTGCCTGTCAGCGAGAGTCAATAACCCACACTGCAGTGCTCACTTGCCACAGCGGAGCTGTGAGTCTATCCTGCTGTCCTTACACCCAAAAGTGCAGTTCCCCAATCTGCGAAGGAAAGTCCAAGCAGATTCATCTTGCATTGATTCCTAGGGACAGGGGACTTTTCTGTCAGTTTCCAATATATTCAAGGTACTCGGTCAATACGAGTGTTAAACTCATACCCGTAACCATTTTCAGGGATGTTTTTTTCTTTGATTTTCTGACTTATTCATATAATGCCGTGCATGTCTTAAGAGATTAAAAGTTGGAAGAATACATGTGTAGATTCTTTTGATGAATAGGATTTTTTGTACAAATTTAATAACCTCAAATATAAGATATTGATCCTGTTGTACTTGTTCTCATCAATTCCTTAAAAACTTTTTTTTCTTTTTCCTGTTGCAATCAACACTAAAAGAAAAACACAGTTTCAACATCTATAATCTTATATACAACATGAAGTAATATACAGTTTGTAGCCCTGAAGCTCAGGAACTAAGAGTGTTAAATATTACAGAGAACACAAATTAACACCAGGAAGGAAGGGTATATTTTTTGACAGAAATGAAGCAAGGGTGATAAAATTCATGGGATTTTGGGTACCATGCACCTTTTAAGTGTAAGGAAATCAGATGTGTTACCTGTGGAAGTCAAAAAAATTACTGAATGAAGGTAAATTTATTGACAGCAACACTGAAATAATTGAGTGGTCTGTATAATATTTATTGTAGAAACATTTGACTACAAATGGAGTAAAATCCTGCAAAATAGATAATAAAAAGCTAGCTGAAAGCATTGAGACACTGGAGCAGGTTTACCAGAATGCTTGTGAAAACCCCATCACTGGAAATTTTAAAGTTGGGTTGGATGGGGCTTTGGGTAGTCTGGTCTAGTAGAAGATGTCTCTGCTCATGGCAAGTAATCTTTCAAGTTGCTTCTAACTCAAAACATTCTACAATCCTATGAATTTTAAGCAAAACTGTGTTACAGAGTTTACTGCTATTCCTTGCTCGAAAAGAGAAGGTGGCCTCAGTGTGTATTTGAGATAATATCACCAGATTTTGTGAGTATTTGAAAGAGTGATCAGGTGTGGCAACAGTATGATATTTTTACTGTTAAAACAGAAAGAAGGTGGTAAACTGATTTGGTTATTTATGTCAAAGCTACAAAGGTAACAAGAGATCTGGAGCAGTTCCCTTATGAGGATAGGCTGAGAGAAATGGGACTGTTCAGTCTGCAGAAGAGAAGACGACTCAGGGGTTATCTCACCAGTGCTTATAAATATGTAAAGGATGGGCATCAAGTGGGTGAATTCAGGCTCATTTTGCTGGTGCCCAGCAATAGAGCAAAGGGTAACGGGCGCAAACAGGTACGTAGGAAGTTCTGTGTGAACATGAGAGGACTTCTTTACTGTGGGAATGACAGAGCCCTATAACAGGCTGCCCAGAGAGGTCATGCTGTCTCCGTCTCTGGAAGATATTTGAAACCTACCATGCCAATTCAACTCTTAATACCCTCAAGAATATTGTTAATCCTAACTTCATTCAGTGCTTGTTGTAACTTCTTTCTTTACATTATTCTAGGTAATCAGTATGTATTAGAAAAACTGTAATTTTATGTGAGATAAAACCCAAGATAGAGCTGAAGCTCCGGGGTATACATTTGAATATGAGATTACTGCAAGGAATATGAATGATTCTTCCTGGACCTAATGCTAGGATTACTTAGGCTGGAAAGGACCTATGGAAGTCATGTGATCAACCCCCTGAACAGAGCAATTGCTGTTCTGAATTTTTAGGTCAGGTTGCTGTGGCCTGAACAAGTTATGAACATCTCCAAAAGCAGAGATTTCCTCAACCTTTCTGGTTGCCTGTTCTAGTCTTTGACTACTCTCATGAAAACAGAAATTTTCCAGCTGTGTGCTACAAGGTCAGACCATCATCATGACACTTCTGAAATGGTGATTGCTTGAGGTGACTGACTCTTCAAAGGATTCCATGTTAGCATTTACGTAAAAGTTAGAAAAGTAGGCTACAGCTGCCAGCAACGATGGCGCTAAAGCTCTGTTGCTGGTGAGCAGATTCCCAACCCCGTGTGTTATGGTGGCAGGATTGAGGCTAGCACATCTGCCATCATGCTCAGCACAAGAGAGAAATAATGCTCAGATTTTCACAGGAGTTATAGAGCTCAGGTGAAGATGGATGGATGCCAGTGTTTTCTGATGAGCTACAGCAGTCTGGAAATGCCACCCTGCTGTACTGACTGCACAGCTGTAATTTATTTCACAGCCCTCTGAGACTTTGGAACAGCAAGAGTGAAAACTCTGAGTTGTTCTCTTTGCTAATCTGATATTATTTTCTATTCTTCGTTTTACAGTAAATTCACTTTTTCCATGAATGCCAACTGATTTATTGAAAGATTTTATTTCTACCTACTACTTGTCATGGATCATAACAGAAGCTTTGTCAATGCCATAAAACAGTTTGAGAGTTCATCTGGTGTGAACCTCTGATCAAAATATGTTTGATTACATTTGGTTACGTAGGAGCTTTTTAAAGATATAATTCGTACTATTTGAACAGAAATGCTTTGACTGAGCTTATGAATAGAAGAGTCAGGTAAATGAAGGGGATGGAAGCTTTGTATCCAGCATATTTTTGAAACTGACATTCTTTATCATGCCCCATTTAGTAATTCTGAAGAGCTCTCTTAACCAAAATGGATGATAGTATGCTGTTAATATATTTTAACCAAGGCTATAATTAATCACGTGAATTTATTTTAACCAAGGCTAGCAAAGCTGTTAACAAAAGTGTTCTTTTTGTTGTTTTGTTCACTTTTGGGGTTTTGTTAGTCTGTTCTTTTTTGTTTGCTTGTTTATTTTCACAGATAATCACTTTTATTTCATAGAATAGAAAAATACAGAGAACTTCAGAAGAGCTGTCTACTTATTGGATTGTGTTTCTACTTTTTGTCTTTTTAATGTTGTCAAGAAGAAAATGGTCTTCAAACACATTTACACTGTAACTGCTTTATTGGTTTAATGTCACTTAATTTTTATTTATTTATTTTACTGTTTGCCACTTCCCTTAGCTATGATGCTTGCTGTTGGTGGGAAGGCATATTTATAGGCCCCACTGGTTTCAAACAGTTTCAATCAAAATTTTTAATGTTTTTCCATATATGTGTGTACTTCCCTTCACTTTTCTTCCCTTTTGCATTTATTTTCCTGGGTCAGCGGTGTTTGCTTACATTTTTAAAGATTTATCTCGTTGAAGTCTTTGGGACAGCACAAGGCATTTGCTTGTATTGGTTAATTTGTCATTTCCATTTTTATTTATTTTATATGTTCTACTGTTATTATATGAATAACAGTGATGATGGTATGGCTCTGAGAAGTTAGACAAGATGATGGTAGTTTGTGGGATACTTTGTTCTGCGTTTACTTTTGCGGTATTATAGGACTTTACCTGGAAACAGAGGTGCTGTCAGATGGAGTCGCACAGGATTTCTCCAGTAAGTATGCTGCCCTTGGTAATGGCAAATAAGTTAAGTGAACTGCGATGCCTGACCCTCCTCTTAGGAGTTTAGATATATAACATGAACGAAACGTTATTAATAGTAGTCCATGCTGTACTTGGGGCAGAAGGATTCTACTTATATTCTGATGCATGAGATTTAATTACTCCTACATCGTCTTGGCTTACAAAACTGCCAGTGTTGTTTATCATCACGAAATTATCCAACCCTTTAAAAAGGCAGCTTCAGTATTTGTCTCAATTAACTTTCACAGCAGTTATTCTGCAAATTAATTAAACACTGCCTTCGAAAAATAGCTTCTTTTTGCAGATGAGAGTTTAGTAGCATTTCATAGAGGCAGATTGTTCACTCTTAGGGAATAAAGTTCAAAATAAATTTGATAGTGTTCACTATGTCCCTCATTATTTGTTGTCTTTTTTCTCAGTTAATAAATTAATTGGTTGATTGTATATATGTGCCTTCTCCTCTCTCAGGTCCTTGGTACCTTTTGGATTACTTCCATTAAATTAAAAAAAAAAAAAGTAATAATGATACTAACATTTATAGGCTTATGGATTGTGGTTGGATTGGATGATCTTGTAGGTCTTTTTCAACCTGGGTGATTCTATGACTATCTAAAGTAGCTCTTTGATTTACAGCTCATGTATAATCCATCTGAAGTTAAAACTTGAAGTTAAACTTCATTGCAATTCAGAAATTTCACTGGGCTTGTTAACTTTATCTGAAATACCTCCTGTTTGCTGAAAGATTCTAGTTGTGTGCAGGTTTTGTTTTATTTCAGTTATGTTAGCAAGCCTTTCTATTGATGATACACAGCAGATTATATCTGATAGTTACATAATGTTTTTGATAAGAGCTTGTAATTCGTGACGTGTAATAGTTTCAGATTAAAATGAAAGGAGAAGGTAGTGTGACTTTTTATGAGAGTGAAGTATAAAAACAGTGTATACAGTGAAGAAATGTAGGGTAGAAGTAGATCCAGAGAACTAATTGAATCCACAATTGTTTCAGCTGCCTCAGTTTCTTCACATGACTCTGCACTTGCACTAATCCTGGCAGGAGAATGAGTGGCTGGGGGACGGACAGAGTCCGGTAACAATCCATATAGATATAGGGCTACTTAATTCCAGTTGTCATTATGGGCTGAATAAATCTATATGCCTTTCTAAAATTTTATATTTCAAGTACAAAAAAAGCTTTGTGTGGGAAAATTCATCATGTCGAGATGTTTCTCTTCTGGTATTTAACTGCATTCATTGCTATTATACTATGTCTTTAATGTATTCTCTAGTACTTTGAATTTCATATTTTTAAAATTACTTGGCATTATTGCTAATACAAGTTTTTCCATGGAAGTATGATTTCTGTGCACTCAGGTTTTAAGCTTAAAGAACAACTACATCTATTTATATTATATGCAGTGATATATGTTTATCATACAGATAATGACCTCATACATCTGCCTCAGTTGCAGAAATCTAGAATAATAGTTTCCTTTACTTGAATGAACTGTGTAACTTTTAGAAGCATCATTCCTTGGTAGAACTGTATGCTGCTTCTCCATGCATGTGAATTTTAGGATGGAAGTCTGAAATGGCATTTGGCATTTCACGGAGTAAAATCATGGTGTTTACAGACATAGTTCTGGCTACAGATTCCTGATTCCAGGAGGATGAGAAGTTCCATTTGAACTGCCTCTGAACTTAATGACATGATAACCTATAATAGCTGCCAAGAGTCAGAGCATTTTATTGCTGCTTGTACTGATTCCTAAGATACATTTTGTATTTTTGTATTGGATTAGCTTCTTGAGGTAGCTGTATGCTGTGGCAGGAGTGTTTGTGTGCCGATACCTGAATATGATTATACATTATCACTCATGAATTGCAAGTCTTTAAAGAACTTTTTCTTATTTTATGGGTACACCATCTCTGATAAAGCGATTGATGAGTTTATTGAGTTGTCTAATGATCATCCATCTTAGCTAATAAGCATATAATAATATGTACATGTGCCTACTGGTAATTGCTACAATATAGGATGCTGAAAAAATGAAATTTCTTATAGCTTAGGTTGCTAACAGATTATACAGATTATTCCAGGGTTGTTTTCTGTTTCCATTTATTTTTTCCCAGATCACTAATATTTTCTTTCAGTCATGTAATAGGATATAATTGTTTCTGGACTCAACCTTCTTAATTCAGCAGAAATATCTGTCATATTCAGAGGATCTTAGATTTCTTCCCTTGACCAGCCTGAATTATTTCTTGAATGTATGCCTTTAGTTTAAAATATTTTTTCAAATACTAATTAGATGATGTTTATGCTGCACATTTTCTCCCTCTCCTCCTCCTCTCTCTTTTTGTCTGTTAGGTTACAGTTCTGATTCAAAGCCCTGAAAGTCAACAGAAAGATTTTGTTTGATTTTGAAAGCAAAACATAAAATAATAAATACATTCTGTCATTAAAGGGAACAATGTCAGAATCACAGAAATATTCAACAGAATGTTGAAATATGAATGTTGAACAGAATGTTCAACAGAAACATAGTTTTCAATGAATAAACGTCATATGTCATTGTAGAGGGATTCATTCATCTTTTCCAAAGCATCATCTGTTGGACTATCTTTGAAACATATATGCATTATGTGCTCTAAGTTTTGTAGAGGTGTGTGTGGTAGTGCAAATAGCTTCTGGGATGGCATTTACATAATGAAATATGCAGTACTGACAACTTTGCAAACTTTACTTCCATTCCCAGTTCCTGTCTTATGAAATGCAGAATACAAAAATAGCAAGAATCAAATATGCTGTTAACACTTTGAGAAAACATGTATGTTTGCAGTAAGTTGTTGCAGAGCCCAAACATTTACACTCTGGTTACTTTCTTGTCAACAGCTTCATATGTATCTGACAGCTGAATTTTACCTTGAGTGACAATTTTTTTTTGCCAGCATTCTTGTTATTTTTCTTTTTCTGAAGAGAATCTAACTTGAAAAGTTACTTTTAAACAATCTACGACATACAGTAGTTGGTATTCACTCTTTTGTGGTAGACAACATGTTGATCATAAAGGCTATTCCATCCATATTTTCAAGAAGGAAATTAGAAATTGTAACTTAGAAAATAACAGTTAACAACACCAAATGCCATGCTAATCCTCTTTCTGCATGTGCAGTTCCCTTATGAGTGAAAGAAAGGAGAAGAAGAAAGGTGGAAAAAATATGCAGCAGTTTCAGAAACTGTTCTGTGAAACACCATCTTTTCAAAGCTGCTCCTTTCATCCTAGAGCTACCTTTTTTTTTCTTCTTGCTAGAAATCAGTATAAAAAGAACAACATATATGAGAGAACATTTTGCTGTTAAGCTACTGGTTGACAGTTTAAACAAATATTTACACAGTACTTAAAGGGAAACTTTGCAATCTCTGTGTACTGTGCTGACTGCAGTACCAAATATGGGTGCTTTGAAACTCACGTTTGCTGCTATAGAGCTCTGCAGCTGGCACAGCTTGGTTCAGCCTTCATAATGAACTGCTTATTATTAGGCCATACATTGTACAAGTTTAACTACTAATAAAATATCCAGTAATTGTAACTAAAAGTGCAGCCACTGTTTTTCCTTTGCCAGTGGTACTACCTTTAATTATCCCATAGTCTGATTATGCTTTTCCCTAGTTTTCCCATAGGACATGAAATTTAAGCTCCCTATGTTAAGGGAATTATAAAACCACTGAAAGAATTTTCAGGTGATCTTAATGAATGTGAACAGAAGTAGCAGAATGTAATGTGGTATAATAAAAACCATTTTCTTTTTTTAACAAACAAACAAAAACACAATGCTAAAGTATTTTATTCATTCCAGTGGATATTTTGTTCTTCTGTCAAGCCATTTTCTATTTTAAAAATAATGAAGGAATATCTCTTGCCCTGCTAAAGCATAACCAAATGCATCAAAACCACAACCAGACAAAATAACAGTGTAGACGTTTTTTTTTTGACGCTCACATTTCATCAATCCAAATTAGTTTCCCTTTATTTAAATAATTTTAGCGTAACTAAATTATTGTTTTCCTTCCTTTATTTAAATAATGTTAGCATATAGCTTCTTCACCATTGTTTAGTTGTAAATCTAATAGTATGATTGGAATTACTTAATCATCTTCTGTCTCAAGCTTTTCTTCATTTCTGATTCATCGTATCTATTATTAAACCCAGCTGTTGATGTTTTTGAACAAACTGATTTCTGAATTAACTCTGCATTGTGTTCTATAATAATGCCACTTCTGAATTATCATGGGCTGCTCCCAATTTACTTTTAGATAATTAAGGGCTGTCTTTATTTCTATCTAAGTTGCCTGTTTTATTTCCCAGAACACAGGGATGTGATTTCATTCATGCTGCTCTAGGGGTCTGAAGTTGATAATCATTTTTCTACATCTGCCCTCATCAGTGTCATCTTCCAATATATGATGCTCCAGCATAATTCCTTAGCTTTATTCATTAGTATTCATATTGTTGGTGTTATGTTGTGATAGTCTGCCACAAGTCATTCCCTGTTGTTTTCTTGTGAAGTCTGTACCTTTGTGCTTTGGAATAGTCTTGATTTCTAGAGTATGTACTTCTTTTTTTGTTGTTGTTTTTTTAATTAATTATTTTTTGTTTATGTAAATATGTTTCCATATAAAAATTAGTGATCTCTTAAAATAAAGCGTTCTCTAAATGTTTGTGTAGATTGAATATGAAAAATAATAAAATTGGGTGATTGAGATTATGGTAGCATATCTTACGTATGGTGCAAATACTAATTATTTAGTTAAATTTAAGGGTATAAGACAAAGATCTCAAGTTATGCAATGTATTTTGGAAAGCTATCTCCTGGAGTTTTCTGCACAGTAAACTGGTATGTACTTATTTAAAACAAAACATAACAAAAACCAGACAGAGATGTACTTCAAATTATAAGATTGAACTGTGACATAATTTTATATAGGATCATACTTGATAATGGCCTTCTTTCACTGGGCTGTTTAATTCAGAAATGTAGTTAGAAGACTTTGTGTTGTTTTGTTTTTGTTGATGGTGGTGTATTTCATTGTTTTTTGTAGAGGCTTTACAGTAAAATTCCCTGACAATTTAAAAGAATTATCTCATTTATACCTACTAAAGCTTGTAACCAAATGCCATTTTATGCTCTTAACAAGCTTTTTGAAACTGAATATTATCATCATTTATTATTTATTTATTTATTTTGGTAGGAACAAAATATTTAACCTAGTTGTACTGCTTTTTCTCTTGCTAACATGCCTTGAAATACAAGGTGAAATTCCTGTGAGTTCTTATACGTTGAATGATTGAGCTATTGATGCTGATTTCTTCAATTTGACATTTCCGTATACATTTTAATATTAGGGGTAAAGTTATTCAATGGATGTTGCAAAGAATGATCTTCACCTTCCTAGAAGATGTGATTCATACAACAGGGTGAGAATGTAATATATTAGGCAGGTGTATATTTGCTCAAAACTGTTGTAGGAAGTTCTTGACTGTTACATTCTTAAAGGTTAATGTTGACTTCATGCAGAAACATTTTTACCTTCTTGGTCACGTGTACAGGTGTACTAGTGAAGTTCTTGAACTGAGCGTTAAGTTTCTCTTCATTACTTTATATGCAGGACTTTACTATTCCTCAAGAGGCAGCACTACTGAGGAGCTATATAACATTTTTCAGCAAGTGTTGAAGTACTCTAACAAAGTGGTTCTTACTTACGATGTGTCAAATTACTGTTCGGAGAGTAGATGTTTTAGGTTGCATTCAACCTTTAATTTCACTGAATTTAAATAGCTTAAAATGCCTTTTAGTTGAAACTTGGCTTGCATACTATATCTCTCATTTCAATAAAAAACATTCAGATGCAAATGTGGTTTGTTTGGAGTGAGTACAAATGCCACTATCATGACTGATGAAGGTTTTTGATCACACATCTACAAACTGAAACCTTAAAAAGCAAGAGGCGATTTGGACTGGCGTCTGCAGTGCCATGAATTATTTAGTTCATATTATTCATAAATCTCTTTGAAGAGAAGGTTTATGAGGTTTTTAAGAAGGAGTAGTCATAGTTATTATATTGCCAGTTTCTATTTATGCTGTGACTGACTGCATGTGAGAACGTCTTCTAAACTGGAAGAGCTGTACTGGTTATGAAATGGTGTGCCTGTATGAATGTGTATGTGTAAGAATGTTTCAGAAATTGACTCATCCTTGAAAGGTTTCATGGGTTTCCTAGGAAATGAATGGAGATGTGTGTGTCATTACTGTCTATACTGACCTGCTCCGAGAGGTGGGCAAGGCCTGGGCATGTTACAGTAGTTTGGAGAACTACCCAGCTAGCTGCTAGGGACCTGGGTGAGTATCTCAGAGCACATGTTCACAGCTGGAGACTTTCCTGCTTCTCATTCACTGAGCTACAAATCTCTCTTGGCTGTGCTCCGAGAGCAAACCAATGTAGCAACACAAGCTTCCTTTTGCATTCTTTCTCTCAAAATCCATCATTTTTGCTGTAAGTAGATAGTATTTCAAAATGTTTCGTCTATTTCCAGAAATGATTGAATCTGAACTATACATATAAGTATTACTCTGTTACAAAGTGTTCATCTCATTGTATTTGTGTAATAATTTTGGCAAGACATGTGTTGGCAGAGATATCAAGGAATAAGTGAGAACTATGTAGTAGTTTGTTTGTCTGCCTTGTCAGCTAGTTTAAAGTTCATTTGCTTTGTTTTCCAATAAGGATTCAGTTCACATTACTGAGGAATACCTTTGCTAATAATTTATCCACTATGTTTCTCCAGGACATTTTAAAACTCATGTAATAAATCAAAATACTTTAAAGACTCAGAATGATGTTATTTGTTTTTGTTTGTTTGTTTACAGTTCAAAGGGTTCACAGATCACTTGCTTTCTGTAACTATTTTTCATCACAAACTAAGAGTAGTGAGAATACTTCAGAAGTCATAATTAAAAGAGTTAGTATATGAATTGCATCATTTCCAGTGAACATTTGCTTTGACTACATCTAAGTGTTTGGGGCTTTTGTTTTTTTTTTTGATTTCTTAAAATAATTATTTTCATAAGATTCTGGAAATTATGCCATGAAAGTACTCTTGTTTATCAGTTTTCAGTTGATCAATTGCATTACTTAACACTGATTTTATTCACTGTTGTTGAAATATACCAGTATGCATTGAACCTTACATTTAGTAAAGTATTTGTATAAACACACATATATAGTATATCATATATTGCTCTATATACTATTTTATGGAATGTAATGCATATTTATATAATAGAATATGGTTATCTTGCATAGGAATATATTAAAACAATGCATATACAATATTGATATATAAAACATGATACACACACACACATAATTTTATATACCTAGGTATACTCAGTACGTTCATATGTTTTTAAATTCTGCATCTTCACTAAAATGAAGGTAGAAAGAAATATGAGAAGCAGGAGTGAGGAGTAAGTAGTGCAATAAACATATGCTCATTTCCTGTATAAGAAAGTGTTTTCTTTTCCCTAATATAAGTAACATAACAACCTTGTAACTGTGTTAGAAGCAAGGAGTGCAGGAGAGATTAATCTTACTGACAGTAAGAAAGTAATTGATAAGATAAGGAACTTTCTCATCATGCTGTTATGCCAACTATTCATTTGTATTTAGAATGTAGATGTAGAATCTTAGAATATCTCCTTATATACTCTTATCTCTTATCATCTGTAGAAATACTTCTTCAGTAATGAATGCTGAAAGTGCAGATGAATGCAAGTCCAACATTGTGAAATTTTCATGCATTTGGTTCTCTGAACTAGCCAACCTAGATCTTTATTTTAGTCTTTTCCATTCTTTTCCTTAAATCTTACTTTCTCTTTTTATAATTTTTCTCTCTTATTTCATCTTTTATACTTCCCTAGCTATTATTTTTTCTTGTTGACTCTGAAGAACTTTTATTTTTGCTGTCTGTCAATTTTAATTCATCTTTATATATAAACTTCCAACATCTTCTTGACTCGGCTTTAAAGATTCTATGCATTGGTGTCTGTAGCTTGGAATTCAAATTAGTTTGTTTGGAAAGCAATTTGACTTGGTACCATGTTTTTTGAGAGTAAGAGTGGGTCTTTGAAAATAGGTGTGTTTCAGAATGTAGTTGATACCACTTTGGTGTAACTTTTAATTTTTTTTACGATTCCCCTCAAAAAATGATTTGCTATTACATTTTCAGCAGTCTTCCCATAAAAATACAGAATTCCACATTAAAAACACAATTATATTTTAATGTTTTGGTTACTTTGTAGTTTAACGTAAAGGTTTGTAAGATAGTTTGATAAATGAAAACTTCCTGTAAAAAATTGTTTTACTACTCATCAGAAATGAATGTATAATTTTAATGTGTATAACAGTATGATCCATTCTAATTTAAAGTTAATATATATAACAGGAATTGAAACAGATCTTACATCTTAACATCATATAATATTTCGGAAATAGATCTTTCCTCAATTGTGCACTTAATATTTCTAAATTATCTCGTAAGATTCACTAGATCCAAAAGAGTTACTATCTACCATAATATAGAAAGCTGCCCTTTTAAAAGTCCTCAGAAGAATGTCTACTAGATATCAGGACATGACAAGGAGTAGAACTTTCCTGACATAACAACTGCAGTATTTGTAAGGCCATTATGACAAAAATTCTGTGCAGAATTTTTAAAAGTTGAATGAGATCATCACCCAGAGTCACTTTTAGAATTCTCATTCTCCAGCTGAAGAAGAGCTTAGGTTCAAAACATCCATCTATATTTAAGAAAATTCTTTCAGCAGAGCTCTACACTTTATTTATTTATTTTTTGTTTCTTGTTAATTATCCTATCTTAAGTTTGTCCTCTAATGTCTGTAAAAGGTCAAGTTAATAATATTTGGGGAATGAATAATCTGTGTTTTCCATGTAAGGGCTTAATTCTATATCCTTTAAGGAATGCACTTGTTTCTACAAGTTTCACTTGCTGTCCTGGTGTCCTTTAGTACATACTTTAACCTTATTAAGAAAGCACTTCATACAGGTGATGTATTATGGATGCAATGTAATGCTTTTAATGCAGGCATCCCATGGGCTGTGATACTAAAATAAGCACAAAGCAAAAAAGGAAAGGAACTACAATGAAAGATATTTTACTTCCCAAGACCTTCTTAGGGTTTAGAGTAGGTGAATTAATTCTGCATCCAGGTAACATAGGGGGAACGTTAGTCTGCCTGTCTAGCTTCTTGCCTTTGTTCTGCAAGTTTCTTTTTTCATACTAGTTATGGAAGGGATTGTTTCCAATGACAGTAACTCTTTAAGCTTTGTGAGTCATCAAAGCTATGGGCTGTGTGTGGAAAACTATACATAGGAGCATAGTAGACTCACAAAGTATCTTCCTGTAATAACATAGGATAGGTTACACATTTAAAAAGAAAAAATAAAACCAACTGTGAACGTCAGAGTTATTCTTGTTTTGAACAAAATGGAGAATGCAGTCTGAAGTGTTTGCATGTATTGATCTGCAGATGTGATAAGAAACCTAAGCCAAACCAGTTCCAGATGTTTTAAGTCAACCACTTTGTTCCAATAAGTTTGCATTGATTACTGAAGCAAGACCGTTTCCTTTCTGCTCTTTCTGGAGACCTGGCATAAGCACAGAAACTGAGCATTTTGCATGATGAAAAATGGTGATAGTTCACCTGCTGAATCAATACTTTTAAATAAAAAAAAAAATCAGAGCTTTTCAAATTTATGGTTTAAGTTTTGAGATGCCTGTATGAAGATCTGAGGGTAGAACTGAGTGTGTCTGTCTGTCTGACAGAGCCACACTCATAACCTTATGCAGTGCTTCATTTTACTTCTTTGGAGTTATTTTTATTTTTATATTTCCATCTTAAAAGATTCTGTTACTTTGATGAAATGGAATTTTAAAAATGTATTTACTCTTATTGACAATCTATATAATTTATTTGCAAGTTAAGTTTATGTGATATTTTATGGAAACTTATGCTGAAATCACTTCATTGCAACTTGCATTGCTAATAGAAATTGTATGTCCAGTTGTATTATAATATGCATAAAGCTAGCACTGAGGACAGGCAAATCATGTTATCTAGATGCCTTTATGAGGAGCCTTCAGGGCATGGTTATCATCTTCAAGTTTCACTATACAGTAACGTACTGTGTTATGTGTCTTTGACTGCTAATGTGAATCAGCTACAGCTGAAATCCTGAACTGTAGTAATGTCTGTATATTATAGGATGCTTCTGCTGATCTCTATTGTGCCAATTATGATAACTATCAAGAGTAAAATTACTATATTTACAGTCTACTTTTAAGAAAGGAAATGTAACTGCATGTTCTTACGTATTTTGTCATTATAACAAAATAAAAGTCATTGCATGTAACAATCTAGTCACAGATTTAAATATTTAAAGTATTTAGCATTATATTAGGTCATTTTTATAGCCCTTTTAGTTCTTTAATTTCAGTTTTCAAATTTCTTCTCATTATCTGTGTTCAGTAATTGCTGTTTTACAAATCTGTTTTCTGTTGGCCTGGAAATAAAATATTCTGAACACCAGAAAATATTTTTTCATTTCCTAGCACTGAATTCTGGAGTGGTTTGGTGGGTGGAAAACCAAAGTACTGAAACCTGTGCTCATTTTTCACATTGCTTTTCAAGGTTTCATAAAGTAATATTTAATTTTGTAGAGTTTCTAGGGCTGATGCATTATATACAGAAAAGTGTTCTTAAAAGCAACTTCTCAAATGTGTCTGTTTATCACAGAGCACAGTCAATACACACTTGACAGCTGCTGTTTTGATTTTCTGTTAGTCATTTAATTACAGAAGAGTTGAGTATTATTGCCTGGAATGTGTACTCAGTTTGTAGGTTAGCTTGATGCTGGGATTTGTGGTACCGCTTTATCGTTAAGATCTGCACATTGACTTACAAACTCTTTGAATTCTGTCTTGCCTATACGTTAAAATCTACTGTGTAGGAGGGACATTAGCTGGGGTGGATACATTATTTTTTTTCAACATCTAATTCTTTTCTCAGAGAACTCTCAAGGACCTATGATTCTGTCATTGGCTCATTATGGAGACTAGGCAGCAATATTTTCCTGAATGCAGGATACCCAAAATCTCACTCAGTTGTTTTTTTTTGTTTGTTTGTTTGTTTTTGTGATTATGGTGTTTCTTTCTCCTTCAGTGGCTTTTGAAAAATGCTGTTCTAAAATATAGACTACAAAAAATGATGCATTACAGTATGTACTCTTATCTTTGTTTTCAATGGGTCTCTTACCCAGTTTGTGAGGGCATAATAATTTGTGTTATTCTCCTGAGAAAATGATCCCGCAAAGCCTTCTATCACACAAAGGAGATTTTCCAGTTAGTCAAGCAGAGATGACATTTAGGTGACCTAAATGACCAGTGGTAATCCATCAGCTTACCCAAAGGGAAAAGGTAACATCATTGACATTATCATCGCAAAATAAAAGGAAAATCCTAAACAAAGTAGTGTAAAAATTAGATCTTCTCTTTAGAAATTTTCGAATGTGCTATGATGGTTTTCTTAATACTCTTTTGGTTATTCTAGTTATTCCTTCATAGCAAATGTTTTTAAAACTGGAGTAAAAATACAGATGAGTAAATATGCCTATCCCATAGTCTGCTGATGTCTTAATTTTTTTTTATTTAAAGATGAGAGGATGACCAGATTTGCAAGAACTGTAGATTGCTGTATTCAGGAGGAGATCTAGGCAGTGTGATTTGTAACTTTCATCTTTTTTCTTTTCTTCTGAAGAGCTATTCAATCATTACAACATTTAGATATCCCACTAGTTTTTCCTCTAATTGTGTTCTTAATACATACTATGGATGAAATGAGAACAGGACACTGATGTCAAATCTTTCATTTTTTTTAATTTCTTTTTATTTTCTGAAATAAGAAGTTAGGCAGGCTGGACATCTGGGAGAAATATTTTCTCCCTGTTTTTATTTTTAAATAACTATAGAAATAATTGGAAGGACATGATTTTTTTTTTTTCCTAAAGACAAAATCTCAAATCAAATAATAAATCACATGTAAGAGAAAAATAAAATAAATGCTATATCAAATCTGTCTGAAAATGTTCACAGAATTGAACAGCTTAGAGACAGCTGAGAGTGGAAAAAGTATTGAACAATTTGTAGCCACCATTTATCAAAGAATGTAATTTAACCATTGTTGACATACAAAAAAAACCAATGAGTTGGAAAGATATATCATGGAAAAATAAGGCAATATATTATTGATATTTGAGAATAGGGATGTATTACGATTTTTGAGGATTGAACCCAGGGTTTTACATACAAACAATGATTTTTAAACACATTGTCTCAGTAGTAAAAGCTACAGCAAAAACGTTTTTCTGATTTTAAGATGCTATAAAAAACTTTATTTCTGTGAAAGTTAACTACTGTGATTCAGAACTTGGTGCAACTTTCATGCCCTTTCAGAGGAAGAATTTCCTGAGATCTCTAACCTTGAACTGCTGCTGCTCCGTAATTCTCTCACTCTTAGACATTCCCCTAACAGCCAACCCTTTTGTTTTGCATAAACTGGGAGAGACTTCAGAAGTTAAAATATTGTTTAATCTTGACAGAACTGGGGCTTAATACAAGAGATTTTTTTTTTTCAGTATTACCTAGAAATCTATTAGAGTCTGTCATGTCTTTCAGACTCACTTTAGAGAATGTGGCCTTTCTTCTGTCTTTTTGTCGTCTTCTGTATTTAAAAAAATCCTTACATTCCAACAAAGGTCATTGTTCAGATTTTTCTGTAATATGCCTCTCTATCCAGAATCAATTTATTAAGAAAGATTGGGCTGAACAGATCAAAGAATAATGCGTTCAGAAATGTACTCAGATTTTTAAAGAAATTCCTGAACTTGGTGAAATATTTCTAAGGCTTTCCTGTTTGTCCATTTCCTGTTTTACTTGTTAGGTTAGTCAAATAAAGTAAATACCAACTAAATAACCTAAATTCCATTTTTCAGCTTACATCATACTGATAAATAATTACTGACCATTCTAATCCACTTTAGTTGTATTAAAGAAGTTTCAAATTTATTTAGTATTCTGACAGTTTACTACTTTGAGAAGAAGGCGGCTCAATACCTTGGAGAGTTTTTATCTTTAGTTGTACAGCAGGGATGTCACAACGGAGACAAGTGGAATATTTTATTTCCATTTTGCAAGTGGTTTTGTGAAGTACAGGGAAATAATTGACTTACTGAAGACAGTGTGAAGTGTGTGTATATATTGCAAAAGTAACGTTATGTCATGAAACCCACAGGTCATTACTAACTGACTCCAATGACTTGAAAAGCGGAGCTATCCTATGTCAGGTGCTCTGACCAAGAAATCAGCTTCTCTCTGTTAATTTTCAGTGTTAGTGATGCTCAAATGAAACATCTTGGCTTGTTTCTTCCTATGACCTTTCATGTAATGATAGGTTGAAGAGATGGAAAAAAAAAATCCAAACATATAGCTTAAAAATAACATCCTCTTTGCGTACATCGACAAGAAAAATAAGGGAGAGAAAAAAATATTTCACGTTTGGAAAAAGAAATACCAACATCATTGGCAATAAGAAAAAGGAAATTTTCCTCATACTAGGTATCAAAAAATGGGTCACTGATGGAAACTGCTCCTGCTAGTTCCCTACAGTAGGCAGAATTATATTTTGAAAGACGTTTTGTAGCTAATTTGGCTGTTGTGCAGTTTGAACTTTACAAATTGACTTGTAATTGGACCTTGCTGTCAATGGAAAAACTTACAAGTATTGAACATGACATTTTTAAGAAGGTTACTGTCATCTAGTTCTCTATCAGTGAATATGCAGAGCATTATAATTGGTCTAACAAGCTTAGTAACCTGTCCTACTTCCACTTATGCACAACCTCATTTTTGACTTATCTTTATTTACTAATAGATGGTAGGTAATAATTCTCTACCTAGTGTTCATGCTTCAAAATTAAACCATATAACCGTATAATAGTTAGATTTTTTTAATATATATGTAATACATATTTTTAATTTTTGTGTTGCTACTATGTATGTGTATACATATTTTTTCTGAATGATTAAAGTACCTATATAATTTTCATGTACATATTTTATGTACGTTTATATTCTGAATGAATAAATACAAATTTTCCAGTTGCTTTTAAATTACCTGGGGGGATTTACTCCCGGTCTTTGTTAAGTTTAAATCATGATTCTGGCTTGAATTGATAATGTCTTCACATGTATATTATTCTCAGGACTGAAAAAGAATGGGACTTATAAGAAAATGAAATTTCAAACGCAGTGCACTCATTATCAACTTATATTTGCATGAAGGAGAAACTATAAAATTAGAATGGCACCATTAATTTTGTTTACTACTGAAGTGGTATTTAGTGTGTGTAAGATTTACTGGAATTTTTTGCAGCTACATCTTGTTAAATAGCCCTATGGAAAAATAATTGTAAGACCAAAGCACTATGGAAGTATCTGCATTTGTTGCATGTCCCCATAGCAGAGTCATTCCATGGAGTAATGTTGATTTCATACATCATAGGACTGCTGTATTAGTTTTGTTTTCCTGGCCAGGATAGCAGTGACAATGTAGAATAGTGCTTTTGGAAGTAGAGGTGTGGGATCTGTGGAGGTAAACAAAAATCTAGAGAATTGACATTCATAAAATTAGAAATCTGTTTATTTTTTTTTTAAGATGTCTACATATGTGCAACTTGGGCATCAGTTCCATATTCTCCTTGATTGTCTTAGTAAGCACCAATTGTTGAGACACCACACTAATGAAAAAAGGAAAAAGAAGGGGTAAAAATGACTGAAAACCTGAAGGTGTGAATGAGATAAGCAAAGAGAACAGAGAGAGATGATTTGGTCTTTCTCCTTTTTCTCTGTATTTTGATCACAAGTATAGCTACTTTTGAACTGTAGCATAGTTGCATTTTACAAGAAAGAATTACAAAGAGGATTTTGAGAAGAGGAATTATGATTTCTTTGTCCTGTTTCGTGAATGCATTTTCACAATGCATATGAGAGCTTAAAGACTTCCGGATAGTATCTTTCATGTAATTTACAGCTAACAGAGTGATTATATTTTCACTTTTGTTGCTGATTAACATTGTGTAACATTAGCCATGAGCCTCGGAAAAGAGAAAATAATTATTCTGTTGGTTTTGGAGGAAGGGAGGATGGAAAGTCAACACTTTAAGTTCCCGTCTTCATTATTATGACCATTTTGTGCCTTTGCAAATACTAGTAATATGAAGCAGTGTTGCTTTGGGGGATATAAGAAAGGCTGTTTTGCCTTCCTCTTTTTCTGTGATTTGGAATGTTGATCACTGCTAAGATATTGTCTGCTCCACTTGCTTTGCGTATTCATTACCGTGAGTGGATGCACGCTCAGGGTGCAAGAACAGTCTGAAGATACATGCTTCAATGAAGAAAAACCAGTGATCATATAACACAGACTATGAATAATCGAAGTAACTTCAGTTTAACTGATGTTTGCTTTAAATAGCTTTACAGGAGATTTACATTTCAAGAAGCAGGAACAAAAGGCTGACATGATTTGTAGATTCTTCAGAATGAGCTTTAAGGAAGGCAAATTGTGCTGTAATTTTAGAATTCAAAAATTTGTACGTATGCTCTCAGCTATTTGTGATTAATGGTACACGATTTTTCAACAGTCATTGCCATGCTTCTTGAGTGCGTTTTGTGATATATTTTCTAAATGTAGCAGCACAGGTCTTCTGACAGAATCATACATCTGAACTATCTCGTAGAACTATACTGTCTCAAATGGGTCAAATAATCCTAGAAACAGTGTGTGTTAGCTTTGAATCAATAGCGATAAAGTTTCTCTGTATTCTTTCTCACTCAAACTTCTATCTAATCTATCTTTGTTCTCTTCTTCTTGTGCAATCTTTTCCTTGCTTCCAGTGGCTGCTACAAAGAACAAAGGTAGAGGTGAGTTCCTGCTTGTGCTCTTCAGTATACAAAGCATGGTTTTGTAGCCCATATATTATCTCTTTTTTTTCCTGCTGTTGAAACTGACACAGATGTTTTTAGATCTCATGGTATAATAGGTAAGTGTTGGGTTTTTTTGTGCATGTTTTTTTCTTTTCTATTTTCTAATTGCCCCTAAGTTCAGACTATTTTCATAGTTTATCAGTTACCACTGTATTCATTTTGCTGAGTGCTTAAATATAGGGAATTTTTAGGAGAAAAACAAAGCTAAGCACATTTTAGTTAGGTTTCTAACTTGCATTATTATAAGAAAGGGTTATTAATGGCATTTTAGTAGGAATTTGAATATTACATAAAATTGCACATAAATATGTAAATGTAATTTATAATTTTTATCTCTAAAAGGAGTCATAAATATCTGAACAGACAACATAAATGAACATGTGTCTCCTAAGCAGCTCCCATCTTTTCACACTACTATAAAAGGATCATTGCTATTTCTGATGGTATGCCAATATATAAAAGCATACTAAAATTTTTGCAAAGATTTATGATTTCAGGCTAGCAAGGTAATTGTCACAAATCAGTGTGACAATGAAAGAAACCTTTCAGAATTAAACATTTAAGGTCGATTGTACCAAAACCATTTTCTGAATTTCGACAAAGCCTTGATATAGTGAATAATCTGAATAGTGTATTTTTAAGTGTATAACCATTATAAATGTATATACATGTATAATGTGTATACATTATGTCTGTATATACATACATACATGCATATGTATGCATCTATGAACATATATTTTCATAGAAAATCTTGAAAAGACATATTTACTAAAATCTGCCTGAAGTTTCTGGTAGATAAAGTTGCTTGATAATCAAACAGCAAATTTTAAAAGAAGTGTTTATTCTTTGATCCATGCAGCTCTGAAGTTAAGAACTCCCACATTTATGCTATTTGTTAATTATATACATAGGTTCCTCTGAAAGTAATGCCTTCTCTTTATCTCCATGGAATCAACAAAAGACAAAACAACAAAATACAAAAGCTCAATAACTATTTGATAGAGCAAATTCTCAGCTATAAAACACTATTTTTCAACACAGACACTACCGTTAGCTATGCATTTTTGACAAGAATGAACAAGAGCTTGCATACCACACTTGTAAATATCTGCATCAGTGGAGGTGACCCACTGTCACCACTGCTGAAATGCTCCACCCACTGCCCCACTGTGCTCCCATCCACTGGCTGGTAATAAACATTCAGCAAGTGAATGTAAGTGGATGCCATTTTTCTGCATGGAGGAACTCAACGACACACCTTTGCTTCATATTCACTTCCATGTCAGATGCCATTATGTCAGACTGCCCCTCTTCTGCCATCAGTTGCACCATGACAGAATGTAACAGAATACTGGTGGGAAGTTTCAACCTTTGCTGCCATAGCATCAACATCTGCCTCTGACATCATGGATAAATATAATAAAATAGGAAGTATTACTTTCAGAGCAGCCCTTGTAAATTGTCAGGCTTGAAGATGTAGAGCAATAATAATGAAAGGAAACATATCTGACTGGTAGTGTTTATATACTATAGTGATGAAATCAATAACTAAAATACAGCTCAGGGTTTTTTTATACCCTTGCATGGCTTTCCGTAAAAGCATGGTGTTTTATTTTCTTTGCATGCTTTGGATGTCATGAGCAAGGAGAAAGCATAAAATATAATTCACGTGTTTGTGCATGCTATGAAGTTTGCTTTATTCTTTTTCATATTGTCTTATATTCTGATGTGACATTGTTTAACAATGGTCAAGAGCTTAAGACATTCATAATCAGTGCTAAAAACAAACTGAAAAACAAAACGTATCAGTGGTAGTAAACTTTCAGTGCAAATAAGCATAATCTTCTAAGTATTCAGCAATTGTTTCATGTACCCATATAGTGCCATTCAAACAAAAACTGCCCTGCAGGCACAGGAATTATGAAATGAATCAGAAGTACTCATGGGCCCCACTCATCAATGAACATTAACACAACCTTATTTCAGAAATGCACTTGCGTATTGAATAAATAGAAGAATCTATATATAGTAAACTGGGTTTGATGCTGTAATAAGGCAAAATATTATAACCTGTAGCTATGCATGTCTTAGGAGTCCTCTTAATCAGATGCACTGTGCCTTTAGGAAGTCAGCTTTTCCTTTGGTCCCCAGTAACCCTGTGGTGAAGGTTTCCAATATCCACCAAGAAGTCAGTCCTGCATGTCACATCTTTTACCTCAGAAACAGAGGACCCAGCTTTTAATTTCCTGTGGTGAAAGACAAAGTATCTGACCTATTAATGCTTTTCGTACTGCTCTGTCTAAGCTAAAAGAGAGATCTGTTCCTACTCCCTTTGAGTTGGAACACTTTACTGGTATGCAATTACCTTACATGGCATTGAAAACAGCAATTCAGAACTGAGGGTCTTGTGTAAAGAGCTTATTTTGGCATATATCATCCTGAAATCCAGAACTTTTATGTCTGTGATCCTCTTTATGGATCTTCATCTTTCCTTTCTGATGTCCTTTTCCTTTCTGAAAACCACTTGTCACATTTTTTGATTTTGTTTGTTTTGTACTAACAAAGTCCAAAAATATTTGTTTTTGGACTTTGTTAGTACAAAACAAACAAAAACAAAAAACCCAACCTCCTGTTGGCCTTCTATCCCCTTCTATTTATTTTTCTCTTTGTAGGATTGTCTGTAAACATGCCATTACCATTAGAGCCTTTGTTCTAAAACATTTCATTCAGTTCTATTTTTAAGTATTTTCTTAGTCTTTGTTCAAGGCTGTTTCTGTTAAGGAATGTAAAGCAGATGTTATACTCAAATCATCCCTACTTGGTGCTTCAGGATCAGCTTAGGTTGTAAGGTCACCTGATCCAAGCCACCATGTATGTAAGGGCCACAGAGTCTCAAAGGTCAGAAACTCCACAGTTCCAAATTAGGAAGTTTTGTTTATTTATCTTTTTCCATGGATTTGGTATTTCCATTTTATGCTTTCTGTGCTCTTGAAGAAACTTCATGAAAAGTTTTTGATAGACTTCAGAAGGAGGAAATATTTGAATTTATGCAAAGAAGGAAGGCTCCTGATTTGGGTTACCAGTGGACAGGTGCTGCCACAAGGCACTCACATTCATGAATTTCTCGTGTGACATTTTGAAGGTTAGTTCAGAGGAGTTTGAAAGAAAAGCAGGCAATTAAGCTTGAAGAGGATCGTGCATAGGCATTGAATTTGATGAAGCAGAGAACAAAGATGCCTCCTGAATATCTCAGGCCATCTGACTAAGGTTGATTCATTTTGTAGACTGTTCCTTAGTGCAGCAGACCAGATTTGTTGAACATAACTCTGTAAATGAGCATTTCTTCTATCAAAGCACTATTTTGAAGACTTCTTGATCTCTTAAGAAGTGCTGTTGTGACATCTTAGCCATGGTATTGCTGCCAGTGTCTTTCCAGGCTCTCTGGTCTTATCATAGCTGCTAATGACATGTCAGTTTTCAGTCAGCAGGTGAACGAGAGAGGCCAAGTGACTTCATTCAAATGTAATTAGTTGAGCAGTGGAGTTCTGTGCTCCACTTTTTCACTTTTCTGATACACTCAGTGTCATCTGCTATTTCAAAGTTATTTCCACAGCTGCCCCACTAACCTCATGTAGCTAAATATTTGATGCTTTAACCCTTCAAAATTTAAATGGGTACCTATGATAGTTGCTTTGGCATTGAGAATGGCATGAATGCGTGTGGCAATATTATATTAAAGTGTAGATTTTTGAAGGCAGCTACTGTTGCAGGAGGAGAAGCAAGTCATCCCTCTGTTGTCTGCCTGTTGAAAAGTGCATTCCTTCTTACTTCTAAGAGTCATGATTCTCAAATTAGAAATAGTAAATTCCCAAAAAAGTCCCATATCCAAACAGGAGACCATCTTGCAGAGGGGAAGATGTAACTGCCTTCACACTGCAAGATTTTTACTATCCATTCTGTATCAAACTATGGTGGATTAGAAGCTGTTTCTGCCATTTTCCTCCCATGTTAGTTGTGTATGAAGTTATAGTTTTCTCAGACAAATTATATTCATACCATAGTCCCACTGTTACAATGGTAAGTACAACTATACTATCTACGCAAGTATATACATATATATATTCTGGGAGATGTCCTATTGGTACCTCAAAGTTTTTTCTAACTACATACCACACTTGCAAGCACTTTAAATACCTATCACTCCATTTCCCTTTCCCCACCAGTGTGATATTAACACTACTATTCTTTGTGACCTGCTGGATATCCAGGAGATTTTTGAGTTGTGTTTTTCACTTGTATTGCATCTGAGTCCTAAAGAAATTGTCCTTATTATTTAGTTCCATAGGAGAGCACTTATTCACTTTGTCACCTCTGCTACAAACGCAGAGGTATGTTGTTTCTGTTCTGCTTTTAAAAGAGGAGACAAATCAGAAACGTAAGATTAAATTTAGCTTTAACTGTGCTACTTAAAGCATACATCTCAGTTTCTAACATAAATCATCACAGCAGTTGTTTCTCTGTCTAAATGCATCTCATCCAAGAGGCAAAGATCACTCTAGACTTTATTCACTTGATTTATATTGTTTGTTCTCATTATATCAATGAAATTGGTATCGGCTTTTTTGAAGTTTAAATCAGGAGGGATTGTATGAAGAATGTTGTGCAAATATACTCTGGTATTGCCTAGAAAGTGTTGTAATGACTTATATTATCCTTTATTTGGGAATCAATTTATTTTTCGAGGCTTTACCAGACCTTTTTTAATGGTCATGTTCTACCCAACCATCTCTTTGATTTTCTTCTAGCGTATGATAATATGTATTGCACTGCTCTACATGAATATTTGTTTTCTTGGTAAATAATAGATTTTTACTTAAAACCAGGCAAAACAGATAAATTGTATTGAATGTTATTCCCTGCATGGAAGGCATACAGTTTAGATCTTTTCTTAAGTACAAATAATTAGTCAGGCATATTTCTTAATAGGGGTAAAACTGTCCTTAAATTAAGCAAGTAATGTAAGGTCTGTCCATGTTAGAAATAGGATGAAATAAATGTACATAAAGGAAATGAAATCCTGCTGTTTGTCTTATTTGCATCATCTTCACAAAATTCTATTCAGTTACTGACATCAGTCGTCAGTAGTTCTATTGCTGCAGAATTTTTTATTGAGGGATAGATAAATCTGGATGTCATCTGCATAAAAATGACACATTGCAACATTATGGCAAAAAAATGAATATACAAACTAGTGTAAGCATATGGATGTTGAATGTGTGAATCAAATATGGAGCCTAGGGAAACTCCATAACTCATAGTAGTTTGAAAGAGAATTTATTTATAGTTACAAGCTTTCTCTACTGAGACATGTAGAAATGAAAACCTGTCAGATTTCACCTTTAATACAAGGTTATTACAAAAAACTTATCAAGGCTGTCGTAGTAGCATAGCATGATCTGAAGCTGACTGGAAATTTTTGGATATTCCAGTGCTATTACAATAAGAGTTTTCCCCTAGTGGTTTCATTTAAAAGAATTTTAATTTCTAGTTTGTTGTTTTTTTTTTTTAATTTTCTTATGTTACTTTAAGATATTGAAAGCTTCTTTAGTATTTATAAGTGACTATAATTTTAGAGGGAGAACAAGGAAACTAATGAAGCCTTAATAACTATTCCTTTCATACCCTTTCATATTCTCTCCCATGTAGTTAAATCACTGCTTCCAGTATATAACTTCTGAGACCCAGTGCTTTTCATTACTAAGTCATGTCAAATGGTTAAGTCTGTGAGTTTCAAAGGTCTGAATTTCATTTTTAAGTCTGCCACAGTATTCTACACTGACTTCTCATGGCACATAAGGCCATTTTTTTTCTCATATTCAGAAGTTCTGATGGGGAGGGAAGAGGTGATGAGGAACATAATTTGAACCTTGTTGGTGACAAAAGTGCATTGGAAAAAAAAAATATTTGAAAACACCTTTAGTAAGAGAGTAGACGTGTTTTGTAGGCCTGCACAAAAAATGTTCCTATTTTCTTAGTTCTGTAGTCAGTAGTTACAGAACAGCAAATACCTGAAATGAAGTTAGGGAGGCAGATGGTTTTGTTTCCTTAATGTTACTGCATTTCTCCTGTTCTTGTTCTGTTTTGGTGAAAAGCATATGGTTTTTTCAATGTTATTAGTAGTTTCTGAATATATATTTTTTATTCACTTCAATGCATAATTTAATTTTGGATCAAGACAATTGGTTATTTCAGTTTCAATAGTCCAACAGATATCAAACTCAACATTAGAACCTAAAAAACAAAAAATATGTAATTCAGTACATTATTTATTGTATTTATTGAAATACATTAGGAAGAGAATATAGGTATCTGTGTTCTGAGTTGTTTTTTCTTGTTTGTTTTTAAAGATTCACAAATTATGTTCTGCTGTTTTTTGGTTTTTTGTTTTTTTTCCTTACCAGTTCTGAGGCTTGGAGGAAGAAAGTTGAAATTGTAATGACAGTAATAGTTCTTAACAAAGTTGCTGACTGCTCTTTACCCTTTACAATTATATTTGGGAAATACTTGGCCCTACCATCTGTAAGACCTTGCCAGTATTGAGACAGCTGAGATTTTCACATAACACTGTATGCACATAGTCCAAATGCTCACCACTGTACTTCCAACCAGAATCCTTCTGTCATTCAGGGTCCCTACATACTAAGAAAACAGCCAAAATATGAATCAACTTTTCCTTTCTCAGACTGAGAAATGTTAGCAGCACTGGAAAGAGCAGTTATACAGTCCTGTGTGTCCTCTTTACTGCTTTTAAAATATTTTACTTCTGAATTTTAGCAGAATAGATATAAACAAAGCAGCCGTTTTGGTAGTGTAACATGCTCATTAAAATTATGGGTCACCATGGAATAAAGCAGTTCTGGCAAAACAGAAATAGCAAAGGAAAGTACAAAACCTCTCTGAAAAGAGATCGGTAAGGGCAAGTTAATGCTGCTGACATGCCCTATTCATTTGAGAGATACCTACCCTGAGCCAACGTCAGTCATTTCTTTGCTAAATAGTTTAATAACCAGTTTGGAAGAGTTTGGAATGGAGTAAGATAGAATCTGTTTCTACTCTTGTGACAGGCATCACAGTTACTGGAGATTGACTGTAGGGAGGATGTTACCTCTTGTGGTGGACTTGGTTGTCATGGACTAAAGCGTTTTGTCATCACTCCCCAGCCTTCAAGTAGGCGATTCTTCTCTCCACAGTAGTTAATACAAATTTCAATGGCTTTCCTTCTTTTTTTTTTCTTTTTATTTGAATGTTCCTGTTTTGTTAAGTATTTGGGACCAGGCAGTCAGAAGATTATTAGGAGAGATTACATATTTGAATAGAACTCTGCTGAGAATTTATATGCTTTATTTGTTACTTAAATGGGTTTACTGTTGTAGATGATATTGAGCATTAAGCCTTTATGGCTATCTGCAACGAATTTTCACGGGCAGTGCATTACGTTTTGAATTTGCAAGTATTGCGAATATGAGACACAGGCAGTTATTGTTGTATACTGGTCCAATTAAGTCAGTTTTCATATTCCAGCCTGATAAAACACCTGGAGAAATTATTTATATATGTGGGTTACAGCAAGTCTATGATCCTTAATTTTTACTTTGCTGTTGACAGTTACAGATGCTTTTTAAAGCACAGACTTTTCTTTTGGGCTTATCTTTGTTTCAGTGTACTTCTTTAACCAAACGAAGTTGTGAGAGTGCTTTTAACGATTGATTTTGTGTGTGGTTTTTGTTTTTTCCTCAAATACTCTTCTGAAAGACAATTAGGGTCTTAAATCTCAGAATGAAATCAAATTTTCAGTGAATTTGTTTTACTTTAGTGGTCATTGGAACATGGGTGTTTAAATGGCTGAGCTTCACTTCTGTTGCTGAGATTTGGTATTGTATATTAATACTAGCTTGGTAAGGTGGCTCAGGAATAGGAACGGAAGAAAGGATGTTAGAATTTCTGTTGTGTACCATCATTATTTTATAGAAAATCTCTCTAAGCTTTTTTTTTCTTATGGAAGCATTATACTGTGCATTGCTTTGACATTCTTTCAAGGGCTGAAAACATCAAAATCTTTCCCATATAGTGTGGATGTAAAGTGAAAGTAGTGGAAAATTGGAATTTCCATTTTAGGCCCATGATTGTATGAATTCAGGTCTGGAAGGTGAATATTGTAAAAATAATAAATAAATGAAGAAAAAAATTATGGCAAACACTTATAATGGGAATAACTCTGAATAGAAGATTTAGTAATAAGGAAGAAACACTTTAAATGTTGGATCTCTCATCTGTTGTATTGATATGCTGTTCATGGACTCCCTGAAGAGCTAGTAGCAAACTAGAAATCATCATTCCAACGCTAGCAACCTCCTAGGTTTATTATGTGGTTTATAAAATATGATAAAAATCATTACAATCCTGTAACATGACATAAGTTTTTCAAAAGGAATTGATTGTGAGAATTTAGGTTTACGAAATAAATTTGGAACTATGCAAAGCTCTTGGAAGGCTGAGAAAATTGGAATGAGAACAACAAAAGGGAATATTGCATGATAGCTGCATATCCAGTGGACATGGCAGCAGCCTCCAGTAGAGGATCTACCTAGACTTTGCTGGCCTCAGTGTGTCTTACAGTTGCAAAGAGAGGTAACTGTCAGTTTGGAGAATTCTGTTTTCTGTAACTGTGCTTTGTTAGATAGTGTAAACAAAGATTAGACTATAAGCTCCTGATTGATGTCAGTGCCTGTGTGTGATATAATATATCCAGTCCATCTCCCAGGCTTTTTTTTTGTTTGTTAACTTTTGCTGACAGTGCAGCTCCTTTTCATGAGAGGAGGTGGTTCTTTTCCTCATGTGCTTTTTCTAGTAATTATTTACATATTGGATACATAATGTGTTGTGTGTGGTGCTTCAGGAGAATTATTTCAAATTTTTATTGTAGTTGAATTTAGAATCAATTTTGCATAATCATCAATTTTTCAAGCTTGCAATTTTTTACTTTTTATATCATATTTAGTAGCTGCCATAAATAACAACTGAATAAAACAACTGAAGTCTTGTCTTTTTCCTCTACTGGTGCTTTGCTGACCTATCTCCAGCTTCTGGATGGCTAACATCTGCAGTCAGTTTGTATCTTTGCTTAATTTTAATTCAAAATTGTTTTTATTTGTTTTGAAGAATAGTAATTATTTTATTTATTTGTCTCTTATTTCTGAAAATGTAAAGTATGCCAGCTAATGCTTCCCAAATAGCAACTCAAATGACGTTAGAATATCAATCTCTGTGTTGATGTCCATTTACATTTTAGGAATCTACAAGTGTATAAAACTAATGAGCTAATAATTCATCATTCTTTTCAGATGATGTTATGTAAAGAATTGAATAGGATTTTCTCTCGTGCTTAGACTTCTCTTACAGAATTTAATTTTTGTAACAATTACCATAATGGACTGTCTATCCCATTCCAACAGTAAATGTTCCCTGTGAGGCAGACTAATAAAATAAATGCTTCTCCAGAGCAGACATAATAAAATTCCACTGATCTTTGGATTATTCTATATCCAGAAACCCGGGAGAAAAAGTGAACATTGTAACACTGCTGAGAGGTTAATAAGTTCTGGCTTCTGGTACACCAGTTTAAGAAGCAAGTTCTGAAGTCAGGGAAATGCACTCTGCTAACGTTTCCCTTCCATTTATGTTCAGGCAGCTTCCACTTTTGCTAATATCAGTATTTGCAAGGTAATGTGCTCCGTAGAGGTATTAACTAGTGGTGTTCTCCAGCTGTAGGGTCTAGGTCCGAACTTATACAATACCTTCATAGACAACTTGGATGAAGGGATAGAGTCCACTCTTAGAAAGTTTGCTGATGATACAAAGTTGAGAGGTCTGGCTGACACGCCTGAAAGTTCTGCTTCCATTAACAAGACCTGGACAGTCTGGAGAGATCGGTAGGGAGTAATCTTACGAACTTGAACAAGAGCAAGTATAGAGTCTTGCACCCGGGGAGAAATAACCGCATCCATCAGTACAGGTAAGGGGCTGACCTGCTGGAGAGGAGCTCTGTGGAGTGGGACCTGATTGTCCTAGTGGATAACAGGTTGGACATAAACCATCAGTTTGTCCTTGTGACCAAGAATGGCAATGGTATCCTGGGATGCATTGAGGAACGTGTCCAGGAGGTCAAGAGAGGTGTTCTTCCCCCTCTACTCTGCCCTGATGAGACAACATATAGACTACCAGGTCCAGTTCTGACCTCCCCAATTCAAAAATACAAGGATCTCCTAGAAGGAGTCCAGCAGAGGGCCACAAAGATGATAAAGGGTCTGGAGTATCTCCCATATGAGGAAAGGCTGAGTAACATGGGCCTGTTCATCCTGGGGAAAAGAAGACTGAGAGGGGTTTTGATAAATGTTTATAAATGCATAAGGAGTGATGGGAGGCAGATGGATGAGGCCAAGCTCTTCTTGATGGTGTGTTGCGATAGAGCAAAAAATGATGGCCTAAAACTTGAATATAGGAATTTCCATAGTAACATGTGGAAGACCTTCTTTACAGTAAAGTTCTTGTTACTGTCACAGCAGTACTGTGCACTGGAACAGGCCAAGAGAGGTTGTGGAGTCTCCTTCTATGGAGATGCTCAAGACCTGGCTGGACGCCTACCTGTGTGACTTTCTGTAGGGTGCCTGCTTTAGAAAGGGGGTTGGACTTGATGATCTCTTGAGGTCCCTTCCAACCCACATGATTCTGTTATTCTGAGATCCGCCTACCCTGCCAGCTAATACAACATGTTTCTCTGGTCCATCATTCTTGCTTTCTTTTTTTTTTTTTTACTCCCCTACCTTATTGTATGATAATCATTGTTTTTTCCCAATACCATAGAGTGCACATTTGTAATCTTCTGCTATTGTTACTTCTGCAATATTTAGCTACCATCTTGATTTGTGTCAGTCACTTGTGTTAGTTGACAACTATTTTAACAACTTTACCTCTTTAAAAATAAATTCTAGTGCTTCTGTGAAGAGCAGTATATTATTTCCCATGACAATTTCTTAAAATCAGGTGTAATATCAGAGATTTCTGCTGTAAATCTGTCAATCTTAAATGAAACACGTTACATATTTTCCAAAATACATGAATATATGATTGACTTTTTTGAGGTACAATACTCTAGCCCTTCATCTGCTTTTTGAAAGCAAACTGTGCAAAGTATTCAGAAGTATAGATAGCTATATGAGACGTTTGTGATTATCAAGTCTGATTCCTTGTATATTGCCATTATTATTATATATTAGCCATTGCATATTACCTCCTCTATTATGTGCATGTTTTTGAAAGTATTTTTCTTTCTGTAGCTACTTCTATGATTAGGAAAACTGAACCCTCTCCATGTCACATTGTTCTAATTTCTAGAAACATCTTCTTCGCATAACTTTCTCACATGGCAAGATTATTCTGTATTTTAAATTGATTATCCTCTTCCTCCTCTTTTATTTATTTATTTATTTTTTACCTCCTTTAGTGATACAAAGTTAGCTATAATATTTTCTCCTCCTTCAGTTTTGGTGGACAACCAGATACTTGGTCTCCTTTTTTTTCTGGGTTGACCTAGGATGTGTAGTGTTTTTCCAGTGTATTGCAGTATGAACTGACAGTTCTTGAATGAGCAGAATAGTGTATAGTGTTTTACTAGAAGTTCTCTTGAGTTCTTTTCTGTTTTTGTTTTTTTCCTTCTGATAAAAAGTTATTTCCTGTGATTTGCCATTGGAATGGTAATTAGCACTGCTGAGGTGACTGGGAATATTCTTCCTCCCGTCTCTGGCAGTCTATTGATCTTCACACTTCAGACTTCATTTAAAAAAATTATGAAACTTTTATCTTACATCATAAGACATGTTAAATGAAGTTTCTTACTAGATTCATCAATGCCTTTGCTTTCTTTCTTTGCTTCTTTCCTTTTGTGTTGAATAGAGCACCTGCAGGTTGAAGCTGGAAATAAAGAGCTTTGAGAACTCCTGATCAACATCACTGTTAGTTTTAGGGCATCTCTTGAGCATCCTGTTAATAAGTGATCTTGCCATTGTTAGCACCATGTCCTTTCTGAGAAGTACCTCACTGCAGCAAAATTTGTAATCACTCTGACTATTTTAGCATTGTAAAGAAGTCTGTCTACTGAACAGTCAAATCTAGTTCTAAGGAACTGGAATAATTCTAGCTACCAGCTTCTTCAAAATCATTTTAACCCAAAGAGAAATCTTTTCTGCCATCCTTTTTATTCCATATAGTTGCTAATAGAACCCAGCTAGCTGTATTAGTTTTCATTAAAAACCTATGCTTTTGATGTATTCCAGTCATTATTTCTATTCCATCTTGCTTCTTTTCCTCCTGTAACAAGGCAGTTATCTAAAGCTCTTCTATTTTGCTGTCCATATCCCTCGCATTAATATGCAAATATTTTGCTTGATTCTTATTGGTTTCCTAGTTGGCTTGGGTGCATCTTTTCACTACCATGTTTATATATACAAGTGTCCTTCATATCTAAATTTAGGATTGATTTTCTCACCTGTTTAGACTGCTACAGTGATAAATCTGAATTTACCATGGTGCCCTTGTGTACTTACTGCCCTCCTTCTAAGTGCTAAACATTTGGAGATTACACAAATACTCACAATCATCTTTCTTCATTTCTTAGTTTGAAAAGCATCCTGTTGAGCAGTTCAGCCTAAATAATAGAAAACTGTTTTGATGCAGTCTCTCCTTTGAGAAGGAGTTGCGTTTCTAGTGAAAGCATTCCAATTTTTTTTTTTTAAGTTCTATTCCTCATGCAATTCACTGTAGTTGGTTGTCTTTGTTATATACCTTTCCTTTCTTCATTTCCTTTATGAAGAAAAGGAGGAATTATGACCCAGATTTCTGTTGTATTTAACAATGTGATAATTTCTACTAAGAATGTGTAAATATCAAAGTACATGAAGACTAAAAGAATAAGAAAACAGTCTGTGGATTGTATAGGCACACCTTGCTAGTTCCTCATTAAGAAACGCAAAGAAATGCTGTTGTATTAGAAACAAAAGCATAGAGTTCAATGTTTCTGGTAAAATTATCCACATTTTGCAAGCTATTTTATTGACAGAAATGTATAGGTCAGCATTCTGACTTACTTCTCTGTAAGCATATATGTTTATGAATTAACTTTCTTTGCAAATAGTATTTCATCTCTCAGGTGATATAGGAATTAAACCAAAGATTAATCTGTCCAGTAGAGATCATCTTGTTGCCAATTGTTTCTATATTGGTCACGTTAATGTGTTAAGATTACCAGTGTGATTTCTTTTATTCATTTATTTATTAATATTGTTGTATAGAGTTGTTCCATGTTTTCTTTAGATTCTTGAAGGGGAAAAAGCTTTGTGGTTGAATGGGTGTCCACACAGCAGTTTTAACATCCTGGAAGTCATTCAGTGATTGGTGCAGCCTTGTGTCTTCTCTCATTTTATCCAGTGCCAGTAAGAGTTAATGCCAGGTAACTGAACAGAGTACTCAGTGGAGAGGAAGTGAACCATAATGGGCAAATATCTTTTGGACAGATCTTCTTGTGTCTCACCTCAAGCACAGCATGTCCACCTTTCTTCTGTCGCAAAGTCCTAAACCCAGACAGTTAACCACCAGATCACACCTTTGTGCCACATGGACAACATCCATCTAAAGATCTTCGTTATTACAGCAAGTTCCATGAACCATGCATCAAGGTGTATAACATGTCCCTGGTGCAAAGGCTGTGGATTTCAATGCAAATCTGGGTTGCTGAGTCATGTGCTGTTTGCATAATAGTAATGCAGGAATATGGCAGAGTTAAAAAAAAAAAAAAAAATAGGTACTGATCATTGTACGACAACAGATTGGATAAATCATGTCTTGAGTGGGTTGGGGTAGGATAGCGAAGATGAAGGCAGCAGGACCTGTGAGAGATTTGTTATAACACTGATGAAGGTGATAGAGATTTGAGATTAGTTTTTTTAGGAAAACTGAAGTTTCACAGAAAGGAATGCAGAGAGGCATGGCTGTTAACCACAGTAAATATTTAAAAAGCAATTTTTATTTTTATTTATTTATTTATGTATTTATTTGTAGTGGGGAATGTTGACTGTTACATGTTAGAATCTGTTTGGTAAATTTAAGAGAGCTGTATCTTTTTCTTCATTTTCTAACGCTATAGGGGGAAATTTAACAAATTTTCAAATGCTTTCTTATTACTCAATGGAAAGTACTACAAATTGAAAAAGTTGTTTATCTCTGGTAAAAATATTTTTACTACAGCAATTTAAAAAAAGTTCCATGTGAAAAAGAGAAGAGGTTTTAGCTATGACAGACTGCATTTAATGTTTTGTCAGTACTTATGTAAACAGAATGTGTACTTTCCCATTCTCAGCTTTAATTTTTTTTCTGCAAGAGGAAACCATTTATTCATTCTGTAATGCAATTCAGTTGTTGTCCAAACTATGCAGAGAACTTAATTTGAAGGAGGTGCACAGCTGTCTCATGTAGAGAAGTAAAGCATCAGGTTTAGGACCAGATCCCGTAAACATCTGCCTATGCTTAAAATTAACATTCACATGCTTAAAATTAAGACTATAATTCTCCTGAAGTCAGTGAGTCAACCAGTGTATTTCAACTTGAGGGTAAATTCAATATAAGTGTCTGAAAGGTCTAAATTAGTGTACCATGTTAATAAGAAATGAATGGCTCCCTTGATTCAGGGCTAACTTTTGTGCTGGTACATCTGCTAGTGCCTCTGTGGGCTTCATTGCATGTTGCAGATGTTTTTGAAGGTGTTTTTACATGCGCACACACACACACACACACACACACACACACAAATAAAAAAAAAGAATGGGAAGAATCAGACACAAGACAAGATTGTTTATTTTTTTAAATAAAAACAGACCAATCATTAGATGATGCAGAATGACTTTGAAATGCCCTGTAATTAGTTTAGTGACTTAGCATTAGAGTATGAACTGTGCTTCAAAATTAGCCTGAATCCATCAGAATTCACATTATATCATCTGAAGTTATTTGATACCTAGTTACTTGGTATCAAGAAATGTGCTTTCCAAATAGCCGTACAATGAAAGAATGTATTGTGTTTGATTTTTCTTTTTTTCTCTTCCCCACACACCCCTCTCACCACCTCCTTAGCTCACTAAAGAAAACAAGACCATACATTTGTGTATATTTCAGTACCTGGTCAGACAGCAGTAGCAGAAATCATCTGTTTTTTCCTCCCTCTAATGACCTCAAACATTTTGCCTTGTTAGCCCAGGGTTGCAGCATCTATTTATTGCAACAAACACTTGTGCCTCATAAAATTGTTTTATTGCAGCTTCTTGTCAGAATTGGTGTTGTTTAGTGATGATTCTAATCCCTGTCATGTAGCAGACAGTGTTATATCCTGGGTGTAAGATAAGCACACTATGCCCTTCCTGAGAAATTGGCACTTGAATTAAGTACTCAAAACATTCTTTTAAATTGTGCTCTTTTTTGTCACTTTCTGTTCTTAGTTGGTCTCTCTTATGCTAAATGAATTTATTAAAATGTCTCTCATGGTTTTTTTTCGTGGTTTTATCCCAGTACTTTTTGTCACAGTTGGAGGCTTCTTGTCCAATTTAATAGCTAGCCATTTAACTGATGTTCTTTTTATGTCTTATAATTTCTCTAGTTTGATGTTCCTTTTTTTAATTTCTCACATTCAGTCTCCAAGAAAAAAAAAAAAGCTTCATCTTCCTGCTTTCTATGGAGTATGTAGAATTGTTACATAACTCTTCTCTCTACCTCTTCTCTTGCTCCTGTGTCTCCCTCTCGCTACCTTGATTCTTAATTTACTTTCTATCTTAAGAAGACTAAAATTTCTCCCACATGTAAAAATTTGTAAATCCTTAAACGTTTTTAAATGTTTGTTGAGATATTCTTATGTGCTGAAGTCTCATGATTAGCTTTGTTCTTGTTATCCTAAAGAATAGATGCCAAGAGGAAAAAAAGGAAAATACAAGTAACTGAATAGTCATTATAACTATTATAGCAGCAACCAGATTACTATTTGTTTAACATGTGTAACTATTGACTTTATTTTATAAATATATGTGGGCATTAATGTAATGTGGAAGGTATTAAGGTTAAGGGTGAATGACAAGCAGATTTCTTGGAGCCCTTTGAAAAAATAATAAATGCCCAATACGTTGTTTTCGTTTGTTTGTAAGTTAGTATGTTACCATAAGATGCCAGTCAGTAACTAAATCTAAGGAAAGACTATTTTTGAAGTATTTACTTTTTCATTTAAATATTCTTACTAAGGTCTTGGGATAAAATAAAGTGGAATGCACCATGGAAAAAAAGAAGTGCACAGATGGGTAGGTCTAATGGATGCTAGAGGCAAAACTCCAAATACCTCTCTCCTTTCTATCAAATTGCTATGATATTGCAATCAGAGTTGAAAGTAAAATGCAGAAACTTTCCCTGTATTAATGAAGTTATGTCAGGTAAGAAAGTACTGAAAGTTATCCTACTCGGTGATATCATGAACCCCATTGTTCTGGAGAGTCAACTCAATGTGTCAACTCTAGACTGAAAAATAAGCCCTAAATCCAGAGACTTCACAAGCTTTTCTACCCCACTAAAGTTCCAGTGTTCAAAGCCCCAAAAGTCTGATTGCTTACAAGCTGAATGAGCTGAAACCCTGTAACTGCTTGGCCTAGAGAGTACTGAAGCCCCACATCTCATTGACCAAAACACTTCATGCTGCTTTGGAGTGCTTTTCTCTTGAATCTTATTTCACAGGTCTTTGGAAGGTGAGAAAAGAGCTGAGCTTGCTGCAGTCAAAGCTGGCAAGAGGTTTTGTTTTATCAAAGCAGAGCACTTGAACACTTCCTCAGTACCATGCTTGACAGGAGTAATTGAAATTCCAGTGTGGTCTTTGCATGTGCTAGGCTAATGTCAAAGCATGTGTGAGATACTGCTGGCTTCATTCCTTTGGCTACCAGGGGTGGTGTGAAGGTATGGATGTCTAGGAAGACTAGAAGATCAGCACTGCAGCATAAAATAAATCGAATTAAGAGAGAATTTGGAAGGCACTTTAAAGACTTTCCTGCATTTTCATTTGTAGGATCTGAGTAATACAGAAGACAAGCTTATTCTAGGTAATCAGTTCATGACTACTGTTAAAAAAAAAAAAAAAAAAAGAGAATGTTTTTCAATCCCTACTCTGTAATCTGGTCAAAGACTGGTGGCACTGTTTTACTTCTCTGCGTGGGGATTGAAGGTTGAAAGCTGTTACAGAAACCAAAGTAATACAGCAAGAAAGTTTGATACACTTTCTTTGTGAATGAAGTGAGATGGGGAGTGTAATGGGGAGGGAGAGGGGATTAAAAAAAGACACCCAAAATAAGAAGCAGAGGATTTTGAATTAAAGGTGCTTACATAGATTTTACATACCTATTAATCTGAACCATATTTCTATTACTCAGATTTTCCTGGAAGTGTTTCCATCTTCTGTACTGATTAGAATTTCAGACTTTCACCTGGTAGGCCTTTCCCCATCTTCCCAGCAGACCCTAACTTCTTCCTTTTCAGTGTTGTTCTGTCACTTCTGTCATTCAAGTACTAAGGCCTTGCGGATATAAAGGTCTCTGTAATAGTACTTGCTGGGCTGTTCAAGGCAAATTATCTTACTACACATTGCTTCCCTATTTCTCTCTGCTTTGTTCCCTTTAGTGTGTAATGTTAGCTTCTATTAGACACAAATTGTGTATCCTGGGGGAACATAATAGAAAAACACAGAATGCCAGTCAATCTGTAAAATAAAAAGACACGCTTAAAATGGCAGATGGGGACTCAGGGAGGAGGTGTTCCTAGAAGAGGAATACTGTGAAGTAGAAGTGAGAGATCTTAGTTGATGTCAAAAGGATGCCAATGAGTAGAAAGACAAGGCTTTCATGACCAGTGTAACTTATGATTGGAATAAGCCATTTAGTCTTGAAACCCACTGAGCTTTGTGTTTCACCCATTGCTATTCACTTATCTGCAGTATGGTAATGTATTCATTATTCTTTGAATTACTGTTGAATGCATTGCAATGTGAAGTCAGATTGTAGTGTTCAAGTTTGCTAAAATGCTAGGTTTGCTTTTTCTCTAAACTAGTGTGAAAGGAAGCTGATTAGCTGATTTTATTTTATTTTATTCTGATTCAGTAGGCTGGCCTTGGAAATACAAATATATTGCCTTGTACACCTCTGCGTTCATTCTTGGTTGAAAGAAACTGCCCTCTTGAGAGAGGTGTGGACAACTCAGGAAGCCTAGAAAGTCAAGCTGAAACAGAAACTCTAGAAAAGTAGCACCACAAACGTATTTTATTTCCCATTGATATAAATTTTCTATCTAATGGTGATGATCACAGTGTTTTCCAGTGGGGTTTAACATCTATTCTTGAAGAATAAAGGGCAAAAATGACATATAGATTCCAGAAGATATGTCATTTAGCTATGTCAAAGAATGTATCAGGGACTTTAATGACCTAGTTTCCTGGTAAATCTCTAGGTCATTGCTTAAGTTAGGAGCATAGGGAAAATGCATTTCATCTTCAAAGACTTCAAGATGAGGTTTATAACTTTCTTAAAGGGGAAAAAAGAATCCTCCCTGCTGAAATGAGACAGATAAATTTACAGCCCGGGATGGATATTTTTCCCTGAAGATTTGAAAATTAAACCACCTGCTTTAAATGAGAAGTTTGAAAAAATGCAGTGTGCTGCAAAAAGAGAGATGAAGAAAATTATGTATTTTTACCTCAGTGTTGATCTAAATAAATAAAAAAAGACTTTGGATTCTGCAAATAGCACATGTGCTAAAAAATATTTTCATATTTTAGTTGGAGGAAAAACCAGGTTAGGTATTTTGGGGGAAGATTGCACCCTTTAGTAGCACTTCATGTGTCCTTGTCATACTATTTTAAGACAACTTGCTGCCTATGAAGCATGTTTCAATATATTTTTATCTAAATCTATTAGCTTGCCTACAGATTTTTATCGTTCTATTTGGGAAAATGGTAAACTGCTTATAGTCATGTGTGTCCTGCCCACTTACATATCAAGTAAATAAGCAGGCTCAGAATGACTGAATAGGTAGGGGAGTAAAGATAATCATTTGATCTCAGTCTTTTGAATCAAGCTCAATGGCTGCTGCTTTTTCCTTTGCCTGTTTCTCCACAGTCTGCTGTTGTCCTCTTGTTATGCTATCTCCACAGCAGACAGCTGTCATCTTGTGTGCTCCAGGTTTGACAAGGAAAACCTGCAGTGTTTCTTCTGGTTTGGTTTCAGTTCTGCCTACTAAAAATCTCTCCATACACACAACTTGTGAAGTTCAGTGAGGCTACTGGAAAGAAATACCGACTTAGGTCTGGAATCAGAAGTAGCGTAGCCGTGTTTCAAAATCATCTGGGTATCTTGATAGAAATGTAACAGGTGGCTTCTGTATATCAGTACCTCAGTACGGAACTGGACATGGTGATCAGTTGAGCCTCACTGGATTATATAGGCATTCCCCACACTTTACAAGTACTTTAAATTTTCCTGATTCTTGAATAAAAATAAAGCTGTTTTGAAACCTCCTTGTTTTAGGAGAAGGAAAAGATTTTCTGAAAATTAACTGCTCATGAGTGAGGAAATACTCAAAATTGATATGCTGGTTAAATGTTCAAATGCCATTTCTGTTCATGGAATCTAGTGCATCACTCTCAATAATTTTAGCCAGGTATGTGACTGAAAAAGGAAGGAAGATGTTTTTGTTTTTGTTTTTTTTTAAAAAAAAGGGAGGAAAAAAAGGGAGGTGAGGAAGGTAATAATTTTGTCTGACATTTTTCAGTATAACCATTTTTGTGTTGATATCAGTTCTTCACAAAACATTGAACCTATGAACAAAAGGGAAAAGATAATATTTTTTCTCCTAATTGAATGGCTCCTAACACTCACGTAGAAGAACCCTAGCACCTTAGCATAGCTGTGGTATTGGAGCTTTCTGCATAATTCATCATAAAAGAACACGAGGCATTCAGCAGTCAGTTCTCATTCAAAGATGTTCTGCATTACTAGCAGCACTAGTAAATATGCCTGCTCCATACATAATTTACGGTTTTCAACAGAGGTAGTTTTATGCTTCATAATAGGCTAGCTTTGATCCCTTAAAATTTGTTTGTAAAACTTGGAAGTTGGATACAAAACAAAGACTTTAAAATCTTTCTTGCATTGCTTATTTCAACAGTCTTCATTTTCACATCCCGTTAACAAGGTTGAAATTGATTCTGACCCACTTTTGGGGAAATGAGCCTTCTTATAATGGATTTTGTGTGTAAGACTTTTTATCAGCCAATTCCCTCCACACCCAACTTGAAGTAGTGTGAAAATTGGTTTAGAAACCTTAGAAACCTTTGTGTAGTTTATTCTATATTTCTACTTAAAGTATTTATTGTTTTTTGCGCTTTTTTTGATTGGTTGTTTTTTTTCCTGACCTGCAGGAGGAAAATGTAGATAGGCTTTGTATTTTGTGAATCCCTCTTTTGATGCTGAGATGCAACTAGACATATCTATATATAATAGATGGTTGTATTAGAGCTCATGGAAAAGTGTAGGTTTTGTTTTGTTGGAAAGTTTCACTTAAAAATAATTCAAATTAGACAGTTACATCTTTTAAATTCAGTAATATATCAAAGTAAGAAAATCAGTCTAAAACGTTTCAGTTTGCTGAATCTTGAATGCTTTCTTTAATGCCTCATCGTTGGTTTATTTGACGTACCTTGTGCAACATTTAACTTTAAACATCAAATATAAAAATCAGTATTTTAAAATCTAAAATACATCTCTAAATTAAAATTCAAAACCTTCCTTTCTAGTGTTTCAAATACTGTAATTTTTTTTTTCACTAAACTGAATGTTGCTATCAGACTTGAGGCACTTCTGTGAAATGTTTCATTGCTGACATATTAGCCGTTTCTGATAGTTTGTTCTTTTGCCCTTCTCCCTGTTCATTCATTTTCTCTTAAATGTTTTGTTTTGTTATTTTGTCCAGTTGTCACTATACCTCAACCCATTACCATTTGTTGTTTTTTTTTTTAAAGCCTTGTTCATACCTAAGCTGTTTCAGCAAGAAATTTTAGAATTTACTAGTAATTTTCAGTGTTTCAGTGAATACTTAGATCTGCCCTTTCGAAATAGGTCTAATGTATGTGTCAAGTTAGGCATATTAAAAACCCATTAAAAATTGTCCTGTTACACAGGCATTTTGTCATAGTCTTGTCTCTGTCTTCCCTGAGTTTCAGTTATCTGCAAGTAGTTCTGCACAAAACAAAGATTTAAATATTTTTTCTTGGTCCAACTCAGCTGCTCCACATTTTTTCCCAGTATACCAGCTTTCTGACTCTCAATGCATCAATTTATTCAGTATTGTATAATGTTGCTCTTTCCTACAATTCTGCTGTTTTGTTTGAATGTTCTAAATATTAGCCTATCATCTCATTATTTGAATATTATTTTTAATTCTTATCTATGTAATGTCCTTTATTTTATTTTATTTTATTTTATTGTTTTATTTTTGAGTTAGAGATAGATTTGTCATAAGCATGAATACACTATAGTCTTGGATGTTTGTTTTTTTTTTAATAACTGTCAAAGTCTGCATATATACCATATATGCAAAATGGGATAAAAGTGGCTCTTTTGCCATCTGTTCGACCTGTGATCATTACTCTGTAGATGACCGTATACCAGCAAAACCTTTACAGGCTTCTTGTGATAGAGACTGCTTAGAGGATGCATGTAGCTTTCCTGTCTCATTATTATCAGCACGGCCACACTGGGCAGCTGTATAAGTGCTAGAAAAATCACCTTCTAATTTTTACCTCCATTTTATACTTTAATACTTCTAGTACTGTTTTGTCACCTGCAAGCTTACAAAGAGGGAACAACAGAACAAATGTTACTGTTGTGGCTAACTTCCTCAACTGTTGAAGGTATTGCCTGGAACTGTTTCAGCATAGTTCTTAAGTTGTTATCACATCATACATTAGACATCTATAATTTCAGTAGCAAAAGTTTTATTGAACTTATCTTTTTGCAGTAGTCAGTCTAATAGCATTTATTTGTAACTTACAAATTCCCTATGGTGTTCTAAACACTGTTGTTCTCACATGCGCCCATTAAGCTTTGCTCAGCTCAGGGCAACTCAGCAACTCAGCCTTCCTTGCAGGCCAGGCCACACAGCTCACCTCAGAGCTAGGAGGCGGCTGGGAGCCCTGCTTCCACCTGCAATAGCTCCAAACAGACCTTCCCTCCCCATGCAGTAACTGCGTGTGTGCGTGATCCATACACAGGCAGCGTACCAAGCTTTTTCCAGAAGCTTTGTGTCTGCTGTACATGAACAGAGCAGCTGATGGCACAGGCATGTGGGGCTTTCTGCAAATGCTAGCTTTGCTGTACAGTTTGTTCCAGTCTTCTGGAACAAGAACTTCCCATCTACAAACAAATGTGGTACTGCTTCGGGGCAGAGGCAGGTTGCTGGTTTTGTTGATTTTTTTCATCCTTCACTGTGATGTTGTTTATCTGTATATGAGGCCTGAAGCAACTGTGTCTGTAGCAGCAGTAGTTGTTGCAGTCAACAGTGAATGAGTTTTGTCTATCACTGTATCAATTCTCAAATATAGATGAGAACAGAGCTTTCATACTTCTTCTACTATCACAGCAGCAGCTTAAAGGATTTGGTGTGGCTTTTCAAACAAATAAGTCAGAATGCAGCAGTGGTGAAACACAATTTTCTTTCACATTTTCACCTCTATGTGAAGAAGTAAGCAGAGTTACTACCTCGTGTTACCCTGTCACAAGTCTATTGTTCTCTGGCTGTGTTTTTCTTTTCTATTGAAGCTACAGCTCTTGGAATCACTGGGTGATTTCTCCAATCCAAAATCAGACAATTGATTTTTTTTATTTTTTTCTGTTCTTTTACTGGAAAGAGCACATTCATTTATTTGTAAACATTTTAGTGATGTGATATTTGAGTGGAGCTGTTCTGCCTTTTGTAAAATGTAGACAAATAATATAAAAAAATGTCCTTATTTGCCTTGTCTGTGGAGGTCTGTGATAGCTATACATAAGCTCTTGCTCTGTTCTTGTTTTTACATTTCTTTTGCGTTTCTACAGAGCAAAGCCATTAACAGCTCTTGTTACAGAGGACATCTGAGGATCTGTTTATAGTCCCAGAAAGGAAAGTTTCTATGCATGGGGAATGAAATGCTCAGATAAAGCAAATTTAATCTTTCAAAATAATTGTCAAGAAGCAGTGTAAAGGAGTCAGTCTTTCAGTGGAACAAATGCTGTATCAGTGGCTTGTTTGGCCATCATAACAGTTCTAGTTTTGTTAAAAACACAAGACAGAATTTTGTTTTAGTGAAAGACAGCTGGTTACTCTTGCTCTATTAAAGATGTAAACTTCCTTTCTGAACTGTTATTCTAAGTTGCTTCTCTGAGTTTAGTGTAGTGTTAAGTAAGAGAACTCTCAGGCTGAATTTTCAGTCATTTTCAACAGTCTTATCACATTGTTCTTCAGTGGATATTTGCTCTATGTTATCTACATATAAGTAGGGAATGTGATTTGGTAACCAGAGCTTGCAAAGGGATATGAGCATGAAAAGAAGCAGTCTGAAACTGCTATCCATAATATAGTAAGGTAAACTTGTATCCCAATGATCTGTCAAACAAAGATGTTTGATAAATACCTTTGAGGCAACTGCTTTTTTAATGGCAGAAATTATAAATTGTAAATGGAAGAATATCTAACTTACATTACTTGATTTAATTATGGATGAAATTAATTTAACAGAGTTTTTTTATTCACCTGATTTTTACTTTTATTTTTAGGATTTGATTATTTAGTGAGCTAAATTTCTCCTGCCCTTTGTCTGACTTAGATTGACACTAGTCTGCTGATAAATCCATTTTCAGCAGTAGATGTTCTGGGAGAACTGAAGAATCGAAAGTCCAATGAATGCAATAGGAAAGATTTATATGTGCGTGTAATGGACTAATCCTGTGATGCACAGGAGGACTCACTGAGCCTTATTATAGAGCACATAATGCGAAAGATTTTTCTTTCGTTCCCTCTTTCCTTCTTTCTCTTCTGATCATTAGAGTTGCACGGAAGGAACAACATCCCAGAGTGAGTAAAACTGCACTTTTAACATCAAAAGATACAACCCTGTAGAGAAGCTAGTTTTTTTAAGGGTTTATCTTCTTGCTCTGTCTTCTTGAAATGGTGGTATGTAACTGTTGAACTTAGCATAGTTTAGAAAAAGCAATAGATCAGTGTCTAAAAGAACAGCCCCACAGCTACCTGGCCCAGAGGAAAGATGTGGTATACAGTGGTGATGGAATTCAGTTTAATTATGTCATTTAGTTGATATGATTTTGTGTTTGCTGTTGTATGAAAGATCAGGAAAACTGAAAAATATATACTGCAAAAGACAGTATAGTGTGAGGTGGTTATGCATGCTCTTAGTCAGAAATGGAGAAACAGCATAAATGAGTATTTGTAGGACTTGGTAGAGTAGCAGTTAACTACTGCCAGAAGTCTGTTCTGAAAGGAAAGCACTGAGCAAGCAATTTAGCATGGGCTGAAAAGAAATCTGTGTGACAGAGGCTTTGAGGCACAGTATTGACTGAGAAAAGTTTTGAATCTTGGGCAAAGTCACCTTTTCTGTTGTTTCATGTGTTCTGTGCCCTGGGAAATAGAACTTTGTGCACTCTTTTCATATTGGTAGGACTTCATCACAGAAAATCCCTACTCTGTCATCAGCTTCCCCTCCCAGATGAAACAACTTCCAAGTCTTTACGTGCCTAGCCTAACTGCTGAGGATCAAAACTAGCTACTCCATAATGGCTGCAGTCAAGGGGCCTGTCTGTGCGGCAGACACATAGATATGTGGGTATAAAATGTGCAGTAATAGAGTTAATAAAACATGCAGTTTTCTGTGTGCTTGTTTATTTGCTTTGGCAGCATGAACAAACACATGCATGGTCCTGAGAATACAGAAGTCTTGATATCCAGTACAAAGGAATTCTGCAAAGCAAATGAGTTCCCCTCTGAGATTTCTTTCATACAGAGTCTTTCAGGCAGGCATTCTAGGTGCCACATGATTGAAAACTAAGAAAGAAGTGCTTTGAGCAAAAAGGAGGAAGAGTTGGATATAAACAGGCAATAAGATACAGAAATATGCCTGTTTTGTTTTCAGCTGTTTTAGGTTAAAAAACAAACAAAACAAAACCAAATGTCCAACTAGAAAGAATTTACTTACTTTTCTCATATATAGAAGACAATGATTCTCTTCACGTATCTCGTATGGGAGACCTAACCCCAAGAGTCAGTTATATGTGCTTTAAAAACTTATTTTAAATATCATGCTTTCCATGTATTACTCTATTTGTTACTCCACCTTGAAACAAAAACATTTATGTACATATATTATGTATTACTTTTTCATCTCTTTAACTCTGAGATATGCTCTACTATCCAGAAAGTTGTTTCAATCTGTGCAATAGATGTTTTTTGTTGTTTCCTCCTCCCCTCTCCTGCTCTGCAAATATGCAAATATTGTCTTTGACATTTGTATTTCTGTAATAAGAGTGTGTGTCTGTTTAGGCTAGTTATGGTTGTTAAAATTTCTTATTGAAAGCAGTAGAGGAATAAAGTTAACCAGTTGGCCTTTTGACATATCATAGGCCTCTTTTATATAGTCAAAACAAAAAGACAGTTTTTCTGTCCAGATTGCACTGAAGCTAACGGTAACATTTTACAGTCCCCTCCCGAAATTCAGAAATCAATTCTGAGTTCATGGTTCTGTCTTTGGCTTCATACAAGTAAACCAATTCTTTTTGTGCTTTTTGAGATGCCATTATTTAACTGGTTTGTGCAGAGGGATTAACAAATCCCTGTATATAAAAACACATTTTTCTGTTGATTCTTTTTGTTATACCAATTAATTATCTTTATGAACAATGAGGACAAGAATTTCAGACAAACATGATGCTCAGATTGAAGATTTTTATTTGAAGAATAGATCACAGTTGAGTTCTCAAAAATGAAAAGGATCCGAAGGTAACAACAGGATAAGAAGTAGATTCTAGAATAGAAACTTTAATGACAAAAAGGCTGTTCCTTGCATCTACAGTGAGAGGGAGGTCAGATGATAAAATAAATAAATAAGGTGCTCAGTGTAGCTATTTTTGAAGGCAGCTAGAGAGTTCAAACGTGTCATTTCTGCTTAATGAATCCTAATGACAGATTGGCATTCTTTCTGTGTCTAAATAGCCTTAGTAGTTTTCTTGAGATGGTCTTTACAATCTATAACATGTACAGTGTTGAATACAGATTGTTCTGCCATGAGCCGCTTCTAAATTAGTATTGGCAAAGACAATGCACAATATGTGAATGTATTTTTCTGGAAGTCAGGGGGTATCTTTAAAAATAAACAACACCAAATAAACAAGAAAACAATTTAGTGTTTGGCTGTATATGAGGACTGTGGAATTTGTAAATAAACCTCATAGAGAGAACCAGAAAAATATTACAATCAGTATACAGCACCATTCGTAGCAAAGCTACTGCAGCTTTTTCCTGTCTCTGTTGCTACATGGCACACGTCCAGCTATCTGCCGTACTAACATTTGCTCCTGGGAGGAGATGAAGAAAAAAGGGTCCATAAGGTTTCTATTGGCCTAGACAACTGAAACATCTGCTAGATTCATGAGCAGCTTGCTGGCCCAAGCCAGCAGGGAGATTTGCCGCAGATCAGTGCTGCAATATCAATAGATATTTCATAGACCATAGGGAAGAAAAGAAAAAGTCAGTAGAGTAAGTGATTTATTTCAAAGTAAACCAAAGTCTTGTGTAGTTCTATATAAAATGATACCTAAATTGCACAAAATTGGAGTTGTATGTACAACTGATCAGCATATGAGACTCATTATGGACCAGGTGCATGAAAGAGTAACAAGATGTAATCCTAATCTTCTAACATCTTCTAATAGAAGTAAATCACATGGTTCCCAGATGAAATTTAACGAAAATCAGTCACTTGAGAAAAGTTTCTCTTCACTCAAAAGCTTGCACTGCAAGAGGCCTTTTCCATCTTTATGAAATGCAAATCACAGTGTTGGAAGGGAATCAGCCATTCACCATCAGGATACACAAGAGAGGGAAGGAGTAAATATTGAAACAACAAGGGTGGAGGACAAAGGAGTATGTACATCCTTGGTTGGTGCAATTCGCCTTTCATCTCTGTGGTTCTAGTCATCTAGCCTTGGTTCTGGTACCTTCAAATGTACTAGTCATAACTAATTTTGTAGATTATTTTTTGGTACTACACAAAGTGAAAAGGCTTCCTAGAACTGCATACAACAGTAACTCTCAGGATGGAATTTCTGGTGTCATTTTAATGTATAAACTGAAAAAAGAAAAAAAAAGAAAAGAAAAGAAAAGAAAGTACTAGAAGTACTAAGTTTTAAAACTTGTTTCATTGGCTGAGCTGCGTTTCAGAGGTCTAGTTCTTACTATAAAAAGAGTAAAACAGCAGAGAATGTAAATATTGGCATGATGGGTAAAAACACCACTGAGTGAAACTTCATGAATATACAGATGATTACAACAGGAAAGCTTTGTAATGATTATTCAGACTTTTTTTCTGTGAGAAACAGAACTGTTTTTCCAGGGAATGTTGCAACTTAGCTGGGATGCTTCTGTGTAGTGATTAAGAGAAAGTTATTAATATCAAAACCACATGAAGGTTCTGTATTTTCACCTTTAAGACAGTACTGCCTTATTTCCTCCCTCTTTTTCATGATAAATCATACAGTAAATAGGCTTGTTATTAAGGGAATTTTATTTGAAAGTTTAATTTGTCCATGTTGCATTGGTAGAACTTAAGTATCTAAATTAATGGTATTAATCACCATTTACCTCTAGTATACTTTAATTTTTACAAATACAGAGTGTTTAATGGAGAAAAAGAAATAAACATGCAAACAATAAAAACCTCTGGTTATCTGGTTTTCAGAACAGCTAACCATAACATTGCATTTAGCATCACTGACCAAAATCTGATTTTTTCTACCTTCACTTTTTCTTTCTTCATATTTGAGGATTATGTATAATCTGAAGGAAGCTGAGCAGATTTGTGAAGTTGAGTGCACATAGCAAAGATTTATTTAATGTACTAATGCAACAATGGGTGACTTTTGTTAGGATTGGTTGCCAAAAGAAGCAGCAGTAAGATCAATGTTAAAGTATGCTGTTGTACTATAATTCACATATACAGTCTGAAGTAGAAAGAAGGTAAATTCACATGAAAAAAGTATTTTATTGATGTTATTCCCACCTCCTGTTTCTTTGTGAACTTATCTGCGAACAGGCATATGATACTTTAACAAGAATAAAAGCTTTTATGTGTGCATGTAATAAGACAAACCTAGAACTCTTCATTTTCACATTCCCCTGACTGCATTGTAGAATGTAAAATTTCAGCTGCTGTTTCAACACAGGACGTTTAAAGTGCTAAGTGAGTTGTTGCAGGGGTATGTGTAAATAAGGTAAAGCAATTCAGTGTTGTTATGGTTTTGGGGAGTCCACATCAGATTTCTGAATACTCTTTGAGGTTAAAATTTGTGTGAAGTACAGAGCTGCTTGGAGCTGACTTTTATTGCTGCATCTTTATTTGTCTTTTAGCTCCCTTAGATGAAATTTCAGTGAGACAAAGCCAAGTGTGGCATGTTTCTAAACCTTGATTGTGTTTTGCTCAGATGGAAAGTCAGGTTGAAAAGAGAAGACAGATAGACAGCTGAACAAAAATCATGTCCTTGCCAGATGGTGCACCTAAACATGGGACTTCAAACTCCATTATCTATTTTAAGGATAGAGAGAAAAGAACAACTACTGGAGAGATGCGGTTTTTTTGTTATGTTTTGTTTTGCTGAGTCAGTAATTTGTGAGGGTTTTTTTTTGTTGTTGTTGTTTTGTTTTGGTTTTTTTTTTTGTCAATCAATTTGAAATGTCTCAGAGATGAAAGCAAGGAAATGGTTGTGGCAAAATGGAGAAAATGTGCACTGGCTCAGACTGCCCAGAGAGGTGGTGGAGTCTCCTTCTCTGGAGACACTCAAGACCCGCCTGGATGCCTACCTGTGCAACCTGGGCTAGGGAGCTGCTTTGGCAGGGGGTTGGACTCCATGATCTCTGGAGATCCTTTCCAACTCCTACAATTCTGTGATTCTGTGAAAATAATCAGATTTCATGGCATGCTTTCTTTGCTGTGTAATTCTCTTTCAGGGATACAATTTACTTTATCTTTTTCTATATTTATCTTTTATCAGCAAAAAGCTTTGCTTTTAGTGCTTTGCAAAAAATTAATACTTTTACTATTTTTATTCTATCTCTACTTATGCCTTTAGCCAGAACAATGTTCTAAATTACTTCTGAATTCCTAGTAGTTTCAGTCTTTGCTAAGCATTATTTTTTCCAACAAAAATATCTTCGCTAATATATTAAGGTTAGAAACTTTAATATATGCCCAGAGCATTTCAGCTGAGATTTTAACAGGAAGTGCAAGAAGCTGTGATTACTCCACTGAAGTATCTGTCAGCACAGGTTCTGCAAGCAGATCAGCTGAATTTCTGACTTGAGTGAAAGGGTAATACATGCAGACACTCACCTGAGACAGAACTAAGCACTCCTCAGGTATAAGAAAGCTTAAGTAACATGAGTTCACTATGTAAAATCCAATAATGTCTGTTAATATCCAGTGGACAGTTTGACCTGGCATTGCAACTATTAACACTTCATAGCTCACATCAAATTCTTAATTCACGGAAAAGGTGAAACACTGGTTTAAAGAGCAAATGATTTATGCATAGATATCAATCTAGGATTAAGTGAGTGATTTTCTCTTCTAATGAGCATGTCTGAATATGACTGTCATTTTGTCACTTCTTAGACTGCTGGCCTTTTAACTATTTTTGTTGCAAGGAATGAGACAGAAATTTGTTGGTCTGATGATCAACCTTTCAGAGAATTTCCAGAAAGATAAAGGGCTTTTTTTGAAACTATAATTAATTTTCTGGGTATTCTTGAAGTTGCATGGCTTTTTAATCTTTCTGGTAATTTATTCTCTGAGAAAGATCAGATACCCTCATTTATGATTTTGGAGAAATGCTGTTGATAGCTTCATATTCTTCACCTGTGAAGCTGCTTTTGGATGGCACCCTCCTAAAAGAGGAATAGTTGGTGTATTGTTGTAAAGTTTGTGCATTGCCTTATGGTTCTTTTTTCATTTGTAGATTTGGAAAGGTTTGTTGTTAGAATATGAAAATATATTTTCCAATGCACCTCTGTCATTATAAGTATTTCCTTTTTTTATTCATTTTTTTCATTTTAAATAAAGAGATCTTGTGTTAATTGCACATTTTAAAGAGCAGACAAGACTTGCATTATGTTCAGATAACCATAAAAGTCTTTCAGTGCTTATCTGCATTTTCTGGGTGTTTTGAATGAGGGGAACTGGAAAGAAAAGCTATCACACAAAATGCTCATTCAAACCATGTGTCCATCCCCCAAAAATGGAACCATGCTGTTCCAGGCTGGAGTGCATTAACACAGTTGTATTCGTTTTGATTTGTTTTCTGTTTGTTTTGCACTTGTGGAAGTGCAGTGGACTTCAAGAGGGTCAGCTGCTGTGTCATTCCACCACAGTGCCAGACACCTGTGGCTTGCAATGAATTATCACATGGGGAGAGGATGGAAGATGTGTGAACATGGTGCACTTTAGATTGCATTTCATTGCAGTTACTTTTAGAACTGCTGTAAGTGTTTGCTAATGGATCTTCTACTAACACATATTCAAATCACACATGCAGGATATTTTAAATTACAGAATTTTATCATTGCTAAACATCTGCATGATTGTTGTTCAGTGTGATGTACTCCCTGTGTAAAGTCAGAGAGTAGGTGTAGCTGTGTGCTTTACTTCTTGACTGACAATATGGGCATATGTGTTCTGATGATGTTTAGACTCAGACAGTTTTCCTATTGTTCCGTTGCGTATCAGAATAAGGTTGGTGTCAGAAATCTTTTTGGCACAAACACTTCAGAATTGCTGGCTTGCATTCTGGATGTGCACAACCCCAGTACTGTTAAAATAACCTTAGGAAAATCAGCAACAATAAGTTCTTCTCTTTCTTTAGTAACCCTTGTGTAAACTATTCAGATTCATTTCCCCCCTGCATGCAACTTTTCTGAGGAATAACCCAGTTGGAGACCTTTTGCTCAGAACCCATCCCAGCTCTGCTGACAGCTGACCACTGTCAGTGTCTCCAGAACGGGGAGGCTGTGTGAGGCTCTGTGTGGTGGCACAAGGCTATGGTGTGCCTGAAATGGAGGCTGATCACAACAGTTCTGCCACTCGGCTATTAATCAGGTCACTGACATAGTGTGAAATGAAGCACTCCATCATTCTGGTAAGGAAATATCCGAAAGACTGATGTTACCTGAATATTGTTTTTCATAAAAACATGTAAATGAACATTTTCAGTTTATGCAAATCTATTCATGATGTTACTACTTATGCGTCATTGCTGGCCAGATAAAATGTAACCACTCACTCTGAAATGCGATATATTGCCTCTGTCTCATTCCCATGCCCCTCAGAGCTTGTCCTTGAAATGTATTGTGACAGAAGCATTTTAAAATAAGAAACTAGAATAAAAATCCTTACCACCTCATGTAATAAAAAAAAATCCGCATACCTGAATGAGACCTTTTCCTTTAAATTACAACTTAAGACTTCAGTTCTGTTGCAACTTCAGTTCTATCAGTGTAAGTTGTACCTTTGTTCTCAGCCTGTTTTTAAGTAGTAAAACACATATATGAAAAGGCCATATTTAAGCCATCTATTGTCCATCTGGCTGCTTGTGCAAGAGGAAGACGTTCCAAGAACTCTGTACAGAGTGGTTGTTGGACAAACATTGCAAGAATGATCAGATCATGACTTTACAGCTATCTAATTTTCTTTTAAAATGGTATGTCTAGAACTTCATTTCATTTATTACTCAGAGAATAGTGAGCAGGTGAGTAAAAATGGTAACAGAGGTACTTTGGTTACTATAAATGACCAAGTATGTACGTGGTGTGAAGCTGACAATATTTGACACTGACTTAGACCAACAGATATTCTAGGCAGTGTTTAATGAGAAGTGATCTTCTGTACTTTATTTTGTGTTAACTGTAAAAAGTGCTAATCATTGTGATGAACTGCTTAGCCTTGGGGGAGGAGAAGGTGGCACATGGTAATGTTCTGAATTTGTAGCAAGTGATAGATTTGATAGGATTGAATGCATGGGTATATCAGTCAACATCATATCTGCCTGTTTTTCTTCCATTTCTTCCCCTATCATCTGGGTTCTGAATAATTTTTTGGTGCATTTTCTTCATGGAATATTGATGTGAAGTAAGAAAATGCTGTTATTCTCATTTTACACATTCAGAACTGAAATGTGGAGGTATAGTGGCCCAGATTCTCAAAGAAAGAAGGTGCCTTTTCCTTAATCTTTCTGTTAGGGTTGGGTGCCTACCTGCCTTTAGAGAAAAAAGGGCATTACAGTTTACAGAAATACAAAGAGTTATGCATAGCGCTTGAAAGCAAAATGCAGCACTAAGCTCTTAGCTGTATTTGCACTTATGAGAAGCAGAAAGTTGAGCAGTGTATTAACACAGTCGTGGGAAGATGAAGTTCACTTTAATTATTTTTAGGTTTGCAACTCCCATCAGTAATTTAGAATGGTGAAGGGGAATGCCTTTTTCCCTTTTCAAAAAAAATAAAAATCACTAAATAAGCAAATAGTAACATGGTAGTAGTCATGAGGAGATTTAAAAATACTAGAAGCTTCTGCATTATTCCTAGGAAGTAGCACTGTGTGTGCAGGTTTTCTATTTCCTTCTCTCTCTCTTACATTTTCCTGTTTATGGAATAGTATACTTAAATATGTATTTTTCTATTTTTCTATTTTATTTTTTAATCTGCAAACTATTTCATTTTGATATAAACTGAATTGATTATACCTTGAGTTAGCTGCTGTTGGAGAAACATATGCCTTAAACATAAGGAGGGTGGAAAGTAACAAAGGGTTACTCCTTGTGTATTTCTGCTACATAATGTAAATTCTGTAGCCTGAAGTCAGTGGCTATCCCACTGTGCTCTTGTCCTTTGGAATGTTTTAGTAATTGCTTAAAGATTTGAAAAAACATAATGGCCTCGAAACACACAATTGTGAAGTAACAGTTATTTTCGGAGTTGGTTTCTTCTCTATTTCTCCTAAACCTCTTGTTCTGTAGTAAGTTTCTGCAATGCTCTCATTAGCTCTAATTTTCTCTGCAAGTGGTTTTGTTACTGGAGCATGTAATAGTTAAGAAAGCACACATTTTTATTTATTTATTTATTTATTTTCCCTCTCTCTACATTTTGTTTCTTTCTTAAACAATGTTTCTTCAGTGAGGAAACAGCTTTCAGGACATTCTTTCTGGGGATCAACTCCTCTAAAATATACATGCAATCCAGGTATAGGACTAAGTTATTGCTATTAAGGCAGAAAATTACTAAAGTCTATTTGACCTAGTCCAAGTCTGTGTAGCAAATTATGCTTGGGAAAATAATATTAGAAAAGAGATTCATGTTCTTATTTCATCTCTGTTTTCTGTGCGAGAATGAATAGAACTGTAAGCTTTATTCTTCCCCTCACATACGGCGATAAACTCCGTTTACCTTGTTGGGACAGTGGGCAGCCAGACTTGTAGGAGGAGTTAGAGTCCGTGTGCCAGGAGGTTGCTAACTCACTGTTGTCAACTCTTGTCTGCTCCCTCCTCTCATTCTGCACATGCTTCTTTTTATGGCTGTCTGAAAAAAATAGCGAAATGAGTAGGCAAAGCATGCTGTACTGATACTGTGAAGCTCTTAATTTATAATTGTTTCCTACAAAAACAGACCTCTACATACGCAGAAATAAAGAGAAATAATCTGTTTTCTTGGTGTTTATAGCCAACAAATCACATTTATAATTAGTCTGGTAAATGGATTAGAGATCTAACCTAACCATCAAACTGAAGTGTTAAACTCATTAAAGAGCTTTCATTTTAATTGCAAAAAGTACAAAAAACCCACCCCAAAATGTAAACAGATAAGCATAAGATGAACTCCCAAGACAAATATTTTCAAACTTGTCCAAATAATGATTATTATTTTGCCACCCATGGTCTTGTCGCATACTGAGATAAAATCAGTTTTAAAAATCTGTAAAGGCAATTGAGCCATGTTTTGGGGGGTGAAAAAAGCCTTTTCTTGACTAGAAACAGCTTGTGGCTAATGAGATATGAACCTGTCTATTCAACAACAAAGCAGTGTTGGTCTTCCTTGCAGTAACCTGTAGTGGAATATACTTAACTCTAGCTCCATCTAGGTACAACTGTTTTACTAACAAAGCTTCCTAAAAAGAGAAGAGAAATACAGCATAATGATAGTGATAATGAATCACTCTTTTTGCAGTGATTCCATTACTTAGTTAATGATAAAGTGAAAGCTAAATGCACTGACATTGTCTAAAAAGCTTTGTTCAGAAGAATACATATAATTTTACATGTTCTGTATTTTCTAGATGTTTATAAAGGTAAAATGTCCCTTAAATACTTAGTATGGAGCTTTTGAGGAGGGATTTCTAATCAGTCCAGAATAAATTTTATGCAAAAGACTTAACATTCACAATGTCTCCCCTGACCATCTTACCTTTTTTTTCAATCTGAGTTTGCAAGCCACTTTCACCTTAAATTTCTGCAGCTAACCAGGAATAATCCCTATATTACTGGCAATGCCAAGTTCCATGCTTTTTTCTACCTTTTTAAAAACCTGACAGGCAGCAAAACTCCAGAGTACCTGTGGAAGACGGCTTTCGAGAGAACCGCTTTGCCAGCTTGGTGTCCTACATCATGGTGTAATCCCATATGATTTTCTCATCATGTGTCTTGTAAAGCACGTCTCAGTACCTGTCCTTAGAACAAGTGCCAAATTCAAATTTTATTTCCATACCTTTAATCTGAAATAAGGAATTTCTGTTGTGTAATATAGTACTGAGATTTCTGTAGTGAGCGTAGTGTCCTGAATGCTTGTGCTCAAGGAAGAGAAGGGAGGGATGCTGAGTTGCTCTAGGAATGCAGGGACCATCTGGCAAGAGGCAAATTTCTTGGTTTGTTAAGATAGCACAATGTTATCTGAAAGATGATATATCTGGGAAGTGCTGACTGCACTGATGAGTAGTGTGGGAAGTGCATACAGATTTTCTACTGGAGATTGAAATTTACCATATAATTAACTATTATTAAGTCATATGCCAAGTTTTTTATTCTTTTTTTTTAATGAATGCCGAGGATGTAGGATTTGTGCTGGAGTAAAGAACATTCCAGTTCAATATAGTTTCTATTTTTGGTGGGTTTTTTTACTGTCATTATCAGTTTTGTTTTTTCAATAAGATAAAGGAAATACAGTGCAAGAATTTATGTTTGTGTCATTGGTGAGTCCAACTTAGCAGTTAAAGAAATTTAGACAGACTCGGATTCATATCTCAGGTTTCGAATTCATATTAAAAGTCTTGGGAATCCATGTAGTCTTTTTTGATTTTACTGTGTTCCAAACTGGGACATTGAATTTAAAATAAATAAATGAAATGACAAATAAAGGTATTAGTTTTTTGAGGTTTCCTTTCATATTTTAGGGACTTCTCCCTGAAGAGGAGTTGTGATTTGATGGGGAGAACCTCAAATCATTTGTAGAACAAAGGTGAATATAGAAGTGCTCATTTACAGTATGTAAGCACAAATGAGAAATTACATGTGATTTAAACAGTATATGCCGCAAAGTGCTATGAGTTTTCATTCATAAGTTGAAATAAAATAATAAAGTTTATTTCTGTAAAAAGCTCCTGATCCCTTCAAGTAGATTTCTCTGTACCATATTAGCAGCTGTGTATGTAGTCAGATAAGAGAAAGTGGAAACAGAAAAATTATCCCTTTTTTTTTTTTTTTTTTTTTTTAAACAGGCCTCATTCTTTTTTTTGTG
>VXAB01001689.1:158948-246466 GCA_013399175.1 Odontophorus gujanensis
CAAAAAAATTAACCCTTTTTTTTTTGTTTTTTTTAGTTGAACAGGCATCAGTGCTTCTTTTGTGTAGCTTCTTGTGAGTAGCAAGGCATAGATTAAATGAATTACCTGAGGTCATACATCAGGTCAGTAGTAGATTTAGGTTTTGAATCAGGTTTTGAAATCTCAGATTTCAGTTAGATTTATGGGATTATGTCTCAGTGTCATCATCAGAATTAAAGGAAATGTGACCATTCATTTCCATCTAGATTTTCTGCCTTAACAGAAACTTCTATAATTCTCTGCTAAAAAACAAAGCTTAGTTAAGAATGATTTTATTTTCAAGATGCTTTTGAATATATTTATCAATTAATATTGGACTAATTCAATAATTTTGTTGATTTTGCAAATTACAGTTATGCCTGGAAAAATGTAACCATAACCTTTAAAATGTTTTAATGTCTGTAAGGTATTTGACTTGAAATAACATGACATATTGATTAATAAGCAAAACTTATTCAAAACCAACCTTAAAAGCATGAAAAGCATTAGGGAGATTAGAACTGTTTGCAGGGAAAAAAAAATAGGATGAAAATATAACAATAAATATGAAATCTTCATGGAAAAAATGCATCTCAGTGCATTTACTTCACAACGTAAAGCAGGTGTTACTGTACTACTCTTGTGTTTTTCATGGCTGGGTTTTAGAAACACCCCAGGAAACAAAATTATTGCCAGTAAAATTGCCAGGGCGACACCAACTGTTGATGTATGAAACACTGAAGAGCACGAGTCACTTGGCTCAGAGGTGCATGAGTGGTGAAATATAAGGACATGCATGTAGGAACTACAAGAGGAGGTAACAGGACAGAATGGGGAGCAGTGTCTGAGGAGTAATGCCAGCACTGTGGTAAGACAGGCAGTCACCCGGGGCCAAGGGGCCTCATGCAGGAACACAAACAAGACTGTGAAGTGCTTGTAAAGAAGTGGTGAGACCTTTGGATCTGTTGCTTCTGTGACCACTGTGCTGGGGTCTCCAGGTCTGGGAACCACACTTTAGAAAAAAGATGAAAAATAGAAGAGGACACAGAGGAGAGCCACAGACTAATTAAAGGATTAGAAAAATGTGATTTCTACAGCAAGACTTAGGAGCTCAATTTATTTAGCTTATCAAAGATAAGGTTAATGGGTGATATGATCATAATCTGTAAGTACCGGCTAAAGAAAGAGAAATTTGATAATAGAGGGTTCTTCAGAGCAGGGAGGAAGGTGTAACAAGAGCCCATGGATGCTCAGTGCTGCAGTAAGGCTAATTCAGACTAGCAAAAAAACACTTCTTTTTGTTTTGTTTTGTTTTTTCATTTAAACAGTGATGACTGTTGCTCACTGTAAGAGGTGCCACTGGGATTTCCATTGCTAAATTTCTTAAACTTGGAATGTTTTTGTTAAAGGATGTTGCCTCATTCAATGTCGCAATTTTAAGGAAGAAGTTAAGGGAAAGTGTGTTTCTTTCAACATATCAGCTTTGTTGAATCTGAATAGTTTGCCCTTGATCTGGCCATGCTTGCCTTCTTCCTGAGTACTCACCACTAAACATTCTTGATTTAATGGGACTATTCACATGGGTCAGAATGGTCTTAGTCAGTGCTAGGGGTTATGAGTGCTTTTTTTTCACAATGGTAACAGGATATCTTAGGTATGATGATGTTTTCCAGAACAAGCTCCATTGGGAATGATATTCTGATTCCAGTTGGTGGCCTCCAGCCATAGGTTAATGTGCTGCTGCAGAAGCTGCTGCCACCATTGCTGGATGGTGGTACATACAGCTGGCCAGGAATACCTTGTCCGCTTCACTGATGGTAAAAGGGTTTTTTATCAAGTGAGATGCTGATACAAGCAACAAAGTAAATCTCTTAAATGTACTTTGTCTTAGTTTTCTCATAGCTTACTAATAGTTTTGGTTTTGTTTAAGAGATGTGCAGTACGCATTCTTTTGTTCTTGCTTTTACTGTTTTTCTGTCTTGCACACTGTCTTCCTTTCTTCCTCTTGAGCTAATTTCCAGAGTTATTCACTCATTTTCTTTATATCTCCTTTTCCACTGCAGGCTTCGTATGAATCTGTATGCATCTTCTCCAGATCCATATACTTTCTCTATTGATAAGGGATAGGAGAATTCTTTGCTTTGACTTTTGTATGCTCTATTAATTTTAATTTCTAAAACATCAGCTCTCAATACAGTGGTAAGAGGAAAGAATATTTTCCTGACTTCGTTCAGATCCATGGACCCACAGTTTCCATTTAAGTGACTGAGCAGCATAGTTTACATACTAAGCATAGTTCTGATTAATGAGGCTGTGACATGACTGTAATTAGTAAATAAGAGAGTGCGTATATGTTGAGACTTTCATCATGAGAACTATAATATCAAGAAGAGAATGTAGGGTAATCCTGGGAAGATTTCCCAATTCATATTAATAGGGTTCTGAACCATTACATCAGTTCTTTATTAAAGGATACAAATGGAAGACAGTTAGATGTAAATCATAGTCACTGATTCATATTTCATTGGCATTAGGCTTCGTTTAATGCTTCTTATATGCAAAAACTATTTTTGCCTCCATAGCCTCTTACATGCAGCTCATACTTTAGAAGGTTATTTCTTTGGTAAGATGCTTATAATTCAGTGGAAGTAATAACAGGCTGTGTGCATTTTTTCTGGATTTTTAAAATTCTAATTTAAGCAATAAGCAATTTATGCAATATCTTGAGATATTGAGATTGGAGTCGAAAGAGAAGAAATGAAAGAAAATGCCAAATCTCTTCTGTTTTCCTCTTTTTTTCTCACTCTTGCTTATGATTTTTTTCACTCATCAAGCATTTCTCAATGTGTGGTTTTCAAGAAGCAGCATTTGATTAATGAAGTGTCAAACATAGAAGATGTCATGAGAATTTTGGCATTTGTTGTTTGCAGCATTTAAATTAGCCATGATATTTGCAATACTCCGTATTTTTGTTTACTATATTTGTTGTCTTGTTTATAGTAAATTAGTAAAATAATAAAATAGTAAAAAAACAACTATCAAAACCTAGCTAGAACTGCTTATTTTTTATTTTTTATTTTTATTTTTCCCCCAATATCAACAGATCAAATAGAAATTTGGAAATTTAGTTAATCCCTCATTTAGTTATTCCTTACTCTGGTCATCTGAAAATCCGTATACTAGATAACAGATTTATGTGTTATTATAACTTCCACATTGATATAATTAGGGTACTTATGTCTATATTCTCTCCTCTAGGACTGTAGAGAGATTTTTCATTTCTGACGCATTCCACTTGACTGTCAATCATAATACTTTTTATGCTATCATCCATAACTAACTTTGAGCACATCTTATGTTAATAGGTCCTGTATAAAAGAAGAAAGAAGCATGTATTTGATTTAATCTGTTGGACTTTTTTTGCATTGTATTCTTGAGTAGATTAAGTGTACTTCTCCGATAATGATTTTTCTCAATTATGATTCAGGATTTTTTCTTTTCCCACCCATATGAAAAGGAGAAAAGAAGACATCCCACATTTTTACTCTTCTCCCTTGTGATATTCTTGTCAGAATGTGTTCTACTGTTTGGCAAGGTGTGCTATTTTCGCAATACACAAAGCAACACTTGAGTCTAACTATGCCATTAAAAATGCTTGTGATTCAAGAACCTGGCTGATACTGTTCCTGTATTGTGTAGAGCTATTTGGAAATATTCCCGGTGACTTCTCAGCAAGCACTTAATGTGATTCATAATGCTTTGGGATAGACTCACTGATGTGAAGGAGAGCTACTACATCATCACTTCCGTTTTCATATATGATCAGGTTACATTCTCTCAACAGAGGATACATCTGGTATTAGATTCAAACTACGTTTGCTCTCCAACAGCGTTCCAAACTTGACAGCAAAAGCATCATCCCAAGAACTCTTCAAAAAGCATAAAATGGAACAGGGAATCTAGGCTACCCTGTCCCTCTGTTTAAGAAATCTATGTAGATTTTTACATTATGTTTTCAGTGATGTTTTCAAGAGCATTTTAACTATATTATCTGTACTGAGACATCTGTATATGTCTGCACTGTGTGATTCCTATGTGGATTCATATCCTAGACATCTGGATTTGTATGTGTGTCTGAGAAAATGAAGATTGTAGGGTACTTCTTTGAAGCTAAATCATATCACATACAGGAAAAAAAGAAAATTAATATCACTATTTCTTAAATTATTTTTTTTCTGTTCTATTGCTGTGGAGAATGTGCTGCTTATCTATTTTTCCCATTTTTTTTTCTATTATACTTCTTGATGAACATAGTTCACACTGTCACCTGTGTGAAGTTGCTGCAATAAATTTTAGTTCTACAACTGAAATCCTTTATTTGTTTTTTCCTCTTCTCCTTCCCTTCTCCTTCCCTCCCATCCCATCCCTCCTCAGGTAGCCAAGGACAGTTTCCACTTACACAGAATGTCACAGTTGTTGAAGGGGGAACGGCAAATTTGACCTGCAGGGTCGATCAAAATGATAACACCTCCCTCCAGTGGTCAAATCCAGCTCAACAGACATTGTACTTCGATGACAAAAAAGGTAACTTATTTCCGTAACTCACGGTTCTGCAGCATTTTTTTCTAATACAGAATTGTTTTAAACAATTTCAATTTAATATTGTAATATTGAAAGTATTTACTAGGAATATGTGCTTTCAACTATAATAATGAAATCATATGTTATATAATCTGTTTTTTTCATGAGTAAACGTTTCATTGTATTGCTTTCTTTTGTATAAGATTGTCTGTTGTTATTGAGGGAAGATAGTATATGGAATTCGTAGTGCAAGATGATTTGGAAAGCTTCACTGTAAAATATCTCTAAAGAGTATTTATGAATGATAAGTCTCTGTCAAGGAAAGGATTAGTTCATAAACCCTTAAACTTGATTTTGTTATTTTGTCTGCATGTGTACGTACACATAAAATCACTTGCTTCAGGTATACTGGAGCTTCATTTTGTCATTAGCGCAGTATGCAGTTGCTATGATACACATTCTTACTGTAAAAGATAATCAACATTACTTTTTATTCTGTGTGCTCTGCCATTTTCCAAATATACCATACACAATATTTTAATCTTAGTTAACTTAGGAAAAATTACAGGAAAGTGTTCATACCTTTGAAAAATAAGGACATTATCACTGTAGTATGATATATTTCCAAGACTTTTCTCCTTATCTGAAAATATGAAGCATTATATTTTACATAAAAAAATGTCAACCTAAAGATAGTATTAGATACTGTGAAGATATTTAAACAGAAGTTACAAGTAATAGAATAATTGCTTGGCTTCAGAAATGCAAGAACATTGGTCTTGATCTTCGTGATGTAGAAGTTCAACAGTATTTTGTACTTAATTCTACTCTTTGAGTTTGTTCTGAAAAGTACTACATATTTGTGAACGTATCTTGAGAAGTGCCAGTAGTCTTCTGTTTAAAAATCAAAGAAATGCTGTCCAAATGCCTTGCTAAATGGTTGCAAGACTTTACAACACATTGCAGGACTTAAAATGCTGTGTGGATCTATGTGCTTGAATGAAAGTAGAGTCTAAAAACTGTCATTTTATACCTGCAGAAGCTCCAATCAAAATATGGATTTTTGCTATTGATATAATAGCTGAATAGAATCTCTTTATAGTGTTGAAGTGGTTCCTTTCTCTTTATCTAATTTCCTGTAGCATGCAATCATTTGATTTGCAATTTATTTGAAATCATAAGTGCCTTTTGAATGTAGACTTGAAGGTGAGAGGCTTATAAGGTGCAATCTTAAGTGCCATAAGTCTAGTCCTATAACCTCTACTTAAATTGAGAAGTTTGTTGGTTTTTTTTCTGCAATTGTTAGAGATTTGGAATTGGTAGATAACATTTGCAAAACTAAAAACTGAGAGAACTTGTTTGTTGGCAGAGCACACCAATACTTGTAGAATTTATGTTTTTTATAAGTGACATTTTAAAGGCTGTTGAGAAAGATGGAGGAGAACTGCAAGTAGTTTAATTTTAACTGTGTAGGGATTTTGATGCAAATTTCATTTTCTGCATATTTTGGTTAGATCTCTAATTTTACAAAGTATAAATGAAGTTTGTATTATTTATTAATATAATTAATTAAAACAGAAGAATTTGAATGCAAGCAACAATAGTAAGTACATAAAAGAAATCTGTATTCCCCACAGGAAATGTGAGGAGCTTAAGTGTGAATATGTTAGAATTTGAATCATTAGTTTGTAGAGGGGCTGCTATACATCTGTGTGACTGGAGAAGGTCTAACATGATCCTTGGTCCTTCAGTTGGAGTCCTTTGAGCATAGGAAAACCTTTGAAATCTTTGTGTGAATTTCAAGACTTGAATATACACAGGGCACTGAGAAGTACCTCCAAGTCTCATACAGAAAACATAATCCTTTCTGAAAATGGGATTAAAACTTTTCATCGGTGTTTTTATTATGTGTGTGCATTTGTTTCTGTTCTTTGTGTACAAGGAAGATATGTCCTTTACACAGTGATACTTGCTTTATTGATACAAAATGGTGATAAATATTTACAGCTCTGATGCCTTGATTTTGTCAGTAAATGATAGCAACTGCAGCTTTAAAACATTCCTCATTCTTTTTTGCTTTACCTTCTTGTCTTAGTCAGGCACACAATTTGGCTATAAAAAGCAGCTTTCTGCTAGATCTAGTCATTATATTTAATTTATTGAAAGCAGTGCCTCAGCTAGAGTCTTTTCAAACCTGTCTCCCAGGGTTAACCAAAACTAACCTTAAGGTCTTACTTCTCCCTTCAGTGCCACGAAAACTGCTATTTAATGACTGTGTTTCTCAAGCTGAAAATTCATGAAAACTGTTGAGTAGGAGCCTGAGGATGTTGGGTTAAGTTCTGTATAGAAAACCTAAGAAGAATCTTAGAGTCCAGTAGTAGACTTTAAATCCATTTAAGATATCACTGTAGTCCAAACAAAATCAGAATCATGTGCCTTTAATTTTACAGTCTTCTAATAAGTTATTTTCTTTTGAGAAAGTATAAATTATTTTCTTATAAGGAAGCATAAAAAATCAGAACAAAAATATTTTGATTGCTCTGTACTTTAACAGTTATGAATCTTGTAGTACAATGAAGGAAGTCAGGTAAACATCAAAAGAGGGTCCTAACTACAGCAGCAGAATAAGGAGGTAACAGCTTGTCAGCATATGGCTGAACAGTTTCTAAAAATAGGGAAAATTGTCCATACAGTGAAAAGCTCTCCACTGCTAGATTGTTCTTGATGGGATGGGACCTTCATGTTTACTTCTTTCTCATAAAAATTGTTTTCCCTATCTTGCAAAACATTTTCTGACTATAATTAAACTAACTGTATGCCAGCAGAGTCCTCTGGTTAGGGAGAGTTGAAGAGTCTGCTTCCAAGTCCCTCACTTTTTGACAAGGGACTTACTGTTAAGTTTATACTTCATTCAAAATGGATTACACATACTTTAAAAAGCATCTTCATGTAATTTTGTGTTCTTCTGAATTGTGATGCAATCATTGACTTCAGAGTTAGAAGTCATATTCTTCCTTTTCCTGCTTTACATGCTCCATGCATGGAAATGTAATGAGCCAACTACACTAATGCCAAAAGCCGCATCATAACTTATTATTTTGCTTCTTGTACTGCCATGCATGCAGATTTTGCTCCATTAGGAGGATGTTTTCTTGGGAAAAAAACACCTCCTCCCCTACCCTTTCAGCAATTTAATACTTATTTAATATTTATGAAGGAGTCAGAGACTATATATAACTTGAGACATTTTCTCTCTTAGCCTATGCAGTCTTGAAATAATAAGAGTAGTAAATGATGAGTAGAGTTTTCTTTCAGAAAAGATAATGTTACAAAGATAGTGCACCTGAAAGTGATTCAGTGGTTGTTTTCTGGTCCTCACCACCTGAAGTGATTTTTTCTAAGTTCAGGCTTAAAATGCGCTAGACTCATTGTGGTAATGGAGTGGCCAGCAGGGAGGAAAAGTGCAGTGTTTTCTTCCTTCTACCTTTGTTGTATTTCTAGGACATGTCTTAGAAAAAGTGATGTTAGGCCAGGGCAACAATTACAAAGCCTTTTATTCAAAGTCCCAGTTTGCTACTAATTATGTTACATTGCATATTGTCTTAGGAAAAATAATAATAATAATAATAATGTGGTCTCTTTTGTTCAGATGAACATGATACCAGAATAAAAAAAAAAAAATACCAAAACCTCCTTCGGTTTCACAGGTTTTGTCTTCATTATGATTTAAGTATATTCATCCTGACAAAAAATGGTGTGGATATCCTAAAATAGAGCATGCATATCATGCTTGCTATAGGAAAAGAGAATATAGCTTTATTTTATTAGCAAAGCAAGGTAAAACAGTAGCTTCTCTCAAAGTCTGATTTTTGCTCCCTAAAATGTATTATACGTATTATTTTAACTCATGCTAAAAATACTTGGAAATGCAAATGTTTGATCTTGTGGATTCAGTGTCAGTGATGGCCCCACTCATTCAGCATGCTGTCTCTTTGTTGTTCTTTCTTGTACATATTCTTTTCTGCTTCCTCTAACTTGTAGCTTCCAGGATGTTGTGTATCCATTGTAAGTGGTTATATGGTCTTATTTTTAATGAGCTCAGCAACTTCCTACAACTATTTGTGGTTTCCCAACCTACTCCTTGGACAGAATTTTAAAGATCTGTCTTCCTGGAAAATCTGAGTTCACAGCTCACTCTGAGCAAGTTCAGATTCTTTAGAAACAAATGCAAATTTTGTGCTTCACATGAAATGTGTTTTTCCCTACACAATTTTCAATTAAAATGAATAATTACCATAGAAATCTCTTTACCACTTTTTACTCTAAAATAGCTATAATTATATACCTGCCTTTCGAAGAAGAACAATGAGCAACAATGTAGAACTGATGGATTTGATTTTAAATGAATATAGGTAATTTTATTTTAGCTTCACTAGTAGTGGTATTTCTTAAGGATTTAGAGTGAACAATAAATACAAAGAGACATAAATATAAATGGAGATGTGTAGCAATAAGGTGATAGTGTGGAGACATAGATGGCTGGTAAAGAGAAGACTTCAAAGAATTTTCACTTAGCTTGCTGGAATAGTCTTCTTTTCCTATTTCCTTTCAGTAGGAATTATAGATACATATGGTTACTGAATTGCAAAGCAGACACATATAGCTAAACAATGGCTGCTGGTACCAAAGCTATTCAAACTGATCAGCATAAAAATGAGCAATCAGACTATATAATGGAAGAGAAATGAAATCTAGTATATACCTAAAAATTTTGTTTTGTCAGACAAACGGAAGTGTAAAATACCTGCTCTTTACCTTAGCAGGGAATTTGGAACTCTGTTCATAGTAAAACCACCTGTGTTCATGGTAAGTTTGCCTCAGTCTGACAAACCCTATTTTGGTGAGACTGATCCCAATCAAAGATCGGCACATTTGCCTTGTGGTTTCATCAAGTAGTAGTACTTTCATGACTTACTAAAACATTAGAAAACACATTCCAACTTCCGGATTATGCATCCCTCAGCAGCAGAATATCTTTCTTCAGATGACCTTTGATTATGTTACATGTAAGAGTATTTGGCATTTGTATAACTCCCCATTGTCTTGAAAGCTTTCAAAGACACTGGTGTACTAGGGAAGGGTTACAAGAGGGCACTGTACTTGCAGAGCTCCCCAGAGCTTCTCTGATAGGCACAATGCTGCAGATGAACTTGTGGAGATGCATTTGGGTATAGCACCTGCTTGAAAGGTTCTGCAGTTGTGCCCTCTCAAGGCTGGCACTGTCATGTTAGAACTGCTGGGTGAGTTTAGAGGCAGGACATGTCTGATAAAAGCATCATGCCTTTTGGCTCCAGAAAGCAACTCCTCGCCTTTTTTTTTTTTTTTTTAATTCCAATATGAAGACATTTCTAGAGAGACTCAGAAACTCACAGTGCACAAAGTATGGGATTTTAACTACAGACCTCATATGTCAGCTTAGGAGGAGGAGTCATCACTGCAAAGATCTTTAATTCTTACTGTAACACTGTCATAACTGAATGGTGATAGAAATGCTAGAAGTGCTGTGGCATTTTTTGGGGTTAAAATCCTGTCTCCCTCGTGTTGTAGGTGTACTACACCTTCTAGCTTACACTGGCATGTTTTGTGGAACCCAGACTCCAGATACTGAATTTAAGTATAACTCCAATTTATGTCACTGTGGGATGAGTCAGTCTTGGATACTGATCTATACAAAAAAAGAAGAGGCAAAAACTGCAAATTCTAAGAATCACTTGAGAATCCTGATGGGGGGGGGGAAATGCTGAACCTCCTGAATGGCATTTAACAATTTTAGTAAGCAGCTGAATTTTTCATGTAGGTATACATGTAAACAAACAATCCTCAGAGAAAAGGATTCAACTCAGACAAAACAAAGCAAAGAAAATAGTGCTTCTTTTAGAAATAGAGGGGAAAGTAGGAAATCTATGGTTTAGGTTAGCTACAGAAACATGGAGGTGGGCAGACTGTATTGCTGGGAGAACTGAGAGTGTTAGCAGTTGAGTAACATGAAATCAGGCAGCAATGTTGAATGGACTTCTGTCTCTACCTTCACATGCTCTGTTACCTGTTGCGTAATAGAGTGGAGATGGGATCGGAGAGTAGATGATGACCCAGCTGAACTCCATTCTAAGGTACACATAGAAATTAGAGATTCACAATTACTTAAAGTTTAATAGATTCACTCAGTGAGGTAATATGTTCTAGTGAAGCCATGATAAAGAATGAAAAACAGTGCAAAAAGAAAAAGAAAAAAAAAACAAAAAACCAAGAAAACTATTTAGGCAATTGTTGTCAAACAGTGACTTAATAGCTAGATGTAAGAGATGCAGAGGGAACAGATTCTCTCTCTCTCTCTTTTTTTTTTTTTCTTTTTTTTTTTTTTCTGGGCTGAGTAGCAGTAGCTTATAAATATTGTATAACTTTTGAAAATTTTCTAGCATTCAAAACCACAATTGTAAGAGAGAGAAATCTGGTTTAGAGAAGGAAGATCTTTGCATAGGGAGCTTTTCATGATGATCTTTTAGAATAGTTCTTCCAAGATTTGTGACTGAGTTTAATTTTGTGTCTTGGTTAAAACTGTCAGTTCCACAGTTATATTATACAGGGCACTGAATTTCTCTTGAGTCAGTTCTGCTCAGCTGTCCTGGTTGTGTCCACTTACAGTTGTATTATACAGGGCATGGAATATCTTGGGTCAGTACCGCTCAGCTGTCCTGGCTATGTCCCCTCTCAGCCTCCTGACCACCTCCAGCTTCCTGCCTGGGAGGGGCCAGAGTGAGAAACAGAAAAGGCAGTGCACAAGCGCTGCTCAGAAACAGCCAAAACACCGGTGTGTTATCAACATTACTGCGGTCACAGATCTGAACCAGAGCATCACAGAGACTGCTATGGAGAAAAATGACCCCATCCCAGTAAGAACCAATACGTTTTACCTCTGAACCATGGTTAGGAACCAAGTTTAAATGATCATGAATAGTATTTGCTTACTACAAGGAGAAAAAAATAAATAAATCTGTAGAGCTTTTGAGAACAAGAGATATCTCACTTGATCCTCAAAAACCAAGGTATCAAAACCAGCCACTTCTGAAAACCCAAATGCTTTTGTTCATGCATCTTAAAAAAGATAGCATGATAAAAGGGAGCAGGAGTCTGTTAAAATATCTTGACAGTTATTTTCTTTATGAATATGAAAATTAAACTTAAAAATGTATTACAATGCATTAGAATATTATTTCATTGTAATAAATTTGTGGAACTACTCCCACTTACAGCATTTATTTTTTCATTTTCTTAGCAGTATTAAAAGAGTAAATGAGCATATTGTAGAGATAGATAGAAAGTGTAGGAGTTTGCATTATATTGTACTGAAATGCAGGTATGTGCAGAAATTAAGTTTGCTAGCACTCAAGCTAAATGGCAAATGAAGCTGATGTGATGCACTTGAATATGCTGAAGTGAGGCAATAGTTCTGATGACACTGCTAAGCTTACTCTGTCAGGAAGCTTTGTAATACTCAGGCTGGTGGCTATCTTTGTTTTAAATGGCAAAGAATCTTTTAAGGCATAATAAGTTTTCTTTAATTTTTTTCAGGAGTATGTTGAAGGGAGGCAAAAAGGAATGTAAAGAGGAATTTCTTATAGCTGGCCTCTCTGCACTAGTTATTTGTGTGAATGATCAAAAACTAATGAAGAAAATGTTAACTCTTAAAGGAAATGGTAGTGCGTAACAATTGGAGTGCAGGGAAGGACAACTGGGAGAATAGGTTTTTAGTAGGCAGTAGATCCAGGAGAAGTAGAGCTCAACATTGTACATCATAAAGAACATGATGGTAGGCAGTAAGAGGCAATTCGTTTTTAATCACAGTGAACAGTGTCCCTTAGGTGGTCTTTTTTAAAGAAAGTGTGTGACAAGCGAGAGTACTGATTATTATATCACAGTATCTTCAGTACAGTAGAGTTATAGAAATGAGAGAACTACCAAACAGACCAGAACCTGAATGTTTTGTTGGGTAAATGATTGCTAGATCCAAGAAAACTTAACTTCGTTGGGAAACAAAAACAAAAACAAACGAACAAACAAAAAAGCCTTGACTTTGCAAAGAGTAGCTGATATTTGCAGAGCTGCTGAAAGTGATGTTCCTCAAATGAAAACATTAGAAGCAGTGGAAAAAATTGAAGTTTGAGTATTTATAAATGCCTTATCAGATTATAAAGAAGCAGGCAATGCTTTAGGGTAAAAGTATTAAAATATTTTTAAAATATATAAAATTAGAGTGGAGAGGTACTCATGGAACATTCAGATATGTGCAGCACAGGAAGAAGTGATACATTCCATATAAAAATATGAAAACATCCAAAACACAAGTACATTCTTGGCTTTGCGTCTGGATAACAACACTCTTGGATAATACAGATAATAATACAGAGGATAATACAGAACCCTCTGAAAATATGATGGTGTCTTCAAGGCACAGTACATGAAGTACACAGCCATGAACTGACATCTGGGTAGCGCTTGAGCTAGCTAAGATATATGTTGTTGGCAAGTCTGCTGAGATTCTACAAAGTTCCTCAAAGCAAATTAGGCCAGCTGAAAAAAAAAAAAAAATTAGCCACTGAACTGTCTTAAAAACATGCATGTACCTTAACACATACAAAATCTGTGTTTTCACAACCATTGATACTCAACACAATAAATTCAAAGGCTTTGAAACAGAAACAAAAGTTGGATGTAATGTTATAACAGCAACCACAGACTATTAACAGATGGTACTGTGAGTGCCATTTCAACTGCATTTTGAAGGGTTAAGGTAGAGGTTAACTATCAGTCGGCAACTGCTGGGGGAATAAAAACAGCAGTTCAAGAGAAATGTAGTCCAGAAGAGTGATTCAACAACATATTTTTAGTGAATTACCCAAGTGACTAGGCAGGGAGGAAGGGGAAACTACCAAAGTATATGACTGAAAGACAGTGTGTAAGTAAAAAGTAAAGGAATGGGGAAAACATTGTCTATCAGTCTGGATTATTCATACGTGAGTCAGTTGGATTCCAAACCCATCCCAGAAGCTGATTTGATAACATGATTGTACCTGTGGGCCTGAATCTGCTGCATTCTGAAATAACAGATTCTCTGAACAGCTGAAGGCTCTTGGCTTGCCAGATTGAGTGGACAGTCCAAATTACTCAGTCAAATGTGATGGCACGAGTCCCCAAGCTACCTGTGATTCGTGCTGGCAAGTCCATTCAATATTAGAAGGATTTAACTGCTTATAAGCTAATGTAGATAAATTCTGTCTGAGTTAGGCCTAATCATCATACAATGAGTGTTGATATCTTTGCAGTGTGTTTTCCTTAATTTCTGTTTTCAGGCTTAGTAAAGGATAAGACAGCATGGGTTTTTTTTCCACTGCTTGCATGGGTTTGCTTTTCTTTAGCCTAAATCTAAAAAGGATATTGCTACAGATTCACTTTAAGCTACTCTAGGAAAACATAATGTTAAAAGTCTGGAGTATTTAGTGTTTAAAGTAAAATAAAATAAAATGTTTAAAGTAAATTAGAAAGCTATCATTTTAAATCAACAAATATATGCCCTTGTCAACAGGTACCAGGTGATAAGAAGGAAGGAAACCCCAATTTTGTTTAAGATAAAGTGTGGTTTGTATAAATAAAGGAAACCATTACAGAAGATTAAGTTCATACAAAACCCATTATATCACCAAAAATAGTATGCCTTATTTAAATTTCCATTGTTTGTGGGAAACAAATTAAAGTTTACCGTGTCAAACATTAGATGATACGAAATCTATCAAAAAGGCAGATGTTTCAAGGCCATGATGGTCTTTATGATCCCTTCCAAGCCAAACTACTCTATGATTCTATAATTGTTTTATAGTCTGCTCATGTTGGTAAGGTCAGGCAAGCTAATGATTTGAATATATGCAACTATATTGAAATAAGAGCAATAAACGTACACTATCATAGTGTTTGAACATAAAAGCATTATTTCCAGTTTCTGGGATGGAAATGAAAGTCTATCGAGTACTGCTTAATATAAGAAATACTCATCTCTCTGCTCCCTTCCTGGTAGAAGCTTGTTTAAGGAACTTCCTTCATGATTGTTTCGGCACAGAAAGTGTAACAAATCATCATGTCCCAGATCTTTAAGGATGTGTGTGCAGAAAAGTAATTGCTGATGAGCTGCTGATACGGGGTGAAAATCCTCAATAACTCAGTGAGAGAGACTATGTGATGTTCTGCTGTGAGCCAGAGAAAATAACTTTAAATTGAACAGAAACAAGAACTGAATCAACTTGAATGAGATTACTTTCAGAGGTTTGTACTCTGGATAAAAGGAGCTTGAGGAAACACAAAACCAATAGGCAATTGTGTAAATGGAGAAGAAAACAAAACAAACAACAGCAAACCAGTGGTGCAAAGAGAGTTCAAGCCATGTAAACAGGTGTTATAAAAATTACTTACAGTAACTAATCTGTGGCAACTGATAATGCTTGTCTATATATTAATTGTAAAATATTACAAAGTGTTCAGAATGCTGTTTAAAAATAGGGAATAATCACATGAAAAAAATTAAAAAGCTTTTGAAATTGAAAATGAAAACCAGCTATGAGTTTAGAGTAGAACAGATTCTGAAAGGGTACAGATGTTAAGAGAATTATTTTTGGAAGAGAAATAGATGTGCATTTAAGTTATAAAGTATGAGAAGAAAAGGAAGATTTTTCTGTATGCGGCAGCTGTATTAAGACTGAGGCTGCATCCCAAATGCCTTCCAGTTCAGTGAGATAGGAGCAAACTGTGAAGATCAACAGTTATCTTTTCCTTCTTTGCACCTGAATTTAGCTTTAAAAGCCATGTCCCATTGATCAGTCTGATCAACCATTTTAAACATAACCTGTCACAAACTGTTATTATTTTATTTCTATCTGTAGCATTATTACCCAGTGGCAGCCTAAGAGAATAATACTATGAACTACATTGACAGTTGAAATGTATATTAAATGGAAGGAAAACCAACTAAAATAGAATTTCTTGTTATCTGAAATAACATTTATAGGAAAAAATATAATGCCACCTTACTAGATCATTCTTCACATACAGATTATCTGGTGGTGATTCAGTTTACATTGGTGAAAAAAAAAAAAATATAAGCTTAGTTTGTAAAATATGCATCATAAGGTACGGTCCTAGCACTTCTGTATTTCTTTATTTGATTTCATAGAAGGCATATTCTCCTGTCTGATATCTTTCAGACTTTTTGGTCTATTTTGCAACCTAAAAATAAAGTAGCTGTCATCTCTATTTTTCCCATCTTGAATGAAATTATTATGTTGTCTCAGTGCAAATCTCATCATTTCTATTTTAATATCATGGTTGTTCTGCTTACTACTAATGCAGAGGAAAAAAAATTGCCTGAATTGAACGATGTTAAATGAATATGTCAAACTCGATCGAAATTGCATGAAGCTGTTTGTAGTATGGGTAAGTATTACATAGAACTAGTACTTCTAATACTTGGAAATAGTATGAAGAAGCGCAGGCAAGACTTAAAATCTGTTTTATCCAAATGAGTTGGAATTTATGTTCATAGTATGAGACTGTGAGGAGAGAGTAGTACCCTAAAATCCTGCTTACCTCTGTTACAGATATAATGTATTCTATCAGCCACTAAAACATTAGAATATGAACTATTGCACTGTATGTACTAGAATAAAACAGTTTTGGCTTTTATTGTTCTTATATTAAAAATAAAAATATATAAGAATAATTCAGTCTCTTAATTGGTAAGTGTTTCTTTAGGAGAATTGCAGAACAGTCACATTCCATTTCTTCTAACAGCATGAAATAAAGTTTTTGTATACAGTTAGTGCAGTGATCATCTGAAAATGAAGGATAGGATCTGAGAAGTAAAGAATTGCATCTGTAGAGGTGAACCATGGGGAATTTATGGAAGATTTACAATTGTATTGGCTCATTGCTTAATCAGATGCCAGAAAGATGTTCTCGGTATGTATTCCTTTCTCTAATTAAAGAGGTGATTAACCCATGCCGAACACTATCTTTAAAGATCTTTTCTGTCCAAGTATGTAGAAAAAGTTTATGTAGTCCCTATTTTGGTTTTGTACAGATGCACAGCATATTCTTCTGATGTACTTGATAAGATAAATTATTGATCATTTTTACGTTTTGCAGAATTAATGTTTATTATAGGCACATCTTGTGATTGAATCAGACAAGGAAAGAGGATAGCTTAAGGACTCTGACAGTGTACCTCTTGACAAATCTAACAGCAGTGTTTACAATGGTATTGCCTGTAGTTATCTGTTCTGCCCCACTGCCAGATGTTTGTTAATGGCAATGTGAAATCATCTGCAGAGGGAAATGTACTCTTCTGCTATATCAGAGAATCTGCAGCTGCTTTCCTTCTGATTCTGTTCCTTTGTTCTGGTTCTGCCACGGGAGCAGTAATTTTTAGGGCTAGGAAGTGTATGAGGCTATTTCCTAATTCACCACTGCTAATTCCATCAAAGTACTTATGCCACAATGCTTTGACTCCTACAGAATAATACTTCTCTGCAATCCTCTGGTCTACCTAGGGAACCCTTCTGACAGCTCTTATCCCCTGGAAAAGTAGAAATGTCAACTTAAAAAATCAGACTTGTATGTGCATTACTCAGAACTTTCTTAGCAACTGACTCACATATGAAATTTTTCCCTGTGAAGATAATCCAGGATTGCGAATGAATATTTTTTTCAGGCCTGTTGAAGGCTTTAGCTTCTCCTTATTAACACTTCAAAAATTGCTTAGCATTTTCTTTCTTGCAATGCACTGTGCTTTTATGCTGCCTGGTCAGTTTTTTGCATTTCATATTGCCATCTTTTTGAGGAAGCTGCTTTCAGCCTCTGTTAGGGTAGGGCTGGGAGGGAGGATATATTTCTTCTTTCTATTTGTCAGTGTACAGTTTCATACTGAAATTGTTCTTGCCTTCAACTGGAAAAACCACCTTAGTACTGAGGCAAATGAGAGCTTTGAAATCTCCCAGCATACTGTTATGCACAGTCTGTGATGCTTCTAATAGGCTACCTTTGTCAGCCTCTGTGTAGTAGTTCCTTTGTAAAACACTTGAGAAACTTCTTCATTCTGTCAATGATCCTCCCTGTGCATTTTGCAGGTGAATTTGTTCTTTACTGGTCATTGTACAAATCAAATTAAACAAATAACAGGGCTTCAAGCTTCAGGTTAATGATGCGTGCCTGATCTGTCAGCCAATGGAGGAAGTACATCTGAATGTACACCTGTAAATGTTTTTGAAAAGGCAGCATCTTAGACAATGAGGATAAAAAGAATTTGAGAAAAGCACCATATTTCTGTAACCTCTCCTGTATCTGTTATCCTTAGTCTTCGGGACATATTTCCATTGCTTGTCTTTCAAACACAGATGTGCATTTGTGATCTGCAAACATCTCTTGAAGTTGTTGGGCACTAATCATGAATTCTTCATTTATTTTTAAAACTAACCTACTTCCACATCCAAATGGAGGGAGATCTGGACTTCCTGAGAAGGAAGTATCACTGTTTTGAAATTCACCATTTGCAATTTCAGCATCAACTGTCAAACCTGATTTTTTTTTAAAGAAATTTTTGTGGATAAATTGCCCTAGATTTTCTTTAAAGCGTTTATTTCAGTTCAGCTTTTTTTGTATGTGAGGTGGAAACATTTTTTTTTTTAATTCAAACATTCATAACCATCTTCTCAGCACAGTTATTTTTGCTTTAAAAGTAAACCAAAAAACAAGAAAGTATTTAGTTTATTTTTCAATGAATATGTTTTTATAAACATGGAAGACATCAGATAACCTGCACATCACTTATATATACTTACATATATATACTTATACTTACCATACTTACAAAACATCACTGGTATTTTTGTCTGTATTGCCTGGCTTCAGGTTGCAAACAAAAATTAGTATTAATTTTGGTTTTGTCCCATCATGGAGAACACACACCCATGATAGGTGTGGTGTGTTGTAGTAGTGAAAAGGTCTGCTTCAAGAATTGTGTTCTTGTGTCTAAGTTTATCTGTAGTTGGTTGCAACTGTGAATTTCAATCCTATGGGAAGTAGGAGTTCAGCGCAAACTGTGGCACCACAGAGAAAAAGGCCAACAGAGCAATTCATTTTGTAGCACAGCTCTTCCCAGAATGATGCCACACAAAAATCCTAACCCCCTAGCAAGCATACACCATCAGAGCAACAGCCACTTCTTGCAGAAGGAAGCTCAAACTCGTGGGCTTGAGAGGTATGAGCTCAGTTTCCTACTCCATCACGTTCATTGAGGGCTGAGACACATCTATGAATGTGTGTCTGTAGATAGTGAAGGGATATAAGGCAGCATGATGCTATATAGCATTACTTAGTGCTGTGAAAAGGTCTGAAAGTACTATAGCCACATCATTTCAGACTCCTTTTGTGTCATTTTCTGGTGCTATTAATTTCCCAGAAACAGAAGAAAAGATAGCTGCTGCTGCTTCACTGGGACATATGAAGCTTTTTTTCTGCTTATTTCTAGAATGAAAGCAACACCAACAGAGGGGCAAAGAATGATACAGCTTAAAAATCCTTTAACTATTTCTCTCTTAGCTCATGAAAAGCTAGGACCTTCATCACATCTCTGTTCCAAAATAGGAGGGAAGGAAACAAGGTGTATCTTTGTTTTGAACTCTTTGAACTCTTTGAAGTCTTTGAACTCTTCTACTCCTAACCTTTGAGGAAATCACAACTAGGTAATCAGCATGTTGCAGATTTCTTCAAAACAGTTCATGTTAGTAGTAATTATATTTTTTCAAAATTGAGATTAGTTTGAGTTCTGAGCATAACGAGGAGGTGCATACTTTGACCTAGGCGCAAGTGTGGTAGACAGAAAAATATATTTTACTTAAACTTGCAAACTACTCAGATTATTCTACATCTACCTGTATTCTATTTAAGGGCTTATAAGAAGTGTTCATTCTGAGCATAATTCTTTCTGTTCTGTCTCTGCTAATGAAGCTGGAGTTCTTCACCTCAAAATGATGCAATGCCGCATCAACACACAGTACTGAGGCTCCCGATGACAGCCATAAACTCTTTCCTATCATATTCTGTTTGAGCTACTTCTTCTGAGAGCCTTTATAAGAATTCAGACAAGCTAATGCAAGTCAGGTCATCTTGTGCTATTTCCCAGTTTTTTAAGCCTGGATGAGCTTGGACTCATCGACCAGATCGATGTGTTCTAAAGCGTATATCATTTCTTTTTCAAAAATGAGAAGATTTACTGTCCAAAAAATGTCAGCCTTACTACTGAAGAATTTAAGAGGCAGTTCATCTGTGTTTAACAAAATACTCTGGCAATGATGTTGTCAATTTGTAATGAAGTAAGGTAAGGGATCCCTATGCAATCTATCAGTGTATTGCAGCTTCCTGAAAGAATGCTTTTTAACTGGTCAGTAATAAACTCATTTTGTGGGAAAGCAAATCGCACCCCTATTAGTATAGATTATCTCTTTCAGGTTGTGACAGAATCTTCTTTTCTCTAGGACAGTCGAATAGCCTACATCTATGCTTATATTCTCAGCCATGAGGCAGAGTAGCAAAAGAAAAGAGCAGATGGCACTGAAATGAAAATGTACTTACTCATTTTATCTACTTTATAACAATATTCAAGAAAGATATTCAGGCACTCATGGACTGTAGTGAGTTCCTATTTCTTCTTCTATCTTTTAACTACCAACAATAAACAGATATTTTTAATGTCAAACTGATTAAGGCACAGCACATCAGAATCATCCTTCAAAATGTAATGGAGGCGATAAGGATTAATTTCTTATTCTAAAATGTGGAAATTACTCTCCATGCCTGAGAGCAGTATGTCACCCAGCCATCCCCCCATTACCGCTGCTTAACTGTGTGATAAAAGGGGCCTTGCATCTCACCGTATGTGCATGACATGAAGGAGACCTATTTATAAAGATTTAATAGGCCCAGAATAGAGGCTATTAGAAATTGAATTGCTATAATTTATGTGGTACTCACAACAGTATGATCTAGGAAACTCCAGAATTTCAAATTATGTTCCTTCAAGCTGCAAACTGTCAGTGTGTTGTTTTCAGGGTCTTTCCAGAATTCTGAGTGTGTGTGCGTTTAATCTGAAAGTTGAATCAGTTCTAGCCAATATTCCTAATGAACAGTAGCCTATTCAATTGCAACATTGGTTAACTCCCTTCATTCCAAATGCTACCTCACTGATATTTGAATCTGTTTTCCTGTTAAAACCTATTTGACAGGAAGTGTGAGTCTCAAATATAAACAAAGTCAGGGCTATTTGGAATAGGAAAAGAAAACAATTGAAATTTACACAGCTACTGAAAAATAAATAAATAAATAAATAAGTCAGATAGAATTCAGCTGTCCATTCAGAGAGGCAGAGACCAAGTGAGGGGTTGAGATGGGAGAATGAGGCAGCTACTCAGCTCACATGCAGCTTAAAATGAGGAGGAAGTTAATATTTTTCCTTTACTCAGTAGAAAAGGACAGAGGAGGAAGCTGAGATTATTTGGAAAAGGAACAAATTAATAACTGTGGCACAAACAATATAACTTTGTGAGAAATCAGGTCCAATTAACTTCTTGTTGCAAGACTAACATAAAAAGTAATGAATGGCTAGAACTTAAAAAAAACATTTGTGGACAGTTTTGTCCAATACAGGACAATATGTGACTTGGTTTAAGATGAAACACTTTTCAGTAAGGTATACTTACTTATGCAATAAGTTAATCTGGACCCTGATTTTAGGGACAATGAAGTTCTACACCAGGCTACAGAATTCCATAATTTGTATATTCCTTGTATGGATGAGAAATCTATCTTTACTGGAACTCAACTGAAACTTTATTGACCATTTTCTGAAGTAAATGTGCCCACTTCATGCTATCATTTATCCCACCCATTCCACCCAACAAAGGAGTTTAAATCTTCATGTGATATAAAGAAGGCAAAATGAAGAAAAATATCATTCAGCAGCAATAAGCAAATTCTGATGAGACTAACGAAAAATGATCTATTAAATATAGCTTCAAATAGAATGGATGTTTTGATTGTGTAAGAGCATGTGCATTTTTGTAAAAAAAAAAAAAAGGTAGATCTGAAAGATTATGCATGTAATGAAGACCTGTCTCACTGCTAAAAGTAATCTGAAGTAAAAATTTAGTAAGAAAGAAATTCAACAACAACTTAGCGTTTAGAAAAAATCCTAGGTTTATGAAGAAGTGGAGTAATATGAAATGGAAATCTGCCGCCTAGGCTTGTCAGTAATACCATCTAGAACTAGCAGCTCTTTGGAATGTAATGATGGGAGTCTTTGCTACTTAGCCCGATCTATTGGAAATTAGAGCTGAGGGTAGTCAAAAGTTTTATGTAAGAAGTAGTTACTTTTATATACTCACAAAAGACATGGATTTTTTATTAAACTTTAAACTTCTAAAGGGGTTTTTTTGGTGTTTTTTGTTTGTTTTTTTTTGTTTGTTTGGGGTTTTTTTTTAGGAAAAAATAATTAAATGTTTGTTGTCATTATACACATTGCAAACAACTATTTTTATTTAAATTATTCTTGTCAAGCTGAGACCCTGGTATGAATTAATGCTCATCTACAAGACAGCTCACTTCACTATTTACCACCAATACCTTCTAAAAGAAAAGAATTTCTGGCAACTGGCCATAACTGAAATGATGCTTGACATCAAGAATTAAGTTTTGCATCATAATCCTAAAACAAATGCACTCTTAAATGTTAATTACTTGCCCTGAGGTACTGAGGCAATGAGTTTCATAGTTAGGATGAAAACACCAGGAGTCTCTGGCTTGTAAGTGCCCTGTTAGGCAAGGTATTATCCTAAATGTCGAATACTAGTTTATAGAAGTAACTGATATAACAAGAACAGAGCATTGTGTAACTGATGAGTCATATTTATTTATATGCAAGACTGAAGAATTATTTACAAAGTTTCCGTATTAAGACCCTTTTTTTTTCACAGGCAGTTTAACACAGCATGTCAGTCCTTTTGTCTTTTGAGGTAATGACTTGAAACTTATTCTGTAAGTGTCACCCAGAGAATAATTATCTTTGCGTTACTATTCAAAAACAGAATTTGGTTGATTTCTTTTAACTTGACAGCCATGTTTCTTTGCTTCAATAAATGTTATCAGGCATTCTTTGGCTGCTCCTATTGCATCAACTTTAATTAGTTTTTGATTGCTGTTAATTTCACAGCTTTTTCTCCTTAATAAATTGCATCAAAAATGCTTTAGTTTTTTTGTTGTATCAAGTTTAATTAGTTCTGTGCTTTGCTCACTCTATTTTCCTTGTTCTTTTTAAAGGCTTCCCCACAGCTCCTTTCTCTGAATATACTTCTGAATCAGAGATTCTGATGTTGATGATTCAAAGAGATGTTAGAACCTCTGATCATTGAACCTGTCTCTCTTGAGAACTGCAAGAATATTCCTGTCTCATCATGGTACACTAGCAAATGTTGTGTGTGATAGACAGGTCAGCAATGGGCTTGGCATAATGGCATGCTTTTCAGCACTTATTTACAGTACAGTAGGGTCTGAATTCTTTAGTTTTGTTCTAAACAATAACATTATGAACCTTAAATTCAATATTGTTTCTGAGCTACTTTGAACAAAGGCTGTGTGTTATTAAGGCAAAAGTCTATTTTCTTGAGTGTGGAAACGAACTGCTTAGCTAGCCTGTGAAAGTCATAGACCCTCACCATTAGTTGTTAAGTATGAACAGATGCTTTAAGGAGGGCCTTAAATATGCTTTTATAGGGAGAGTGATAGGACTTCTCATGAGAATTACCACTTTCCATGAGAATATCTGGACTCAAGTAATTTAAGTTCGTTTGCACGGACTTGCAAGTAGACCTTTGGTTTTCCTTATTTATTATTTTTAAATAAAGTGTGGTATTTTCCAAACTCCATTTAGCTCATTGTCTGGTGGAAAGATGTTGTCTTTATCTCACAATTAGCATCACAGGGATGTCTCTTTACTGCTCATTCTCTTCAATGTTACCTGCTTTCACTGAAGATTTTAATAGGACTCAAGGTTTTGAGTAATAAGATTCAGAAAGCTCCTCAGAGAACATCAGAGGGTGAGATTTCATTGTGCTGCTTCTCTCTGTAAAAAAGAAGATGGAGAGTTCAAAAAGACGGAGGAGGGAGAAGCCATATCTGGGAAAAGAACTGAGGAATGAGGAAAGAATGCCTTCAAGGAATGATTTGTCAGTAAGATACTGTGGGGGTAGAAACTAGCTCAGAGGGGGAAACTCACTCTAAAAAATAAAACAATATGCTTAAAGCACTGGGCTAGGATTTATAAAATCCTCTTTCTGTCATGGGCTTCTTTTGTAATGTTTGGTAAACAAGGTGGAGTATCATTTCCAAAAATACCTGGGTACTGAGAGAAGAGAGATACCCAAGCAGCCTAATTGTTTAAGGTTCAAACAAGCCTACAGAAGAGCATTTAAGTGAATTTTAGATATCTAGAATTTCTACTGGAAAGCTTACATGATGAATACGTTTCTACTTCATAAATTCACATAATATCCTGAGTTGGAAGGAACCCACAAGGATCATCATGTCTAACTCCTGTCTTCAGTTAATGTCCTGTCTGATGTTGGCTAGAGCAGCTAAGTCTGTACAGTATCCAAAGCCAAGTTAAAATTTTCTGAGTAACCAAACTCTCTCTCAAATACAAAACAGGATTTTACAGGAAGTATTCATATTTTATCTTGCCCATTTTTTGTTTTAATATATGTGATGGTGGTGCTTAGCCTTACTTCTGTAACCTTTTCCTTGTTCAAACAGTAAGTTGGTGGGAAAAAAAAATCCTACTTCAGTGACTTAGTATGCAATGTTATCTTCCTAAAATAATCAAAATCCATGTTTATAATTATCCATCAGGTACAAGCTAGTGAATACTTCACTTCTTTAAGAAAATTTATGTTGTCTATTTCAGCAACAAGTGTTGCTGTTGCATTTGTCCCCCATAAAATTGTGATGCAGAGAGAGTGAATGCTCATCATCTATGGTTTTTTTTTTTTCAGCATGAAGGTGAGGATTAGACAGACTTTTAGAAACACCTCTCTAGATGTTTAGGGAGACACTATTCACTTGTGAATATCATTTTGACAAGCATTTCTGGAAATAAAAACAATCTTTCTCAGTTTTTTGTATGCTGCTTCTGGTTTAGAGGCCCTAAGATTTCCTCTCCTACCTCTACTTTGCCTTACGTACCTATTGCATATTTAAGGACACGATCTTCTGCTCTTTGTAAGTATACGATGATCTGAAGTTTAAAGATAGAGTTTTAAGTATTAGTGTGACAACCAGAGCAAATAGTAATTGTTATTTTCCTAGAAACTGGCTTTGAGACCACTTTGCTTTATTCATCTGGAAAATATATATAATTGGATAACCTGTAGCAAATTTAATAATACCATTTTGCTTCCCTAACAAGGTGTTTTCAGAATTTCAGTAGATAAGTTGGAAAAGATAAATTCTTTATTCTATGTATGAGAATTGAAAAGTGATTATTTTTTTGTTTATGATTTGGGTCATAGTCTTTTTCTTAGCAGTACCACATGTAAAGTTATTGCCAATATTTTAAGTAGCCGAATTCTTCTGAAGAATATCCACTTTTTCCTAATTCCCAATACTTAAAGTGTTATTCTGGAAGTTATACTGTTACCATAAAATTTAGTAAGCATCTTGTAGCTTCCATATTTCAAGAGCAGTTTGTAGTGAACACCTGTCTTAGAAATGGATGGATTTTTCACAGTAGCTTACAGTGCATGTCTAGCAACAATCCTATGAATCAAGTGTGGAGCTAATCAGGTGTGTGGGAGTGACCTCCATGGTTCTTGATAGCAGTTCTTCTAGAGTTAGCTAACAACTTGCTGTAGGAAAAAAAAAATAAAAAATGACAGCAAATCTGCAGATAACAGAGTGAAACTAAAATAAATAAATAAACAAAAACAAAAATATGAACACAAGCCAAAAGGCATCTAAGAATGTGTTTGTAGTTCATTTTTAAGCATTCTAAGTCCAGATTCCTAGCTCTTTCTGTACGCTGGTCTCAGTGCTTAAGGGTTGTTTCTGAACTGCAGCATTTTTGAAATCTGGTCACTTTTCATCATGAAGATTTCCAGCTTTGGTCACAGCATTTTTCACTTATTTTTAACTTTTTTTTCAGTTTCTTGTTAAATGGCCTCGGTAGTTGCATGACCAAGCACAGCATGCTGTCTTTTTCACAGAGGATGGTTTGCCTACACATTACGCAAATTCTCTTTTGATAATAAAATTGAGTACAAAATTTGTAGCAATATTGATTTGGCAGTCTGATAAAGTTATTAATTGCATCTCTTCGTATGAGCTTCCACTACATGTTAAATGTCTTAGCTACTTATCAGAGAGTTGCCATTTTCAAGTGTACTGAGCATTTGACTATGTTATATATATTTATATATATGTATATACATTTTTTATTCACAAGTTTGAGTGCAGGGACAGTTATGATGAAGGTTAAATAAATCTGGACTGCCATAGAAGTTTCTCCTGCATGCTTTTGAGATGGCTTATTTTCTTCAAGACTGTTTCTGGGGGTTATAATGGCATCCTTTTTACCTCGATTGATCATAATGTGTGGTGCTTATATTTCTCCCTCTACCACTAAGCGTTGACATCACACACATTTCTTCTACAAAAAGGATCAGAGAGGTTTTCTTGGTTTGTATTTGTAATGGAAAGTTTAACCTTTTCTATTACTTTCATTGTTGACTCTTGATGTGTTCTTGTCCCTGCAAATACTGCTGAAATAGCTGTTGTCATCCATTCCTTGATATGTTTTGGCTGAACAGGTGCCTTGGGGTCAAATTATAGCTTATTCAGCCAAAACTGTGGTAGCAGCAATTCCCAGCCTCAGGCCAATTCTCACAGTTTATACTCTAAGTGCTGCAATCTGTGATTACTTGTATGAGTAGTTTTAGATGTTCACCAAACATTAACACTGCAGTGCTTCTTGTTAAAAGAACACTTGATTTGAAAAAAATGGGGTGATATCTCTTCTCTAAATCAGCACATGATAACTTTGTACTCAGAGATGCAGAGTACAGAGGAAACAGAAAAATGGTGTTCGTATTCAGTGATGGTTCATGGATGAGCTTGATGTAGCATAGTGTAGCAATGTCATGGTCAGAAATTGATTAAATCTCAGTGGCTTCTAAGCGGTCAGGATGCTGTACTGATATAAACAGCCAATAATTTATTTTGTTTTTTATCACAATATTTCATGGGACGTCTAGCAAGTTGGAGTATAGAACATGATAGTTCAGTAAACTCAAACATGTCGTGTGTAGTTTGTTTTCTTACCTTGATAATTTCTCTTTTTTGTGTTCTAGGAAATTTTGTAGATTTGGATTTTAGGAGGACTATCAATAATACAGTAAATAAAAATAAAAATAAAAAGATTTGGTTACATAAGGCATCCAGAAGCAGGAAACAACAATATTCATGCTTAGTTAGGTTTGTTGTATCAGCATGAGTGACAATAGCAATACTTTTCATTGAAAAATGTGTTGTCATTGGAAAAGTAATGACATAGATCAGGCTTTTTTTGAAAGTTCTTATCTTAAATAGTTTTGATATTTGTTCCTCCTAGAAAGTGTCAGCAGGACTTAAAAGAATTGCTTTTACTACTGTCACTACCACTCTCCATCATCGCTGAAAGGTCTTCATAAGTGGTAGATATTACTCAAGACTGGAGGACATCCACTGTCACTTCTGCCTTCAAAAAAGGCAAGGAGGATCTGGGAAACTAGGCCAGTCAGCCTCAGCTCCATCCCTGGAATGGTCATGGAAGAACTTGTTCTTTAGTCCATCTCTAGCCAACTAGAAAAGGAGATTATCAGGAGTAGTCAACATGGATTTACCAAGGGGGAATCACACTTGACCCACCTGGAGGCTTTCTACCTGGGTAGATGCAGAGAGAGTAGTGGATGTTGTGTATCTTGAATTCAGCAAGGCATTTCACACTGTCTCCATCATCATCCTTATTCTGAAACTTAGAAAGTGTGAAATAAATGAGTTGATGGTGAGGTGGATTGACAACTGGCTGAGTGTTAGAGCTCAGAAGGTTTCCATCATTGGTGCAGTTTGTGTGGAGGCCTGTAACTAGTGTTCCCCAGGGGAGACGCTGGGTACAGTCTTGTACAATTTCTTCATCAACAACCTGGATGAAGAGGTAGAGTCCACCCTCAGCAAGTTTGCTGATGAAACAAAGCTGAGCGGAATGGCTGATACACCAGAAGCTTGTGCTTCCATTCGGGAAGACATGAAAGTTAGACAGAGGTACCTGATGAGGTTTAACAAAAGTAATTGTAGAGTCTTGCACCTGGGAAGGAACAACCACATGCATCAGTACGGGCTAGGGGCTGACCTGCTGCAGAGGAGCTCTGCAGAAAAGGACCTGGGTGTCCCGGTGGACAACATGTTGGCCATGAGCTAGCTGTGTGTGCCCTTGTGGCCAAGAAAGCCAATGGGATCCTGGATTGCATTAACAAGAATGTGGCCAACAGGTCAAAGGAGGTGATTCTCTCCCTGTATGAGATGACATTTAGAATACTTGCTCAGTTCTGGGCTCTCAGTTCAAAAAAGACAGGGATCTCCTAGAAGGAGGGCCAGAAAGATGATGAAGGGCCTGGAGCATCTCTCTTTTGAGGAAAGGCTGAGTAACCTGGGTTTGTTCATCCTGGGGAAAAGAAGATGAGAGGGAATCTGATAAATAACTAAAGGGAGATGGAAGGCAAATGGATGAGGCCAGTCTTTTCTTGGTAGTGTATAGTGATAAGACAAGAAGTAATGGTCTAAAACCTGAATATAGGAAGTTCCATACTAACATGTGGAAGAGCTTCTTTAAATAGTAGGGATGATGGAGCATTGGAACAAGCTACCCAGAAAGACTGTGTAATTTCCTATGGAGATATTCAAGATCCGTCTGGACACCTACCTGTCCAATCTGTTCAACCCTTGCAATTCTGTGATTTCAAACAAATCAAGTCTTAAAGGAGATTGTGTTCATGGTTTTGGCATGGAATCATAGAATCAAAGAACAATTTGGGTTGGAAGGGACTTTTAACATTATCTAATTCCAACCTCCCTGCTATAGGTAGGGATGCTTTCCTCTATACCAGGTTGCTCAAAGACCGATCAAGCCTGGACTTGAGTGCTTCCACGGAGGGGGCATCCACAACCTGTTCCAGTGTCTCACCACTCTTACAGTAGATAATTTCTTCCTAATATCTAGTCTAAATCTATTATTTTCCACTTTAAAACCATTTCCCCTTGTCTTGTCACTACATGCAATTATAAAAAGTACCCTGCTGTGCTGTCTCTCCAACAAATATAGGAGTAGTTGTCTCCAGTGAGGACCATGTTTTGGGAATGTGAAGCTGCTCCTGTTTGTTTATAGTGGGCTTCATCCACACAGTCTTCCTGATAAGGCAGCCTGCAGCAAACCCCCACTATGATTCTCATTCCTCTGCTTCCTTTTAACTCTAATCTATAAGTTCTCTGTCAGCTCCTCATCTATCCCCAGGTGGAGCTCCATGGACTCCAGGTCATCACTGAGGTACAGAGCAATACCCCCTTCCCTTTTCCCCAGCCTGTCTTCCCTGAAGAGTTTATACCCATCCATTGCTACATTCCAGTCATGAGAGCCATGTCAGAATAACATGTGCTTATTGGCAGAGCTGGAATGCACCATACCCAACATTTTTTACTCCCAGAATAAAGTTGATTAAACTTCTGCTAAACCTCCCCACTTTATTTTGTGAATCATTATTAAAATTTGCTTGTTTTTTTTTTTTCATTATATGTTCCTTGCTATCATGATTAAAACACCATCTCTGATAATACTGATAATTAAAACAGAAACAGTTAAAAAGATAAACGTCCCACCAGCTGCTGCCACACATAGATTGTGACCTTGTTAAATTCTATGAATAAAAGCTGCAAGTAACAACAGTTTCTATCTCAGCAAGTCTTAATCACTGCGAGAGTTTTTTTCCTAAATGGTTTAGAGATGCTTGTCTGCCTTTTCAAATTTAAAATATTCTTAAACTGATGGACAGTGACATTTGATTACTTTTCAATACGTGATAAAGACAACTTCATGTCAATTTATGCCTTGGACTACATTTTAAATACTTAGATTATTGTCACATTTGTAGTCCACTCTGGTGCACAGTAGCATTGTTAAGGATTGTTTTTCTCTACTGATACTCTTATTACTGTTTTTCATTTTATCTTTACATGGGTAGATAGTGATATGACAAGGGAAGATGGTTTTAAACTAAAGGAGGTGAGATTTAGATTAGGTGTTGGGGAAGTTTTGCACTGAGAGGATGGTGAGGCGCTGGCACAGGCAGCCCAGAGAAGCTGTGGGTGCCCCATCCCTGGAGGTACTCAAGGCCGGGTTGAATGGGCCCTGGGCAGCCTGAGCTGGTAGGGGGCAGCCCTGCCCATGGCAGGGGGTTGAGACTGTGTGGGATTTAAGGTCCCCTCCAACCCAAGCCAGTTTATGATTCTATATAAACAGAAAAATGTTTTAACATTCATTGTTATTTTAAGTGAATAAGAGCTTCATAATTAAATTGACCACTTTATTTTGTTACAATACACATTTCCTTGTGATTTGTCACTAAAACTTATTAAAGTCTAAACAAGAATGTAGTGTAACTGGCGAAAGATATTTGAGAAGTTTATTACTCAAATTTGAATTGGTTGTATTAATTCTACTATCGCTCAGCTTTACTGAATGTTGCTTATAATCTGTTCATCTTTTATTACATTCTTTCATCATAACTGTGATGGCTGTTGTCACTTTCAGGATTAGGAGTGCTGAAAGGATACAAATCTATGGTAGCAATGGCAAACGACTATTTCACGGAGATTGTAAGGGATTTTGTGACTTTGTTATCATCTTTGGATAGGGAATGGGAGTTTTTTAGAATTTTAGTATTTCAAGTTTACGCACATATTTTTATTTTCTTACAGTGATAATGAGGTATCATTCACATGAGTGAATATCTGCATGATGTACCTAGAAAGTGACATAGCTGGCTTGGGCTTAACCTCTGCTGTTAAGTGGCTGTCAAAATGCCTAGTTCCCAGTTGACTTAGATTAAGACCGAAAGCTATTTAACAAGTTCTTCCAAAGCTTTATTATTTTTATTGTATGAATGGTACTAATCTACATCAGTTGAAAATGTTAGCACTGGATGCTCTCAGAAAATGACTTCAATTTTTTGTGTGTTTTTCAAAACTTTTATGTTATGGATCAATAACACCTGTGTGCTTTGTTGTGGCATTACGACAAAAACAGCCATTGCATCAAAGAAATATCTACTTCTAAATACAGATAAAATAGGAATATTTTATATATCTCTTAATCTAGCACTTGGCATCCTTGTTTATCCTCTGTACTGAATTTAAGTTCCTAACATCTGCATTTGTAAAGCTTAGATAGAATTACAGTTTTACCAAAAAACAAGTGCTCTGGTAGGACTATGCATATTCAAGGATTCTGCCTTCTTAATGAGTACACAAGCAGGCCAATAGTAATTTGAGTTGCAAATGTGTTTACTTTTCACCTTTTTGAAGGTAACTCAGAAAATATCTTAATCCACTTGACTAATTTTTAAAAAGTCCCCGCAGTGAAACTTAACAGGAGTGTGAAAAGTAAGTCAACTAACATTGCTGAAATGATGGCACCAGATCATATGGCATATCTTCCTCTGCATCTTCCTTGCAGCACTTTCCTGCTTTGGTCAAAGGCAAGGATGCTGCAGAATTAAAAGCTGATCATGGAAAATAATGCCTCTTTCATTTCTGTTTGTTCTACACTGAGCTATTTCCAGATGAAGCATCTTTGCATAACCCAACCTTGTGTGGAAGGATACTCTCCAATGTCAACATCCTATCAGTGTGAGTGCGGTGTGGCTCAAAAGAACATCCTGTCTCTCATCTGGAGATTAGCCTAATTTGGAGATTAGCAAATATCCAAGGAGATCCTTCAACAATTAAGTACAGTTTTAGCAATATATTCTTTTGGCATATAATTTTAGTACTTGTTGTAGTAATCTGGATTAGCATTTTCCAAGTAAACCAAGTGCAGATGCCTCTTTAACCTCCATTTAAAATGCATCTATCAAATCTTTGAAGCATAATATTGGAGTGGCTGGTATCAATGAAGAAATGTGAGGTCTATATTGCAAAGGAATAAGAAAAGCCCACCTCTTTCTATTGTTTCTTCACAATCTCAGACTGCAGTCTTCAAGTATAAATGTCTGTTAATTTCCTCTCTTCGATGGTGCAATACTGGTGACATTGTGTTAATACACCTACCAGTGTTACATTCCTGGAGTTAGAAAGATAGGAGCTCCCTACTCTCCTCTAATCTGAGGAAGAGGCATTTGGCATCAAAAGTTAAACTAAGCAGAATGTTAAGGTTTTACTGAATGCTGTGCATGTAAAATGTCACTGTCCTGAATGAATATACTTAAGATTTCTTTGTCACTGTTGTTATTAGAAAAAAACAAAATCAAAGGCATTCATAAATAGATAAAGCAGTCACATGTCCAGACTTTGTACTTCTCAGTGGAGTAAAATGGTGAGGTTGTAAAGCTCATGTGAGTGAAGACTAACAAGTTCTCTGAAGCTTTTTTTTTAGTGAAGTGTTATGCATCTCTGGACCTTGAACTTCTTATTCCTTGGGAAAGGTTTTGAGACATGGGCCAAACATCAAACTTGCTTACTAAAAGGATTATACTGAAACCAGGAAAGGACTTGGAGCTTCTTCATCCCAGCTGCCATGGTCTTTGCTAGCAATTAAGCTGTTCACTTCAAGTAATTGTACAAAAAGCAATTTCTCACATAGGTATAGATTTAGGGAATATGAAAAGAATTCATTGTTTCTCCTCCTACACTGTAGAGCACTTCATACAAGAGAATGAGGAGATGCTAACATACGCATCAAATGTCACCTCTATTTCACTTCTCCCATCTGCTTGATGCATAATACTTATCATTATAGAAACCATTAGGGAAAGAGTTGAATGTATTGAGATGGACTTTTTCATCTTCTTTTTTCATTTGGCAATGTGAAGCATGAATGCTTGATGCCCAAGTGTGTCATTCATTTGACAGTTTTTGCTGACAAAGTGAATCAAGGCTGTTTCTTCACAGAAGGATTTTAAAGGACAGCAGATCATTCAGTGTTCTGTGGTTCCAGTGTTTTCTTTAATCACATCTGAGGCTGCCCCTCATTCTTGCATTTGTGTAATGGATGCTTGTAATAGACCATCCAGGAGTCTGATGCAGATTGCTGTAACCGTATTTTGTATGACCTGAGGCAGCTATATGTTTCATCTGTGAGAATGACTATTGATTCTTAGCTGCACCTTTTTTTGTATAAATTATACTATTTGTCTTGTAGTGTCTTATTTTAAAGAACCTTAGTCCCAAGAAAAAGTGTATTATATTATTTTCTCTGATGAAGTTAGGCCAACTGCACCCTTAGATGAAGCTAGACAAAGGCATAACTAAGTTGTTTTTTTTGTTTGTTTGTTTGTTGTTGTTGTTGTTGTTGTTTTTTATACCATTACAAGTCAGCCTTGTGAGGTTTGATTGTACTAAAGACTTTGCTCACACAAATTCAACATTTTAGTATTTAGGTAAAACATAACGAATCGCTCAATTCTTTCTGGTTCACAATTGTTCTTTTTGGATACAGTATTTTATTCAGTTTAATTTTGAAAATTGTCAACAGAAGGTTGTTTGCACTGCTGTCAAATTCACTTCTTTTTAGGAAAGCTTTTATTCCTGCTTAGGATAAAGTTCTTCCAAGAAAATAGTTCTCATTTTAGTTACGTTAGCTGGAACAAAGAACTGGCATATATGTATATATATATACATATACATATGTATACATATACATAGTTACAGTGAAAGAGACATTATTAATTGGTCATTTTTTAGAATCTCAGTGCCATCAACCAAAAAGACATCCATTATCATACATAATGTATTGTATCTTGTGAACTTAGGAAAACAGACTAAAGGATCAGCTGAAAACGTATCACCTTATCAGAAGGCCTGCTGAGCCCATCAGTTTTTACATGATTGTGGAGACAAGAAAATATTTTAAGGGAACGAAAATGAATCAAATGTTTATTTTTACTCTAATAGAGGAAGTCTTAATTTATTTCTGATTAAATTATGCCTGATTGAGTCAATGAGAACAATCTGATATGATTGGCAAACAAGATTTCAAAGATAGTGTGTTATGATGCAAGATTTTACGTTCATATACTTGATATGTCTCACTAAATTAAAGGTCTCATTTGTTAATAAGAGTTTTATAAATGTAAAGAAAAGATGCAGGGGGTTATTTATGACTGTTACAGGTAATGCTTTTAGTCTTGTTTTTAATGTACTAAAACTTCGCAAAGAAACAAAATGAAAATTTGATAGGATGTGCTGTATTCAAGGCATAATTACATAACAACTGCAGAAAAGGAAGAATTAATTATATTACTAAAATAAGTATAATCAGAAATAAGAAACTTGCCAATTCTCATAATGTTATGAGAGTAATTTAGAAAAGAAAAGACAAACCAACAAGTGCAAGAGAACTGGGATTTGTCTCCTGCAGTCATTTTACATGCTGATGGAATGATAGATTCATAAAAGTAACAAAATAATTATCATCAGAAAAATAATAGTTGAGAACTTTTTGAAAAATAAAAACTGATAATCGAAAAATAAATTGAAACTGATTAAGACACAGTTTTTTAAAATTATTTATTTGCTTAAATATGGGTTGTGGAATGATACCCCTGACATAGTAGTATTAAAAAATAGAGCAAAAACCATACCGCTTTATCCATAATTATGAAATCACAGCCTAACATAACTGAATTACTTGTCACTCAGACTTCATTTCTTGTTTGTCTGTTCCGTGTACACAAATTATTTAATGTAGTCAAAAGGGAGGAGCAGGAGAAAAAAAAAGGAGGGAGAAAATGTTCAGTAAAATACCCACCTCACAGTGATTCACCCCTATTCTAGTTGTGAAATAGGTAATTATTGGCTTTTTTTATTTTCTTTTTGGTCTCCATCTCACGTTGCCAACATGGCAAGAATCTATTGCTCCATAACCGTCTTATGACATGAAAGAAAAAGCTGATTAATAGCTGAAAGCATGCTGCTTAATTTCTGGCTGGTTGAATGTTTAAAAACATATTTTAATTAATTCATTTTTTTTTAAATAAGTATTAAAATAAAAAGCATGTGAAAATATGAGGAGAAAGAGACAGGAGCTGAGAGATGACAGATTATGTGTTCTTCAAATATATTAAATATTTAATGCTAGTTTCTCAAAAATCATGTGAAGTAGTTTACTGTTTAGTTTCCTTTATGCTATCTTATCTCATAATGTGGTTGTCACTGTGGTGCTCAAATAGCAGTCTGCAGTTTATTTAGAAGTGCGTAAGTCATGGCCATAATTTACAGAGTTTACAAGTCTTGCAGTTATTAGCAGGAAAAAAAAAAAAAGCTAATGAAAAAATAGTCACCTCTAGTTATAGTTAGATATTGGAATCACAGTTGAGTAAATTCCTTTCAGAAAAGGGAAACAAATCTGAACCATGATTAGTGGCTACTCCTTCCCCCCTACATTCAGACATCCTCTTTAGAATTCATGGTAGCTTCACTCCTACAGCATACTTCATACACACTATAACAATACAGAGATGTGAAGAAAGACAAAGGGGAGAACAAAAGGAATAAAAGAACTTGAATACCAAAAGAGACAGCTTAAAAACCAGACTAGTAAAACTCTGTAAACACAATGCATTTATGAAGTACAGTGATGTAAGAAAGGAGAAGAAAATTAAAACATAAGGCAGGAAAACAGTATGTGAAAAGGAATCTTGGAACACCAAAAATAATCATAACAATTTTAGGACTTCATTTATCAAACTGAAATGGTATACAAGCCACAGAAAGAAAAAAGGAGAAATGGTAGCATTATTCATGGAGAAAGTAGCTCAGAAGTTTTTAGCAGCATAAATTTGATTAGAATAGAACAGGCCTACACTAAGATTATTGATGAAGGATTTATGTCTCTAATTTCCAATTCAGTGAAAATATTATAGTTCAGTGTACCTCTGCCCTTCTTTTTGCAAAATCAGTGCTACCAATAATTAACTTGAACTGTGAAAGTCATGAAAGTAACCTTAAGAAAACAAGTTGTTTGGTACACCTGTAAATACTTGAAGATTTTTAAAACGTATTTTCAAACCCATCTGAGAGATGCCATGTCTATTGTGCCTTACAGTTGGACATGACATGATGTGACATATTTACCACTGATTTTCTAAATCTGTATTGTCTGCTACAGCAGTCCTGTAGATTTCCATTGCACTAGTCTCTATTTTAGATACAAACTATGTAGATGCAAATTCTCATTGTTTGTCAGATAATCTAACTAAAACTCATAATTATGATGCCATTGGGAAAAATAATGCAGCCCTCTCATTTCATTTCCTTTTGGCTTAAGAAAGGAGAACATAATCTTGGCAGCTGCACGAAGAGCTACATAGGCTTCCATAACCATTATTTTATAGGTAAATGGCTACGTGACCCATCTCAGCTTCTCTATAAGCTAGGCTAACTTAGGATAAGAAGGGCAAAATCATACACAAAGCTACCTGCCATGGTCCTGATGGAAAAAGAGATTGTCTGTGAGTCCTTTAAAATAGTTTTCTGAAGTACTATGTTCTTCTGTTTAGAGCAGGAGGTGAATGAAGGCATCCCTCTGAGTCAAATTGTGGCTCTCTTGGACTGAAGGCTATCACAGTCTGGAATTGCCTGGTAATTGATTGCAGTGGGGCTTCCTGCCGATTAAGACACTTCTTAGTGTGAATAATAGTGACAGATGCTGTCTTAACTGGGAAAGTGTTTCACTGTAAATTGCTAATGTCAGTTTTAAAGGGCGCTCACTAGTCCTACTCTTTCTCAGATCTAGTGCTTGAAGGTTAAATGACACCTGTTGTAACAGCACTAATTCTAGAGTTGTTACAGTGGGTAACCAGAGTATGTCTGTCAGAAGTTTTGTAAAGCACGACCACGTCTGAGCTCCAGCATAGCAGTAACCAGCTCATGTCAGGTCACTATGAGATCTGTCTGTTATTTCACTGAAATATTTTATTTCTCTTTTGAAAAGTAATTAACTTTGTATGTTATATATGATCTCTGTGCCAAACAGTATTTTATGGTGGATTGACTGTGGTAGTCTGATTAACAAAAACGTCATCTTGCAATGAAAAATAGAAAAGAACTTTGTAAGTGGAAAGATAAAATAGGATCGAAGACCTACTTTTAATTCTCTGCAGTAAAGAGAACTAATTCTAAAAACTGTAGTTCCCAGTATGACATACTTGGACTAGATGATCTTGTAGGTCCTGTCCAACCTAATGTATCTATGAATCTATGAATCTATACAGCAATAATGAGCACAGGATAACTGCATAAACATAGAGTAAATATTGCAGTAGGTGAACAGTACAGATCAAATGGCCTATCAGTGGCCCTTTCATTAACATGAAAGGTATACCTTATTAATTACTAGAATTATCCATTTTGTCTTTTTTTGGGGGGGAGTGGGGGAGGGGAGGGAGAAGGCACAATCAATGCATCGGTAAAATCAGATTCAGCTTAGTAGATAGAGAAAGCTTAGAGATTTCTCACACTGCATTTCAGCATGGCTGTGTTAGGGAAACGTGCTACTTTTAGATCACTGAACACTAACAAAAACCTAGCAAGATGTCTTGCAGAATATCTGTACCTCAATCAATATGCAGAGGTACTGACAAGAGATGCAGAAAGCAAAGTACTGTGCAGAAATACCAGCATGGGTCCCCAGAGTGGTATAGCTGCATCACTTTTCTTCTATTTCTGCTGCTGAGCCCAGCTAATGCAGCTGTACATGTTTCAGATACCCCTGTACTGTGTCATTAGATGCATGCTAGGTCTGATACTCCTTATGGTACCAACTTCTCCGCTGCAGAATCACCTGTAGTATTACTATTATGCAAGTCTTTATTATAAAGCACATTTTGTGGTGCTTCATTTTGAGGGTCATCGGTTCAAGTGCTGACTACCAAGAATTATATTTGCATTTTCTTTGTGTTTTATATTCTGTTTCTGCTTAACTTCTGAATACGTAAGAAATCCTAGCTTTCTTTTTAGTTCAGCCTCCCGTAGTGGCACTCAGCTAATGTTCAGTGAGATTCCACACTTGCAGTGGGTGCCTGCCATGTGTTTCCATAGGGAATCATAGAATCACAGAATCATTTGAGTTTGAAGGTACCCTTAAAGGGCATCCAGTCCAACTCCCCTGCAATGAATGGGGGCACATACAGCTCCATCAGGTGCTCAGAACCCCATCCAGTCTGACCTTGGGTGTCTCCAGGGAAAGGACATGCAGGGAGATGGTTCAGGAGTTGGTTCCTGCTCTGGACAGATAACAAAGTCTCTGTGGTGATAAACTGCTTTTCAGGTGATGTTCTTTCAATGCCAGTAATGCCTTCTCATTATTTTGGGGATTTCACATGCTTAGACTGTCCAAACTGCTCAAACAAACTGTTCTCTGGGGCTGTGAGTATATGAAGTATTACTGCTATGGGTGAGAAGCAGAGGATGGCTGTTTCACCAAGTATTGTAGGGTTGGTCAGTTTTGACAGCACTATGCTAATCTGTGGCACAAACCACTGAAAAATAGAATATGGGTGTCTAGAAATGCACCAGCATACCATAGTCTGGGGTCTGTGGAAACTGCTCCAAGCTATTATTAGAAAAAAAATGCATAGCTTTGCTAGTCCATAAGATTAATTGATAATTTTTTGAATTGCTTAATTGTATTTTGTCTTCTGTATTTTTATTTTGACCTGCTAAAAAATAAGATGTAGATGAAAAAAAAAAAAAAAGAGTGAAAATGGTTGCAGTGTTTTTATTCTCTTAAAATAGAGTTTAGTATTGTTTAATTTATTTTATCTAAATTTTACGATATTGTTAATGATTCTGTTACCTGTTAATGAACTCAGTATCTCTGTGCTACTGGCAACAATCTACATTTCTGAAAAAGGGGTAGAAGGTGAAAACTTCTAGGAAAAAGCTTCCAGGAAAAAAAAATAAGTTAGTACCCATTCTGAGGTATGCATTTCTGTTTCCAGCCTACTAGATCTCTTACTTCTATCTTCTTTTTCTCTAAGACTTTTATTCCAATTAAGAGCTCTTCCCTTCTCAGAACCAGTGTGATTTTCCTGGTGTTGCTTGTGATTGAGTATAATTTACGTTTACTATTGTAAAGTTGAAAGGGTATTACTTTGGCAAAGCACTTAAAATTTTAATGTAGGAATTTAACTTATTTCATATCATCTGAGAATCTGTTTACAGCTTGGAACATTTTAGAGCTGGAATTACGTCTGAGAAGTTCTGACTGAATTCAGTCAAGATCATGTTCTTTCATAGAGTATAGCTGCTTTGACAGGAGGCTGACATTGGGGTATTAAGAACACAGTACTTTCAGGACATCGTATAGTATTTTTAGGCTGCCCTTGAAATCATAAATTTGTTTAAATACCTTCATTTTATTGTTGCTGATTTTCAGTATGGAATGTGTCATGGGGACAGAAATAATGACATGAAATTTTGGCTGTATACTTAAGTGACAGTAAATATGGCATACTTCTGCTTTAAATATATCAGGCTGAAATAGTGCAAAGCTGTCAGGGGATTTTTATTATACCATTAACACAAGCAGGAAGTGCCTATTTTCTGAACAAAATATTAAAACAAAATAAGGATATATTTTCATATGAATATGCAATGAATTCTATATAAAATTTCTTAGGATGTGATGGTAAAAGGTACTGATCTCTTTAAGAAGGCTAACAGCAATGCTGCAGCAGGGAGCAACTGTTCAGCTAATGCACAATTCAGTAAATAAAATGATAAAAAAAAACACCTGTTTTTATTCCAGTCATGTATTTCATTCACATATTTTGCTCTTACCCTGCTCTGAGGAAAACAAGATGGCTGAAACACTGGCAGTCTCCTGCTCCTGAATGAAAATATTATACTCTGCCATCTCTGAGTGAAATGAATGGAGGGCACAGGAAAGGAAGAGATACTTGCTGCTGAGTTCACTGACTGACAGCTTTTTTTTACGTTGGTTGAATAATAAGACATGATAAAGTGTGCATTTTTGAGCTCTGGGGGGATTCAGGTACTAGGACATGATGTCAAAGAGAAATGACTTCAACAGCTGGAGTTTTGTGCCAGTAACGCAGTGGTGCATACCAGCACATGTCACTACAATGTACATAATTTCATTATAATGCAGTTGTATGACAGGAAAGAGGGGGGAGTTTTCTGATTATCTCTCACGTCATGAATTGTTTTGCAATGGCCAGTGTTACCATCAAAATTGTTTTGCTGAAACTTGAGGAATGTATTTGCCATCTGTCCAAGTCACTGCAAGAGAGAAGGGGCGTTGCCCTGCTCTGCAGTCAGTAAGGAGTTTAGAACAGAGACTTCCATCTGAAGCTCCATGGTAGTGAATGCACAGACACGAAATGATGGGAGTAACAGCATAGTGAAAGACTCCTCACTTCAGCTGTTCTAGCCAAACACTTTCTTCCTGTCCCTGTTGCTGCTCCCCAAGTCTCTGCAACTGAGAGATTAATTGAGCTGTGAAAACTCAGCTCATTTGTATTTCTGTGTTTGTATCCATGAGAGGATGTTTTCCAGTCCACTCTGGGATGGGACTGAACCTCCATTTTTCTTGGGTACTTTGCCTTTCACATAATTACGGTTTACAGCAAGTAGTAGGCTGAAAAAACAGTCATTGCCACCATGTAGGGTTAAAAGTCTTGAGCTCAGAGAACTGAAGTGCCTACAGACAAGGTCAAGCAACAAATCAGATTCCAAAGCAGAAGATTTCTCAGCAGTACATTCAGTGCTTTGCAGGGGAGCTGACCACTCTCAGTAGGAAATGAACATACTGTTCCTCAGTACTGTGTTCATCAATTGTATTTCTGGGTGAGAGGAAGAGTGAATCAGGGACTGAATCCCCTTATTATCATGTATATTAGAAGAGAAGGTATATCTTGGAAGTCTCAAAGATGTACTTTGCTAGCACAAGCCAGTGCAACCCCTCCAGAGAAAGGAATGAATTGCAAGACAGTGTGGCTATATGGGTAACTCTTTTCTATTGTATGAGATTCTTCAGTAATAATGCAGAATTATTTGAGATTTTACTCGTTCACCTTGCACACATACATTTCTTTAGGAGAAGTTTTTGAAAATGTTGTCTCCCACGTTTTTAATAACACAGACTTATCCATTGAATTACTCTGCAGAACTCTCAAAGATATTTGGTTCATTTCACAACCTTTTCTACCAGCTGTTTCCTACAGAGTAACTTGGAAAGCAACTAAATAAGATGCTTGTTTTCAACAATGCCCCACCATATAAACTGTTCCTTGTTCTCTTTCTTCAGAGTTTTACTTGCCTGTAGGATTAATATGCTAGAATTAAAGGATGCTGCTTCAGTATTTTGCTCTATGGAGACCTGTGTCATTTTCCATTTTTAGTAGATAGGAGCTGATATAGCAAGATGCATTCAGACTTTGTTTTCTGAGAGAGCTAAAAATAAAAACGTTTGATAATATTCCATTATTCACTGTGATAGTACCTAAGGGGCAATGCAAAACATAGTTTTGTTTTTAACTAAGTTTGACACTTGTTCAGAAGCTGATTCTTTTAATAAATTACTAGGGTATTGCAGTATCAGCAATTAAAACTACCGATTGTGAATTGAAAACAGAAATGGTGGCTTTAAAAAAAGTTGTTTCAAAAGTTTGAGAAAGACCAGAAAGGTAATACAGAAAAAAAGTCAATAACAAATAAGCCACCTTTAAAACCATCAATACGTTTTTCAAACAGAGTGCAAACTGTATGCCTAGGACTGTGCCCATGTCTGCTCTGTCAATCACCAACCTCCTTTTATTAGTCTAAGATAGAAGATAAACAACAAGACTGACAGCTTTGTGTCCTTTGGCATTTTTGTGTCACCATCAAGAGTAAGAGGGTATTATGTCATCACTCAAGCCTGTCAGGTTTAGTTTAGTCTGCTGTTTGTCTTAACGATTGTTTTCCTCATTTTTTCTTCTGAGTTGATACACATATCCAGTGTTGGTTGTATATTGTTGGTGTTACCAGAATCCATTTTTCAGACTGAGAGATGAAAATGGATTCAACCATGGAAATGTGATCCTTTTTTCCTACACAGCAAAATAGAAAATACTAAAGTATCTTCCTCACTTGACCAGTTCTGGCCTACATAGAACTTTTCATACATTCCAACATCCTATGCATCAATATTGTAAGTTATGAGAACTTTCAAAGATTTTTAAAAACGCTTCATTTAAGTAGATTTATTATATACTTCGCTCTTCTAAAGCTGTATAGATTTTGACACTGTGCACTGATAGCTAGTGCCCAGTACCTAGCTTTAATTATATTATTTATTAGATGATATATTTTTCATAGTATTTGGTTTTTGCAAAGAGTCCAGTGGGCGAGATGGGAAGTTGAAGTATCGAAAACTTGTGTTTTTTGAGTGGCATATTATTGTTTAATGGAAACTGCAGGTTTTCCCTACTAGGGAAGCAAACTGGCTCCACACAAAGACATCTGTATCTGTTGGAAATATCTGTCTCAAATTACCCTTTTAAACTGCCTTATAAATGTCTGGAAAGAACAAGACTAATTACAGTTAGATCCTCCAAAAGACAGCAAGCTGAAGAGAAAGATAAAGCTAACCATTAAGAAATTGTGATGAGAAGTAGTAGAGCCTGGAAGAAAAGCTTCAAGCAGCATTTATTATTTCTTGTGATTCTCGACTTCTCTATATATAAGAATAAGAGATGTCATTTGAACAAAGTCAGATCTTCCTCACAGCAAAACAGACAGAAATGGAAGAACAGAGAAGATGGCCACTTTGTATATTCAATGACTGAGTAGTTTGAGCAGTCAGCACTTAATGGAATGAGTTGGCGAGAGGCAAGTTTTTTAACTACCACAATCTCTAGTACAAACCTTTGATCAAGTTTGGTTTGGTCAGCCTTCTCAGAGAACTCCCTAACCATCTGGCCACAGTGCTTTCTTAATGGACTTTGCTGATATGTTTACTTACTGAAGCTATTCCACTTCAAATATTTACAATATATAGCAGAAAAGAAAAAGATATTTACTTAATGATTTACTGGGTAGGGAATAGTATTGTTCAAGTATTTACTTTGATTAATATATGTTTATATTTATATGTATTTAAGGTCTATTCATACAAAGTAGGAGGCTTTCAAAGGAGGATTTTTATGGCATGTACCTCAACAGCCAGTGGCTAGGTTATATAGGTAGTCAAGTGAATTGGAAATTATGGAGTTTCCTGCTTCTTATCAGGGCTCTCTAAACAGAATTTTGAGGTGACAGCATGTATGCAGGCTTTGGGGTACCACCATTTGCCTGCACCTTTTGTAAAAGAGATCTTGAAAGTAACAATGCCTAGTGGGTTGGTGAGATGGATGGAGGACCACCTTGTTTGTGAATTGCCCTGATGTAGACTCACAATTTTGGCATCCAGACAGTTAAATGACATAGTAGAATTCAGGCAGTTGCCCTTAGGTATCTGTAGGTCCTGAAAGACTTAAGCTGAACAACTCTGCTAGGTATCTGTCATTGCGTAATTGAAGGATTTCAGCAGAGCCCAGAGGTTTTCCTTAGGCATAAGGATTCATGTTTCTGATGTTTGCTATAGATTTATGTGGTAACTTTGCCCATAAAAACAGCTAGGTATTGTTCCTTAATAAATTGACAGAAATATCAAAGATGTAGTAACAGTACATAGTGACAGCGAGCTTCATGGTATGGATTTGGTACTTTTTGACATGTCTGATTCAGCTGCCAAATTTATTCCTGTAGAGATCACCGTACAAGATGACACTTGATTTACGTTATCTGATTTGTTCCATAATGGGAGAACTCAGAGTACAGTCCTTGATTTCATTTTCACAGGGAACAATATATCTTTAATTTTAAAATGGATGATCAGCGACTACATTCATAGAATAATTTAGGACATCACTTCGGCTGTAGCAATTCACATTGCAGAACAGTGTAATCATCATTCCTGTCTTCCTTTGTCTGTCTCAGTCAGTAATGTTTCATCTAGGCTCATTTGTAGCTGTCTGTCTAGGATCTAGACAGACACAGTAAGGTACACAGTCTTCACACCGCCTTCTCCTTTCTCTGAATATAAGCAGTCTCCAAGGAACTTCATCTTCCAAAGTGCTAGTGAGGAGACAAAGACTGTATTTTTTCTCCCCTTCTTGGCTTTAATCCACTTAATGTTTCCTGTCTGCTGGTAGATTTAGAAAGACAAATTTGCTTATGAGGATTTCATTTTGTCTTCTTTCCCTGGAGATCAACCTGGTTGCAGACTCTGCTAATTACTGCTGTAAAGCTCATGATCTAGATTTTACAGGAGGAGTTTCCCTGTGGTCTTTTACAAAACTTCACAGTACCTTTGAGTTATTCATCCATATAGCTCATATTACACTCCTCTGCCTGACTGTAAAGTGAAATCTGTCAGAATACTTCAACTGATAGGGTTGTAGTTTTCTGTGTTAGTACTGTGTTGATAATTCTTACAGTTAATTAACTAATTGAATAGTGGAGGTAGTAGGGGAATTCCTTTGGGAGAAGTGTTTTTAAGAGGGATGCCAGTAGGTGTTTTTATGAATGAAAAATCAGAGGTGAAAGGAGGAAGTAGATGGAGAAACAAATGGAATGAAGGCTTATTCCAAGGATAGGCAACATCCACTTCAGTATGTAGTCAGAAAAGATTTCAAAGGAAAAGAAAGAAGATGAAGAGCAGAAGCAATAAAGAATAAGGGAAGGATAAGATTAATGAGTCAGAAAAAATATTATCAATTGGAAAATAACAGTATTCAGAGTACACTAAATCCTGACATTGGGAAAAGAAATTAAATATAGAATTTATTTTGCTAGTTTTTTGTTAACAATGAGACAGCAGCCTGATTACAGAAGGATAGGATCTTACAAATGCATCAAACTTGGCCAACAGAATTTGCATGCAAAAATGAAAAGCAGTAGAAAAAAGACCTATTTTTATTGAAAATAATTGTGCTATTTGTTTGTACCAGAAGAAGTGGATTTGATTGCTAGAAAGTTTTCAGAACTATTGAGTCTTCCAGGAGCTTAATAAGATGAGAAAGGAAATTCAGGTGGAGGGAGAAATACTCCTTAAAACTGAGTTGTTAAATGTTGTGCCTGGTAAGATGATACAGTACTTGAATGCTAGAAAAAATGGAGTTAAGCAAATCAGCTCTGAAGTTAAGAGAGATGAGAGAGAATCTCAGAATCATAGAATAGCTGATGTTGGAAGAGACCTTAAAGAAAATCTTGTTTTAACTCCCTGTCATGGGTAGAGCTGCTCCTAGCCAGTTCAGGCTGCCCAGGGCTCCATGCAATCTGACCTTGAGCACCTCCAGGGATGTGACACCTAGAACTTTTCTGGGCAGACTTTGCCATTGCCTCACCACTGCTCTCCAGTCTGTAGTTCCCCAGGACATTGTTTCTTTCTTGAAAATGGGAGTGATGTTTCCCTTTTCCCAGTCACCAGGGACTTTGTCTGACTGCTGTGACTATTCAAATATGATAGAGTGTAGCTTGGCAATCACATCACACAGTTCCTTCAGGACTCTGGGTTGTCTGTTATCTGGCCCCATGGACTTGTACACATTCAGCCTCATGAGGCAGTTTCTGACTTGGTCTGCTCTTACAGTGGAAGGAGTTTTAACTCTGTGGCACCACCAGATGTCCCTTATTAGTCTGTTCCTTAATGTTTACACACAAGCTCTCAACCTCGTGATGGCTATTTCTCAGAGGCAGCTCTTCACAATCTACCCACTTCTTAACATAAAGAGCAACTGCTCCACTCCTCGTGCCCTACCAATCCCTTCTGAAAAGATTGCAGCTCTCAGTCGTAGTATTCAGCTGTGCAATTTGTCCCCCATGTTTCCATATTAACAATTAGGTCATTGTTTTCTAATTGCACCACGATTTTGATCTCTTCCTGCTTATTTCCCATGCTGTGTGCATTGGTGCATTTCAACTGGTCTGTTGGCAATGTTACTTTCTTGGAGGAGTCTTCTCAAATTCATCTGGAAGAAATCTGAGGTTTTTCCCCTCTGTTTCTTGAAGGGGTAGTGTTCCCTGCCTTTTCTCTGGTGTTCAGCAGTACATCCCCTTCCCTTATTAAATCTAGTTTAAAGCTCTGGTGATAAGCCCAGCCAGCTTGCTGCCCAGTATTTTCTTGCCCCTTCTGGTCAGCTGCATCCCAAAATAAAAAAAGAATGAGGGACACAGTCTAATTAAAAATGTGATGTTATAGCCTAGATACTGAAAATATTCATATATCCCCTGTTGTGAATTGTTACTGCAGCACTATGTATTACATCTGATGCTGTGAACATATTATCATCCAAATGTGCAATTACTTTGTTGATAAGCCTAAGAAAGAGCATAGTTAGATTCACTTCTCTGAAGGCCAAATACCTCCTCTGCTATGTCTAAAGGCAACTTGAGAAGCAGATTTGGAAGTCATTCTAGGTCCTTTCTATACAATTCATTCTTGCAATTTTGTTGTAAGTATTCAGTGCTTTTTTCTTATATGACAGTCATGAATTGGAGACAGGTTAGTTCTGGACATTTCTTAATGAGTCTTCTAAGTATACTAGTTAAGAAAAGTGCAACATGGGGACAAGTATTATTATTTACCTCTGGCAAGTGTGAAGACTAAGTGGCATTTTCTAGCTACATAGCTTTAAATTGTTATTTACTATTTATTCGGAGGGATGCCAGTCAGAAGCCTTTGTGAAAAACAAAATTACTTAGGGAAGACTAAAGAAGATTGATGTTTGTGACTATCTACCAAGGATTTTTTACTGGTGTTTCTGGATTTGTTACACTGTTACATTTTCTGATATGCAGGTTCATTACCAAAAAAAAAAGATGTAGAATCACAAAATAACAGAATTTTTCATATTCAAAGGGAACTGTGAAGTTCTCTTAGTCTAACCTTGTTCTCTAACTATGTCCATTTGCAAAGCATTGTTCAGAAAATTAGAAATCTAGAAAGTTGTTCTGACAGATTTTTATTCTTATTTATTGATTTGGATTAAGTTCATGATTTGCCTCTTCTTCGTGCTAAGCAGTTCCAACTCTCTCAGTTTATCCATGTAATGGAGATGTTCCAGTCCCTTAATTATCTGTTTCCATCACTGTTTCTCATGAATGATCTTTTAGCACAACTGCTTCTGTAGGCAAATCCCACAAAAGAGGAAGCATCTGTGTAATCAGGTTCAGAGGAGGTTCTTTTCTACCACACTTTGTGAAAGACATCCTCAAAGTTCAAAGTGCTCTATCTAAAAGCTATTAAAACCACAGAAGAGCTTTCTGACAGTCCTCTTTGAATTGCACCAGTCTCATCTCAGATATCTCCTGATATTGTTCCATATTTCAGTTTCCTCAGTAGTTAGGTTTGTGAGTCACCACTAATCTTCAGTGTTGACATAGACATTAGGATTTGACTCTGCAGTGGTACTGGAATCAATTGCTAGATTGATTGCAGATACAATCATCAGTGATTGATGATTTCTTTGTTGCTTTGTTCAGACTCTGTAATATTTTCAAGGCAGTGACCTGTTCTTAATTGGCCTCTGGAGAAACTATCTTGCTCCACTGGTTGCAGCAGGAGTTTAGGTAGTTCTTAAAATAGTTAAGAAGAATAACTGTTTCTGGTGCATGGCTAGCCAATGTAGCCATCTGCTTCCATAACGATGATGTTAATTTATCTATCTATATGAATGAACAGGAAGTGCAGAATGATAACAAGGTTATCTTATAGCTGTTCCCATATTTATTTCATTAGTAAGTGAGAAAGTCTTTCAGAATTCTGCTGAATATGTTTGCACACAACCACTCTTTAGAAATTAAGACTGACTTTCCAAGAAATATGAAGCCATACCGTAAATTTGACTTTGCCACAGGTATTGCTCATTCGTGCTGCTAAAAAATAAAAAAAATTATGTAATCATTAACTTAGATGGTGATTCAGCGAAACCTTTGTTATATTGACTACAAGGGTAGAGAAATACATTTGTTATTCAGCTCTACAGCTTCATTAAGACATGGTCAACTGCTGACACATATGGATCACAAGTTGCACATGGACAAATTTTCAGAGATTGGATTTCAATCTGTGCTAAGTGTGTAAAATTTAACCAAGTTTTTCTGAGTTCCCTACCTTGTAAGATTCCTGAAAAGACAGTGCACAGGGGTCACCAGAGGTGACTACAAAAGATCAGTCTCTTGAAAAAAAAGTAAGTGTGTTGTAACTGATGTTCTTTAAAATATGTAGACAATCTTGATAAAGTTCTGTGCTATTTGGCTAGAGAGTTTTCAATACCTGGGCAAGCTTATCACTATCTTGATCAGTGATCATTTAATTACTGTTGACAAAATGATTAATATCAACTTTAGTAGCATGAGAAAAAATCACTTGATCTGTTCTTCACAAAAGGTCAAGCTTGGATATCTGTGTATCTTTGTTGTTGTTTACAAGAATATTAGTCTTTGTACTTTAATGGCATCATTTGTCTGAAATGTACTGCTTTGTGTTTTCAGTATTACTCTCAAAATTATAGAAAAATAAATTATTTTTCCTTTTTCCAGCTCCTATTCATGTTTTATTGGATAGATGTGGACTATTATTACAGCTCTCCATTATATTATTTTTGTTTTAGTAGTATTACTCATTCATTGTTCCATTGGTAGACCTTCAGAAATTACCTCCCCAACTGAGAGTCTGTTCCTATCTGTAATTTAAAATATATGACATGATATGATATTTGTAGTTTTGAACTACCATAGCATTATCTTTTCCTTTTATCGTAATTGACATTATCAGTACAACCCAGAATAGAATTCATCTTTTTAGAGTGGTTCTGCATTTGAACATATAGTTAAATATTTCTTTTGTAATCCCCAGAACTTCTTTCCTGAATTACTACTTTCAAAATAGCAGTCTTCAACTTGTTATATAAGATTATCATTTCCATCAATTACTTATATCTGTTGAATCTCATTTATTTTAACTGTGACCACCTCTAACCTTGCCTGATGATTTTGCAATTTTAATTTTTGCAGCTGCATATTTGGGAAGTATAATTTTTAAAGATTTTCTCGGCTGCCGTTCTGTGGCACACATCCAGTTCCATTATTATAATAGAAAATTTTGTTATTCTCCATTTCAGAAGAAATCAGATAAGGAGACCTTGTAAGAAAACATTTCATCCTGACTCATGTAATTTTAGTTTTATTTTTTGGAGGTACACTTGAACATTTTTCCAGTATGATAAAACACCTTCACAGTTCAAAGCCTGCACATTTTGGAAGAATTTCGTACTTAAATTTTGTGTTGGAAAGTGAAACAATCCTCAGAGAACATAAGATAGTAAGTGTTATCATTTTGATTTTGAAAATACAAGAAGAACAGAAGTACTGTGTTCCTTCAGTACCAGAAATAGGCATTGTAAACACAACAAAAGGAAAGTTCTTTCGGTATATTGCCATGTTTCTCAAATGCCCTGAAAAAAAGAGAAACTGAAGACAATATAGAAAATGACTATGAAAGAAAATGTAACTCAGTTCAGAAAATCTGGCAAACAAGGTTTTATTCCATACATGAAGGGCATATAATTGTCCAGGCCTTCTATTTTCAGTTGGTTACAGTTGGTGAAACCAAGTGTAGCAGATGTTCTCAAGATTGTAAGTCCTTGTAAGTCACCTTAAACTGTTTTCATCCTCAGCAAACTCAGTTTTATGAAGGAAACTGAGAATTGTTATTGTTTCACTGAAGAAATTACCTTGCTGTCTGGATTCTCCTTATAAGCATCTAAGCTTTTTCTTTAAATGCAACTGACTGAAATAAACAATGGGTAATATACTAACGAGTTCTGGGCCCCCATTTCTTTGGCTTTTTCAGGGCAGTAAGCACGGAGAAGATGCCTTTGTTAGTGAGACTGACAACAGCTCTAATAATTAAGGAGGTTTTTGCTGCTTGTTGAGATACACATTACACAATGTGCAAGAAATCTAGAAAATATAAAATGTCAAAAGCACTGTGCTGTTAAGCAGTGTTCTCTAAATAAGCTAGTCAACTAATTAAGGAGCACTTTTCAACTGAAAATAATCCAGACATTTGTTGTTAGATTGCAAAAACAGAGCATGAAGCAGTCATGGCAGATGAATTCTGTAAGATGACCAGATGAGTTCAAGGTAGAAGGAGAATATTTCTGCTGTCCCCATTGTTTCTTCCTTTTGACTCCCAAGGGCTTTAACTGGGTTTGAAGACAAATGTGAATACATGGAATGAAAGTAAAACCAATCCCCAAGGATTGTTATGTTATTCTTCCATTTTAAAAACCTACTAAGCACCTTATGCAAAACTCAGTGAAACTCTTTGTTCAGTGAGTACACAAATGGGTTGGAAAATTGAGTGAAGTTGAATTATCTACAGCATACGTGTGTAACATGGATGTGAAAGTTACTACTTGGAATGCCTTTTTGAACTGATCCATGTTACTAATCACTTTACTGATGTGGAAAAAAAAAAATCAGCATGTATATGAAGACTGACTAGAATACTTATCCACAACCAAAGATCCACCTATAGTATTGTGACTTTCATATTTTGTTATTATTTTATTTAGAAATGATGTTACCTTTAATGGTTTCCAACTAGTACAAATATGAACAAATTTAATAGGTTGTATGGAAACTTCCAGTGTTTTACTATATTCTTTTCTTTGCACATTAACATTATCTGTGAAAGTAGATGCAATTTCAGTGTTTCTGTCCTGGTTCTGAAATCTGTCAGGGCTGAAGACTAATTAAGAGATCATTACTTTTTTTTTCTGACCTGTGGAGTCTGTTGAAATTGTGACAAACTAGTAATAAGAGCAAAAGTGGTAGTTGCATAAAAGCAAAACTTTGATGCTCATTTTCAGTAGTAAGTAAAAACGACCTTGCTATGAGAAGAAACAGAAGTAGAAAGTGTGCTATTTCTAGCAATCCACAGTGCTACTTCTGTTCCTCCTTGTATGAAAGTAATCAGACTGCATGACTGGAAATGAAAGAGAAAGCAACAATGTTTTCTTTCCACATGCAAATAATTGAGAATATTTTAAATATCAAATCAGATATCACGCAAGTAATGACTAGATAGGTTAGGCATCAATAGAATAACTGCATATCAGTTAAGAAATGGACAATCTGTTAATACAGCAACCAGCTAATGAGTACATTCATCTTTCTAAAGAAATGCAAGGGAAGTGGTTTGAAAAGGAGTTCAAGAAGTGAGAAAACTAGATGCAGATTAGTGCTTCATTTAACAATAATAGCTGTGGTTTTGTTTTCATTTACTCCCCTTCTCCTCTTTTATTTATTTACTTGTTAGTTTTCATGGTAGTGTTGGTGGTTGTCTGTGACATGACAGATTTTAGTGTACAGCTATTGGCAAGTGTTGTAGATCATCTCTATTGCATTTTGGTATATTGCTTTCATTAGGAACAAAGCAAAAGACCTTTTCAATTATATCCAGAAGCAAATTAAATGGATTATATATCCCTTGATATCTCTTTCCTTGCTGCTGATGTTCCTGCATTCAGCAAGTATGAATTTGAAAATCAGAGGAATTACTTCAGTTTCCTAAGTATTACATTTCTGATATGACCTGTAGAGTATGAAGAATCTTTCTGGTCCCAACTAGCATCTACATTATTCCCATGACAGAGAGATCAGCTCTAACATAAGGAATAAAGTAGTTGAGTGAATCACATGTTGGCAGCAGATGTCAAGTTAGTATTGTCAAAACATCTGCAAATTACTCTGGAGGATTCAGGGGTTTTATTGTTTGTTTTTTTCTCCATTCTTCAAATCTTTGACTCCAAGCACTAATAAGATGTAGTTGCGTTAGAGAAATAAGATTAGAGATGCTGCACTCCAGCAATTGTAACAGGTCCAACTGTCTTTTTTCTCATAATGGAAAATGTGGATATTTCTTCTGTGACAGTATAAATTTCTATAATTCTTTTCTCTTTTGGTTTAATTCCTACTGCAAGTTTTCATTATGTTATTACATATGATCACTTTATTATTTTGTGCCAAAAAATAGAATACAGCTTTCTGTGACTGAAACAGGAGACCAGTTTTCTTCAATGGTTGCTAGCCTCAACAATTGGTAATTAATGCAGTTGAAATACATGACTGTGTATTTTACTCAAAATAAGCTTAACTATGCAAATTATCAGGGTTGCTTGTTTCTGAGTTGGAAAATATTCTGAAAGGAAATCTTTTGCAAAGAAAGAATGACAGGTAAAGTAAATGAAGTGTGTCTGCTTATGAACAAGTATTTTATGCATAATTATTTCATACCTTGCAAATTAATTACATCATATTTGCCTGGAAATTACAGAAAAATGAAATAATGTACTTAGGGCATATTGGAACTTATTATGCAGTTACGTTCCTTGCTGCATTTTTGTGAGTGTTTGCAACAGAAGAGAGCAGGAAGGAGATGCCAGCAGTGGTATTCTTTGTTAGTTTTGACACAGGTGTGTCAAAACAGAAGTCAAATACATATTCTGCTTATTTGCTATTCTAGCATCCCTGAATCATGCAAAAATGTGGATTTGTGGATGGTCAAGAAGGTGGCATTTCTAGAATACGGATGGAGATCCTCAAGAAAAGGCCTGAAAGGTTGGCTAGGCTTATTACAAAGTGAAATAGAAAAAAAGGAAGAGCTTCCAGGAAAGGTTCTGAAAGAGCAGGCAGAGGTAGGAGTGAGGTTAGGAAAGGTGGGTACAAGTCAAGTGAGGAGAGGCTATGTAGGGTCGTTAGGGACAAAACTATCTTTTCTATACAAACCTGGGCTCCCTTGTCACTTCTGAAACCTGTCTAAGCAATAGTATTCTGAAACTACCTGTGGAATAAAATTGTGGCTATTAGTATAACTTTCATAAAAAGAGGAGGTATAAATGCTGTTGCTTCTGTGCAGCACAGTAGCTGTTTGAGATGCTTAAACATATGTCGTTTCCTGGTAGCTTATTTGAAGAAGCTAGGAATTTTTACTGCTGTATGTACTCAGCTATGCATGGACATTTCAGTGTATAGGGAACATGATTCTGTGTTAGTGTGTATCAAAATACAGATTCATGAGGTTCTACTTTTGTTTTCAAATATGAGAACATTTTGTATTTTACTTTTTGATACTTAATTTACTCTGTGGAATAACCTTGAGTTAGCTAGAAACTGGTAAAACTGGTTTGGGGCAATTCTGACTTCAAAGAAAGAGCAATCAAAATGCTTATGAAAAGCTTTTGAAGTTCATGTCCTTTAAATAGAAAATAATAAGTGAGATGGGATCGCTATTTAAACAAATAGGGGTCAGATCTGCAGATACTGATTGAATACAGAGTAGTAAATAAATCTCCTTCATTTCCACTAGCTTCTTGAAGAGTATGCCTCTTCCTTCAAGCTTCTGCTTTCCAGTTGATACCCCCCAGTAGCTGGCTTCTATTCAAACTCCACAGGCTTCTTTGCTCCATCAGCCAGGCTTGGCAAAGATTTACTGTCTGCCACGCAACAAACCCTTCCTCCACTTGCTCTATGCTGGCTGGCTAGCAGTGCTGCAGGCTTCACCAGTGCTTCAATGCTCACTCCAAGGATGCAGTCACCCTCTCCCAGGAGGTTCCTCCTGACCCAGAGTGCCTGAGTCAGGACTACAGTTTTGCTGCCTTCTGTTGTCTGGTCAGTCTTTACTCTCTCAGCAATAAATACCTAACAGAAAATGGAAACAAACCAATTTTGGCATCTACCACAGCTTTCAGTTTCACAGGAGAAATTTATGGCTTTCTGAGCAGATATAGAGAAATATACAGTTGTAGATAAAGATATAAATAATAAAGTTGGAAAATAAGAATCTAAAAAAATCTCAATTTATGTGCTAGCCTTGTCTAAGTGATATTGGAAGAGTTTTTTCATTGTTTTGTTCTACAATCTACAATACATTAAAAAACTCTTCCCCCCCCCCTCCCCCCCCAGTGCATTCAATAAATTTCATTCTGGGAAATCCTGCTTCAGCAGGATATGTCTGATCTCAGCTCTCCATCAGTGGTTGTTTTTTACCAGTTTTCCAGAAAAATTGGTTGAGCTGATGATTTCATGTTGCACAGAGGTTAAAATCTGTGGAGGGGGGGGAAATGAGGGTAGCTATAGGAGTATATTTCATGCAGTTGGTTTGTGTTTCAGTTGTTACTTTTTCTCTACCAGTAGGATAAAGTAGTTTTTTAATGGCATCATCTTATGCTGGGGTTAATTATAAGTCTCCTTAGCGCATGAGATTCTGAACATTGCCCCATGTGTAGCAAAATCTTTTGACTGTGAATCTTTATCAGAGACAGTGGCAGTTATCAAAATACAGTACTTTGTAAGATGGTATAATGCATTATTTTGTGCACAGTTTTTGTCTTGGGAGGCAGATGTTACAACTTTGATGTTATGGCATACTGAGGTACTTGTTTTGTTTTGAGGTTTTCTTGTTTTCTTTCATTTCCTATTTTGTTTTCCAAATGATGGGTGTGGGAATCAAAATATTTGGAATCACTGGGACATTTTGAAAATATTTTTTTTCTGAAAGATCAGAAATACGAAGTAAACCAACATCCTTATGACAGTTTTCATCTGATTAGAATTGAAACACCAATAGATGAATTCTGAGTCTCTACCTATTTCTTCAAAGACAGCAACAGCTTCACTGTTATGCGGATGTTTGGCTAGTAAAGCCAGTCATCAGCTTTGCCTGCTGTTCTGCATTGGTAGGAGCTTGCTTCTACATGCTTTCTTGAGCATGTTTCCCTGTTAATATTGCCAACATGCTGATATAAAAGCTGATATAGCTTTTCATATTGTTATGTTTTTATTTGCTTTTTTGTTTGTTTGATGTTACACCTATTTTTCATTATTGTATGCATTTTCTATTACATGTTAAGTAATTATTTGTTTTTTCTATGGCTGGACAGAGTATGTCTCAGATATGTTTAGAATGTGTCCATTGCCCACAGTCTCAGTCACTTTGATGTGCCTTGAAGGAGCAAATGGCATGCTTGCATGTCAGATCTGCTTAAGCTGTTGCCTTTCAGTCATCAGACCCCTCAGAAAGTCAAGCTATAGCTGACCTACCCTGAAATAACCAATAATTTTTTCTTGAAACCGTTGTAAAGAAACCTGAAGAGTAGCCTTAGAAGACAACCAATTTAAGTGACGTTTTTGCTGATTCTTATCTGTAGCTGCTTATTTTGGTGTAAATGTTCCTGTGTTGACAGTACTTATGGAGTCTTGCAATGGGTCAGAAACATCCAGATTTAGTAGCCAGCAAACCACAGTAAAGCTTCATTTTTCTCATTGGACAGATATAAAAGGCAGCTGAAACAAATTTCAGAGCTTCTGGGAACTTCTGAAAGAGTAGAGTAAGAACAGCATGAAGAGCTGAGCATCTTGGTGGTTCTCACAAATCAAAGCATAGCTCTCCTGGTAATTATAATAGTGAAATTTTACTTGAACTTTCAGAGACTTACTATAAGAATGGACTCGCTGAAGACTGAAACATGTCAGTTCAAAGATTTGGACCTAGCAGCACCTTCAAAGTTGCAGAGACTTTGTTCACGTAGGAGTTAATGCTTGCTTATTTCTGATAGTAGTTTTCCTATGCTGACAAATATATATATATATATCTGTGTGTGTGTGTGTGTGTGTGTGTGTGTGTGAATTCCTGAAACAGCTTTATTCTGAAGAAATTAAATACTTGAAATAGTTGGATGTTTCCATTGCCTATAAATAAAAAATGTGGATTAATCTAAATGCAGGCTTATTCATACAAGCTAATACAATATGTAAAATTTTCAAACATTATCTAAACTGTAGTTTTGAATTGAAGTGCTCTACCTTTTACTCCTCCTTTGTTGGTTTCATGAAAACACAATTTTGTTATGAATGATTTTCTGATAGGTCAGATTTTTGGCTGACATAAAAAAGGAAAGTAAAACCTCTATACCCAACTACCTGAAATCATAAAAAGTGTTACAAATGCATGTAGAACTTGGAATATATTCATAATCAGAAATACTTTTACAGTCTTCAAGAAAACTGGCATATAGATTCAATCTCAGTAGTAATAAGAAAAAAAATCTGTAGGCAGCCTATGCAGCACTAGACCTCTTAGTTGAAAATGTGGTTTGTTAGCAGATGAAACAGAATTCTCAATATGCACTCAAGCTTGTAATCCTTTGGAAAAAAAAGATGCTTTTGGAAAGGAGTTATTTTAAACACTGCGTGAAGATATTAGATGGCAGAAATCAGTCTCAACATTATTTTTTTTCAGAGCTAGACCAAATTAAATAGTTAAGTCCCTTAGGTTCTTAGGTTTACATACTAGAAGTACTTAAGTTCAGTATAAAGAAAATGCTAAACTCTTGTACTTCTTTTCACAGAGAAAACAACAGTGTGTTAAGACACTGTTTGTACACTGTTTGTACCCCTGAATTCTTGCCATTTTAATATATAGAGTCTCCTGTGAAACAAACCAAGCTTTGTTAATGGGCTGGTTTTTTACCTTATAATTTTTGTTTTTGTTTTTCAGCTCTAAGGGACAACAGAATTGAGCTGGTTCGAGCTTCATGGCATGAACTGAGTATCAGTGTCAGTGATGTGTCTCTGTCGGATGAAGGGCAGTACACCTGCTCTTTATTTACTATGCCTGTCAAAACCTCCAAGGCTTTTCTTACTGTTCTTGGTAAGTATAAATAGCTAAGCGTAGTCATGTTAAAGAAGCAAACATTGGCAAATAATGATAAGAATGAACTCGTCTAAAGTGTTGCAGAAGAGCCACATAAATATCTCATCTGGAGTCCCCATGGTTTGTTGTTTAATGTGTCTGTGCTGAAAACTGATATGCCTCTTGCTGGTGGGGACAGGATAATGAACTCGGGAATATGCAGATGCTCCAGTATGAGTGCTCCATAATTTCTACATCCCAAGCACCAGAAATGTAAAGAAAGTGTGTACGCTCATCTGCTAACGATGTACTTTAGAAAGCAAAAGGGAAGAAATCAGAAAACCTGAAATCAAAACAGGCTTTAAAGCTTTCTAGTTTTTCCTTCACAGTGCATTTGCTTGGCTCATTTTGTTTCCTGTTTTTTGTCTCTAAAGTCCGTATTTTCACTCAGTTTGCTGCTTTTTCTATGTGATATCTTCTAAACGCTCTACTGTTTTCCCCATAGGTTATAGATACACATAGAAGAGCAATAGATTTCTAGAGGTGCCCAGGAAATAAAGTTTCCAGGAAATAAACTTGAAGCTTTATGTAATTTGACAAATGTCAGTAGCCTAATCAGCTGAAATTGCTGGAGTTTATTGAAACCAAAATTCATATCTAAGATATATGATTTTAGAGATTGATTTTATACTTTTCTCATTTTTCTGACCCTCAACTATGCTCTTTCTTTCTTTTTGTTTTATTTTTATTTGTAGACAGACAAACAGTTGAATGTAATAGGACTAATGTAAGATGCTTTCTGCACCAGTAATGTTCACATTAATCCAGACAGGGAATTGCTTCTGTTTATAGAGTCTGAAATATGTCTCCATTTTAGTGCATGTGAGACCATTTTACAAAAATCCTTAGAAGTTTGCCATTAAGGGTGAAAAATACCCATTCTAAACAGAATATTCTAGAATAAAAACTGCCTAAGATTAATCTGCTTTTCTGTAGAGAGGCATCTCGTGATCTAAAGAACAGATGAGTAGACCAGTTCAAACTTGTAAATGACAGAAAGACATAGAAAGGTGTAACAAAGGCAGAAAAAAGCATCTTGCAATTTTTTTATTGGCCAGAGTTAACTTGATTTTCCACAGTTCATTTAGTTGTATCTTCAATTTGAGGAGGGTGAGGGAGGGTTAATGAAATTTTCCTGCCATCAGCTACTTTACTTTCAAGAGGGAAAGATACAGTATCTGAGATGCCTGTGTGGTTTGGTTTTTTTTGTTTGTTTGGTTGATTGGTTGGTTTTTGAGGAGGTTTTTTTTTTTCATTTTAGAATTATAATTTTCTGTTTCAAAGCAACATTTTAAGCTCTTGAAACTCTTTCCACCTGAGAGTGGGATTTTTTTCCATTGAAAAATATTTCATCTTTTTAATCAGATAAACCATCTTTTTATCTACTAATAATCTCTTTGTTGACTGCTCTGATATGGATTAAAAGATTTAAGTGTCAAGGTATTACGGTAGACACCATTTTGTGTTCTCAAAGAGTGGAGTAGATTGATTACAGAAATGTATTTTTTAATATGTACTGCTGCTTGGTTTTTATATACATAATCTGTCATTTTGGAAAAGTGATATAAACAAGCCAAACTGTGAAATGTAGGTACAAGAGCACAAGTCTTATGAGGAGCGGCTGAGGGAGCTGGGATTGTTTAGTCTGGAGAAAAGGAGGCTCAGAGAAGACCTTATCACACTCTACCACTTCCTGAAGGGGGGTTGTGGTGAGGAGGAGGTCGGCCTCTCCTCCCAGATAACTAATGACAGGACAAGAGGGAATGGCCACAAGTTGCATCGGGGAAGATTTAGATTAGATTTGAGGAAAAATTTTTTCTCTGAAAGAGTGGTCAGGCAATGGAATGACCTGCCTAGGGAGGTGGTTGAGGCACCATCCCTAGCGCTGTTCAAGAAGCGTTTAGATGAAGTGCTAAGGGATTTGATTTAGTAGTTTAGTGGGTAGGGATGGTGATAGGAGGATGGTTGGACTAGATGATCTTGTAGGTCTTTTCCAACCTAATGTATCTATGAATCTATAAGATCAGGTACTGTGACTGATTCTTTTACCTAGCCATTAATATGAATGCACCAGAGTGCTTAGGATGCAAGTTATAACAGTGACATTTTCAGACATCTTAAAATTACAATCATCAGTATCATTTTAAAGAAAGTTATTCTTTTATTTCCCAAAGTCAAATGGATTCATACATATAGTGATGACATTTTTGTAAATGCTATTCATAAATTTATTTATAATCTTACATGGTTTATTGAAAAATAATCATTTCAAAATTTATTATGATGTATATGCTATTTCATGGTCCTAAGACCTCTTCCAGAGACCTTGGATTCAGCTAATGAACTCTCAGTAACCAATGGACTTGTGATCATTCTTTTTCTTCTCATTATGTGTTCTCTGAGTATAAAGTAACTCCTGTGTTTGTATTCATACTCCTTTTTCCCTGGATTTTTTACTAAAGCTTCATAATGTGTGCTTAAACATCTGTTGTCAGCTTAGATCAGTTAGCTTTTTTTTGCCAGTTGTCTTTCATTTTCACAGTCCTACTTCTGATGTGCTTCCACTGTTCTTCAGCATTTTTTTTGCTGTGTAGACCAGTTTAAATCTTATAGTCTGTTTGAAGAATATTTGTAGATAGAATGGGTTCTAAGGTACAAATTATCCATTTTCCTTAAAAAACTGGATAAGCTCTGTGTTTTTCATTGATAGTTTATTTACAGTAGGAAACACTGGCATTCAATTTTGATAAGACAATGAAGTAGTAATTCCATTTACAGAATTTCGAGTACATGAAGAAGTGGACTCTAAGGTGATTGTATAGCTATGAAAGCATTTGAACATATCAGAAACATTTTGTTTGTTTGCTTGTTAGGTGTTCCTGAGAAGCCACAAATCACTGGGTTTACTTCACCGGTTATGGAAGGCGAGAGAATGCAGCTAACTTGCAAGACGTCTGGTAGTAAGCCAGCAGCTGATATCAGATGGTTCAAGAATGACAAAGAAGTTAAAGGTACTTAAAGGACTTGATCCGCTTGTGAAAACTATGCTTACTTTACAGTTTTATTTTTAATTCATATGTGTCAAAGTGTTTAATATTCAACTGTCAAATGAATTAGCGATAGTATGTAGTTAAAGAATTGATTCTAAGTGACTGTAATGACCACATAACCACTATTTTAATTTTCCAATAGTAAAAACTCATGTTTTGAATACCTCTGAACTCTGTATAGTGTATTAAACTCAGTGTAGATGTTTTATAGATAAAAATTGTATGAAATTATTACTGTCACAGCCACGATACTCACCCCAGATATTTTATCTTTTATTTTTGTCTTTGTGATATGACATATGTCATATTTGATAAATAATTAGTTTCATTTTGTGCTGATCTAAGTAAAATGACTGGCTGAGGAAAAGCTGTCTGGAGCGGACAGGATATTGGACTTCCTGTAGGGAGATACAGAGCCTGCTTAGGTGAGGAAGGGTCAAGTTTTAGCCATTGAGAAAGTCCCAGTTACAAAACTGGGAGTCTGCAGCTGAGACAAGGATGCTGAGAGTCTGCAGGACTAAAGAGGGGGAGGAATACTTTGAAGGCTATGAGGAAAACTTCACAGGGACTGAGGAGGGTTGGACAATGTGAACAGTAACTGAAAAGTCTTTGGGTGACTAAAACCGAAGCAAGTATTGATCTTTGAGTATGCAATAAAATAGGAAAGAGTTGCATATGAAAGCTGTGTCTTTCTTTTCTGTCTTCTCTTTCCCTTTTTGCGTTCATTATTCAAATGCTACTTTTCAGTTCATATTCTTGTAAAACTCAGGGCAGTTTTAAAATCCTTTCTGATGAATGGGTGTAGAGAGTTCACCTTCACAAAAGGCTTAGTCACACCTGACACAACCAACTAAGCTACCTGTTGTAGAGTATTTGAATAAAAATTATAAGGTCTTGGCTTTTATTCAACTCATGTCTATTAATTCTACAGTAAAACCAAATCAGTATATGATGATATGAAATCCAACATTTCTGCGTAGCTATTTATTAAAAAAAAACAAAAAAAAAACAACAAAAAAAAAAAACAAATGCCTTTTAGTATAGAGCTGTGCACCTGGGGAGGAATAACTGCGTGCATCAGTACAGGTCGGGGATGATCTGCTGGAGAGGAGCTCTGTGGAGAAGGACCTGGATGTCTTGGTGGACAACAGGTTGGCCATGAGCCAGCAGTGTGCCCTGATGGCCAAGAAGGCCAATGGTATCCTGGTGTGCATTAAAAAGAGCATTGCCAGCAAGTCAAGGGAGATGATCCTTCTTCTCTACTCTGCCCTGGATGAGGCAACATTTAGAGTGCTTTTTGCGGTTCTGGGTTCCTCAGTTCAAAAAATATAGGTATCTCCTAGAATAGGTACAGCAAAGGGCTGCAAAGATGATAAAAGGCCTAGAGTATCTCCCATGTGAGGAAAGACTGGGTAACCTGGGTCTGGTAAGCCTGGGGAAAAGAGGACTGAGGGGAGATATGATAAAAGTTGATAAATATCTAAAAAGAGATGAGAGACAAACGGATGAGGCCAGGATCTTCTCAGTGGTGTCTAACAATAAGGGAAGGAGTAATGGCCTAAAACTTGAACGTAAGAAGTTCCATACTAACATGCAGAAGAACCTACTTTACTGTAAAGGTAATGGAGCACTGGAACAGGTTTCCCAGAGAAGTTGTCTAATCTCCTTCTATGGAGATACTCAAGACCCGTCTGGAATCTACCTGTGTGACATACTGTAGGGAATCTGCTGTAGCAGGGGGATGAGACTCAATGATTTCTTAAAGTCTCTTCCAACCCCTGCAATTCTCTGATTTGGTGATCTGCTTTCTCTCATATTTGTCTGACATTGTGAATTTTGTTAGCTGAAGTAATTGCCTCGAACAAAGTTGCAGTATTAATTAAAGAACTAATTAATCTACTTTTACTATTGTTTACCACAGCCAAAGCTGATTTAAAAGGAGGTGTCAATTAGTTGTCTGAGGAATGCAGTCCATTTGAGAAGTGTCTTTAGGTAATCTGTCTTTAGATTTTTACTGGAGACAGGAAGCTTAGCCTGAAATTATTTGAAATATGTTTGAATACTTTTAAAAAGGAAAGAAAAGGGGGAAACATGGGATACCTTTCTTATCAATCACTGATGAATTTGAAGAAATCGCTATATTTTAAAATCTGGTGTGAGATCTTTCTTTCAGCTGACATGTAATTGAAGCCAAACAAGCAGTTCGGCCATTTGTCTCTTTAGCTAATTTGCTCTTCTCAACAGTTTCTAAAGGGACATTTTTTTCTAAAGAGAGTGTAGAGGAGGGACAAAGGTTATGTGAAGAAGAATGGTAAAAGTGAAAAAAACAGAAATGAGAGGAAAGCACTGAGCACATTCATTTCAGTTTGGTTTTTTAGATCTTCTGAAGATCACATTGCCATTTTGCAAAGGTTAGAAATAAAATAACCTAACCAGTTTGCAGTGGCATCAGCAGAAGTTACATTAGCTTTGTGCACTGTAAAAGGTGAAATGATAAATCTGAGAAAATAGATATGAAATTATATGCTAATGCAGCTGACATTAAAGGTTAGGAGTTCGTCTGTCTAGCACCAGTAAATCCAATTGTGTTACAGTGTATTATACATGGTGCAAAAGAATATAAATGATGCATTGAGTTCAGAGTTGCACCAAAGGGGAAAAAGCCATTCTAAAATTGTAGCTCCATTGCTATTACTCAAAAAAGGAATTGTCATATGGTAAAAGAATACTGTTTGATGCAGTGCTAGTAGTAAGACTGAGCGCGAAACAGTGAGTACTGTGTCTTTTATTTTAGTGTTCTTTGTCATATGTGAACCAAATTAACAAAGCAATCTGCACTTTAGCATTTGGTGACATTTTAGAAGGAGATTATTAAAAGCAAAAATATGGGAGAAGCTAAATATAGAATCACTCAGGTTGGAAAAGACCCCAAGGATCACTGAGTCCAACCATGACCCAGCCATACTACCCTAAATATGATTTTTTATTTTTATTTTATTACAGCAAAACAAGTTACAGCTATTTTAACAATATTATATAAAATATTTTCTTTATATTCCAGGAATATTTTAAAGGATATTTTTTTCCTAGGAAAATTAAGCTTAAAAATTGTAAGATAATATCTATTGATTTTGTTGCAAATAATTGCGTATTTTGAATAAGTTTAAAAATCTAATACACTAAGTACCCTGAAAGGCATCCAGTGTTTTGTCTTAATAAACCTCTAAGTGGAGGATGACATTTTTTTAGGTAGAAAAACCATTTCATGGTAGAACTTGATGTTAAATGTAAATAAGAACTATATTTACCTTTTAAGAACAGCAAAACAAACTTCTTATAAGATCAGTGCTTCCACATGAATGTTTTATATATGGACTCTCATAAATGCCAATGAACAATGAATGGTAAATATCATTTTACTTCTATTTATTATTTTCACTGTCAAACATCTACTTGTGATCTATAAACCAGTATTAGTTAATATGGGGATATCTGTACGTACACCTATCTTATAGTCATAAAAGGTCCACATAGTTGTATGGCCCAACCTCTTTTTGAAGGTTATATCAGATTGCTAAATGTTCTGTCAGATTTTGTTTTGAAAAATCTCCAAGGACAGGGTTTCCACGGTCTGTCTGGGATAGAATTTTCAAATAACCTTACTGGGGAGAGTTTTCATTATTTCATGAAACATTATCAGAATTTGTCTTGGTGTAACTTGTATTCATTGCCCCTCAGTTTTCACTGTACAGCTTCAAGAAGGCTCTGGATTTTTCTTAAGAAATTCAAGACAATAATTTGTCTTCTATTCATCAGGTTGAACAAACCCAAATGTTTCCAACTTCTCTTTGTATTCCAGTTAGTTGGCATCTTTTCTATACCAGTTGGATTCTAGATGCAGCTCAAACATACTATTGCGCTATAGTATACTATTGCTAGTGCAAGGCAATCCTTTTTTAACTCTCAACTCTGTGAAGGCACACTGTTCACTAATGTTGAACTTGTGCTCGGTACCCCCAGTTCCTCTTCTGTAGGACTGCTTTTTGTTTAGGTATCCCCCAAATCCTTTGATTATAGTGATTTCCAGGCAAAGTTCCTCTATACTGGACTTTTTAAAGCCTTTTTTAAACTGAGAGGAGTAGGAAGAAAATAAGTTAAAAAGCAGACTACGTAAGACTTATTTACACATTCTGTAAAACTCCGAGTAAATATTCAGAAGGCAAGCATGTGATTACATGCCCACTGCCTGATCTCCACTGCTGTTTCTATTCAGAAAAGCTTATGTTGTTAACATATATTACGATCATACCTTTCTTTTGCTATGAATAGACGTCCAAGAAGATACAACTGATGAACTGGACAAGCTAAGTATTTCTGTTGATAAGGATGTCAGCAGCAACAATATTAGTGCTATCATTCCCACTAGTGGGAATTAAGGTTTTAATCGCCTAAACAAGAGATGTCTAGAGAAAGACTTCTAAACATCTGCCAAGGAAATCATCTGATTTTGTTTTTCTGAAGGATTCAGTGTCTGCAGCTTCTCACTGAAATTAAATTTGTTGAAGTTCTCAGGGGCTTTCTGTCCTCCTAAAGTCAGTAAGAAATTGAATGTGTACATTAGTTACAAACAAAAAGCAATCTGTATAGGTGCTTATTACTGAATTCGGATACTTATTTCTTGGAACAAAATCCGAATTATGTGCCTCAAAAATTAGTGAATAAATTCATGTTTTGATTATAATAACTTTGATTTAGCCCTAATCAATATTTCCCTTATCTTCTGATTCCTAAATGTTGATGGTCATCATCTAAATTTGAAATCTCTTTAAGTTTTGCTACCAACAGGCTGAAAAATGTTTGTATGCAATAAATGATTATTCCTTAGGAAAAAGGTAGAAAATGTGTAACTATGTGGTGTCTTCATTTATCCAGAGACAATGAAAAAAACATCTTCCTGATTTCAGAGGTATTTTTGTCTAGAAACAAGTAGCTTAAGCCATTTAAGATTTGCTTTCTAAAATGAGTATTTCATACAAATTTTATTTAGGTCATCTTCTTCTCTAATGGGATTTAACATAATTTATAAAGCTGAAACTTTTCACGTTTTCATTTTTGTAGGACACAGAGGACATACGCAATCTCAGTGTAATTTCATATGTATATTTATGTATTTATGTATATATCTTTTAAATTTTTGTAACAAACTGATATAACCAGCTTATGATTTTGCTGAAATAAACAAATCAATATCTACTATAAATAGTTGGAAACCAAGTAAACCAGTTCTGATATGTATGTAAGACGATATTATATTGCAGTTAATACATAATAACTTTTAAAAATAATTGCTTAATCTTTTGGTTCTTCAGTTCTAATGTAACTTGTATGTCCTACTGTGAAACTTACTGAGTCTAAACCTTAACCTTGAGCTGAATTGAATTCTTCTTAATCATGGCTATAGGCTCCCAACACCACAGTAACGGAGTTGAGAACTGGTGGAGATTTTTAATGGGCTCTGCTCTGAAAGAGTAAGCGAATGAATCATGATAAAAAAACATTACGTGTAAGCTATCCTTGAAGTAATTTTATTGCCAGTGTTCATGGGATGCATCTGTAAATCCCATTAAATACTACGAGGTGCTCTGTTTCTGTTTGTCATCAACTCTGGTTTATACACTTTGGTTTAGTTAATAAATTAGCATGATTCTAGTCAAACAACGCAGTAAGCAGTGAATAACATAAGCACGAGATTGATGTATACAACCCTTTGTTCACATTCATTCAGTAATATTCTTGTATTGCATTACTATGAAAGGTGAATGTAGAAAATTTAACATTTAGTGACACTGAATATATTAAACAAGTGAGGATGGGAGGAGACTACACTTTTCTAATGAACTGCAGAGATAGTTTATATCAGATTTGGACATAAACATGAGAGAATGATGAAAGCAATCGCCCTCTGAGTGCAGTATCAAGTAACTGATTTTGAGTTTTCATCATCAATATTTATCTTCTGCTCTGACAACAGGAGGCAAGAGTAGACTAGCTACAGTCTACGTACTTATGTTTTAAAGAGGTCAATAAATACATGAAGGATAACTTTTTTAAAAAAGAATTTTGGTTGGACTATTTCTTACTGAAAGCATTGAGGACAAAAATGTTTGCTTATTTTTTCTTTCAGATGTTAAGTATTTAAAAGAAGAAGATGCAAATCGTAAAACATTCACAGTCAGCAGCACAATGGATTTCCTCGCAGATCGCAATGATGATGGTGCAGTTGTAAGCTGCAGAGTAGATCATGAGTCCCTAAACTCTACACCTCAAATAGCAATGCAGGTTCTAGAAATACACTGTAAGTAATATACATTATATTTGCTTGTTTTTATAATTTTGTTTTGTTTCAGAGTTTCTATTGTAGGAAATTTAAAATTTTTCTGAAAACAGTAAGTATTGATAGCATTTTTCTTTTAGACAACCTCTTTTTTTTTTTTTTTTATTTTGTTTCAGAAACAACTTTGAAAAGATTAGTAAGTTAAGTTCCTGGTTTGCTTTAAACATAGAAAAGAGGAAATGCATTTGTCTTTTTCATTTATCATTATAGTAATGTCAAGGAAAACTTTAATATAAAGAACATAGCAGTTCATGACTTTTCTTGAAAGAATTTCAGAACTTGAAACAAGGATATGAAGAGGCAACTTGTATTCAGTAACTTTGGAAACTTCTGATGAAACTGTTCAATGCTGTTAAAAAGAAAAAGTGTAGGAGAAAGAGCCCTTTAGAAATTTATTTTGGGGCCTTATCTATAGAAGATATTAAAGTAATGTCAACCAAAATCCAGGAAGAAAACCCTCTAACCCCAGTGTGCTGTTAGAAAGCAGCATTCCTTTATTCTTCATGATGCGTACTGGGCAACTTGACTGATCAAATGCACATTCTCAGTGTTTAAGTTCTACATTCAAATAATTAAGATGTACATATGCAATACATTGGCATATATATTCATTGTTTTCCAAGAACTAATTAATATACACTAATGTCCCACTGGGCATGCATGGTAGGGCCTCTGGTGGGTCACCTAATTCCACCTCAATTTTCCATCATCGGCTTCATCATGGTGGCTTGGCTTATAGCAGTTTTTCCTCAGTTTGGCAAATTTCCATTGTTTGTTGTACCCTAATGAGCAACTTCCTGTCTTGGTGCACTATGACCCAAGACAATGTATGTGAAATCAAAGAAAAAAAGTTTGCAGTTAGATGCAAAGATATTGTGAATTCAGTGCTTCTATGAAGTAGGATCATTGAGAAAAACGAGGCTGTTTACATACCAAACAAAGCTAAACTAAAAAGTTTTAGAACTAGCATTCACTGATTCCTTTTGCCAAATTAATATATTTGTCCCTAATCTAATATACTGATCCCTATCGCTAAACCAGCCTATATCAGTTGATAAGCTCAAAGTTTAGACACATTCAAAGTTGAATAAGCTGCCTATGTATCTGACTGCTGTAGTCTGAAGTCATGTCCTTTGAGTCACTTTCTTCACTTTTAAACTATGAGGGATTCAGAACACCTTTTCACCACCAGCTGACATTTTCATATTCACTTGAACTATAATCACCATTCTTCTGTATACTGTTATGCATACTGTTCTGCAGAACACCAGTTTTTGCCATCTAGTGAAAGGAGACATCTGCAAAATACTGCCAGATGAAGTGAAGGGGAGAGAGCTTTCACAGATGTTTCTAGGGTACGTGTAAGCAATGGAACTTATTAGAAACCAGTTTGTCCATGAAGCAGACAAGTTGCCAGTAACTGCAACTAGTTCCCAAGACACGATGTCAAGGACTCCTGGCATGTATGACTTATTTCTGAACAGGGAGATAGTTCTGTAAGTATCTAAAACACATAAAATGTGGTGGCAAAAGCACTCCATGCATAGAAGCTGACAGCATTGCTAAAAATGCCATCTGCATAACATTTGAAATGAGGCAGATGTGGATTGGTATACATGAGTAATGTGTACTGAAAATAACTGTTTTCTAATGCATCCTATGCATCATTTTCCTGATGGAGATCAAAGCCTTTCTTTACCAATGACTGTTAAACACGTGCCTCCCCTAAAATGTTCAGATGGCATTTCTGCTAGGCAATGAGTCCTATCTATTTCCCCAAATTCTAAATCCCATCCTCATCATCCACTGGTATGACCCATGCCTTCACTTCCAAATTGCTTGCACTTTCTCCAATGTCCTATTCAAGATGTTGGTACTACAGGATCACAAAGATGACGAGAGGTCTGAAGCACCTCTCCTATGAAGAAAGGCTGAGGGAACGGGGCTTTTTCAGCATGGAGAGAGAAGGCTGTGGGGTATTTAAAAGCTGCCTATAAATGAGAAGGAGACCTTTTTAAACGGTCCGATAGTGATAAGGCAAGGGGGAGTGTTTTTAGACTAAAGGCAGGGAGATTTAGGTTAGATGTTAGGAGGAAATTCTTTAATCAGAGGGTGGTGAGGCGCTGGCACAGCTGCCCAGGGAATCTGTGGAAGCCCCATCCCTGGAGGCACTCAAGGCTGGTTTGGATGGGCCCTGGGCAACCTGAGCTGGTGGGGGGCAGCCCTGCCCTTGGCAGGGGTTGGGACTGTGTGGTCTTCAATGTCCTTTCCAACACAAGCCATTCTATGATATAAAGAAACAGGCTACTGTAGGAGGTTTAAACTCTGTCACAGTGTAATGTGATTGATAGTAAATGCTACAGTAAGTCGAAGAAGACTTTCTGTGGCCTTTCAGATGTAAAACTTCTGGATATGTCACTTATCCTTTTGCTCTCCAGGCAACAAGACACTACCTTGCTAAACAGCAGCAGGGTGCATCTTTTACTTTGCCTGTTGCTTCACTTTCTGAACAAGACCCTTCTCACTTTTCTGCGCATTCACTGAAATTCTCCAACAAGGGCAAACTGGATGGGGTGTCACTGATGTGCTTTATGTGCTGTGCTACCCCCTCAGACTGCAAATTTACCAAAAGCCACAAGACATGGATAAATTATTCACAATCCTTTCTCCTTGCTTCATTAATTTTCCACCAACCCATTTTATACTCTCCAGCACTAGTATGGAGTGTCATTGTATGTCAAAAGATGAGTGAGAAATATGCCAAAATAAGCTCCAGTTTATAAGAGATGTTGGAAAGACCATGTGCAATCTTAAAAGCAACATTTTCTTATTGCAAATAAGGAGACTAGGAACAGTCTATTGTCCTTTTTCCTACCACATACAACTCCACAGTCAACATACCCAGTAGTCTTATTTGAGATAAAGTTTTAAGAAAATTTTAGGAAAAGAGAATGAGATCCAGGGAATTAATGATGTTGCTCAGTGGAGAACCTTGAAGGAAAAAGTGCAGAGGAATGATTTACTGCAGCAATCACAAAGACTCTGAAAGGAATATGCAGCACTGAAATCGGGTTCCTTAATTTTATTCTCCTGCTTATCTGCCTGATATTGCTCACAATCATATCAGCTATTACTACAGTCATTGGAAGCTGCTGACTTTTACCCATCAATTCCTAGGACTACAAACATAGAAGAGACGTTGTATTTGTATTAATGAGAGTGATGCTCACAGAACTCATTATGGGTTGGTTCAATACATCCTCAATGCCAGCTGACAACAGTTCAAAAGTAGTGCTGACAAAACAGATGAATTACAGGACCCCAAGAGAAAAGTCATGAGAATCTGTTAATTTGACATTCTGTAGTTCCAAAAATTATCTCACCTAAAATCGCAAAGTAGTGTGACATTGCTCCATAGGGCACTTGTTCCAAATGTTCCAGGGGTATTTCAAATGAGCAGAGAGCTTGGAAGTAGAATGATAAGCAAGTACAACTGAAACAGAGTGGCACAGCTGAACATCAGTTTGGCAGAGGGAGAATATATCCAATAGAATCGTACTTGTTTCTTAAAAATTTTCCTAATATCTGAAGAATTATGTCAGTGATATATTGATACCCATAACCAGAGCATCATCTCATGTTAGAAAAAAAGAGCAATACATTATCTGGCTAATTTTGTTGTTTTCTGCCCTCTGTAATTATACCTGAAAGTAAAAAAACAGATAGATAAAATTCTTTCAATAAACTAGCCCCTGACAATGGACAAAACACTGGCTTCATCAAAATACAAACAGAAAGCTAAGAAAAACAAAAGAGCAATAGTAATTGCAGGATTGTGTTTGCTTCTAATGGACAATAGGTAAGAAACAAGAAAGCAACATTTTTGGAATGACAACTTTTTATTTATATCTAGTGAATGATAGAGTACTATCAAATCTATCCTGGGCGATGGGACTATATGAAACAGATATTTGTAATGAGTCTACAGAGATGTAGATAGAGATGCTTATGAAGTGACACAGCTGCTTTTATCATGAGCTGTAATGGGAAATAAAGTTAATACTAAAGTCAGTAATACCATCAACAGTGATATCAGTACAGAATCAACTTCTACCAGTGGTATTACAGTACATTAAATAAGATTGGGAACTAAATTTTTAAGAAAAAAGTGTTGTTTTTTTAATGCATGCATAGATACATATTACATTTTGCACAACATATTTACTACATACTTTTTTTTTAATAGTGAAGTCCAGAACTGGAAATAAGTGTATTACTTCTGTACTGAGCAAAATGAGGATATCTTGACAGAGACTGTGATCAGTTATTGTTTTCACAGGGCTTTCCAAATTAATTTGGCAGACTTCAGTTATTAAAATAATATCGATGTTATTTGGGTAAGCATGTTGTACCCCTCTCCAGACTGAAATAATTACCTTCTCCAGCCATTTAAGCTTTATTTATCAGTAATTTATGTCTCACTTGTGCTTAATCCTGTTCATCTCTATGTCATGCTCTGTGCACTGTAGGGCAGCTCAATAGCCCAATTGTTTCTCTTGTGCTGAAAGGTTCAGCCATAATTTAGTTTCTGCTTGGCCAGCAGAGGTTTGTGGCAGCATGACACTGCTTGCTGAGTTTATTTTTCCTCTGACCCTTACTGTCAATAGTAAACCTAGAATAGACTCATATCCCCCGCGGCTTTGCTCTGAAGTTTGCTTGTCAGCCTAGCTGCCACTGATTATTAGGAACTGCTTCTTGTAAGTGATAAATACAAATCTCAGAGGAATGTTTTGTTTCAATGTTTACTTCTGCATTTAAACTAAAATAAGAACATGCTCTTCACTCCTGTATTAAGGAATCACAGGTGCAGTATTTCAGCTTTGAAAGCTTCACATGGCAATATTTACAGGATTGTATACTCAAAGTCCTCATGCACACCCTGAAAAGACACTTTTTTGTGTCTTTTCAAGACAAGAGGGCAAATACAACTTCTGGTCCAGATCTGGGAAGTGAGTGAACTCTGTTCATCCTTCTTCTATGTGTCAGACAAGCGATGATTCTCAGAGGCAGCATCTTCATTTTCCTCCACGTTTTATCCAAGCAGAAGGCAGCCAACATGTTGCTTCCCACTGAACAGAGTGCCATAAAATTACCCTGTGGTAATTACCTTACCTTCATAAAAATTCTCTGACTACAGTAAATTACCCAGCAGACCTCAGAAAAAATTAATTGTGTAAGCCTGCCCCAGAGGCTGCTTCTGAAGCTTTAAAGTGAAATCAAATCATTTGAACTTCAAACCTAATCATCGTGATTCTAAAATGGCAGCTGTGATGTGATCTGTGCTAACGGACACAGGGAAATTCTGTTCAAAAGCTGACCACACTCCCAAATGACAGCACTAATAAGCTAAATATGTGTTATGTAAAGAAGTGTCTAGAGAGGCAATTTTGAGTAAATTCTATATTGGCAGACACAGATGTGCAGTGAATTGTCAATCTGACAAGCCTATAGCCGTCAGCTAGCTTGGTTCTACTGGCTATTCCAACAATGTTTTTGTGATAGGCTGTTTATTTGGTGGGTTTTTATTAGATTCTTTTGCAATGAGCATCTGAACTTGACTTGAAAATTTGGCAACAATTCCAAGAGATTGTTGACTATTGTCTGGGAAATACGCTTATCGATCTTTTATTAAATAAACAAAGCGCTTCAAATGCAGGAGACTACAGATAAGCAAATTAGCATTTCACTTGTGCAGCCATGTAGAAAATGGTGTGTGTGTGTTCAACAACAGTGTATTACTGTGATTTGTGGTGTATTAACGAATGGAGGTTTCTCTGGCGGCAGGATGGTGTTAGAATTTCTGCAGGTGTAACGCAGAATACTTTTATCAGACCCATGTTACCTGATGCCACTAAGAGTGTTCAGCCCATTATTTTTACTTCACTGGTTTCAAGCTTTTGTTTGAACACTATTTCAAAAAGAAAAGTGTTATGTGCAAATATAAGATATGGATTATATTTTTATTACAGACAATAGTATACAAGGGCTACTCTGAAAGCAGCCTACGTTATTATATTGGCTCATGACATTAGAGGCAGACAGTGGTGGTGTGGCAGTAGACGTTGAACCTTCCCACCAATTTTCTGTTACATGTTGTTGTCATGCAACAGATGGCAGCACAGGGACACTCTGACGCAATGGCATCTGACATGGGAGTGCATACGAAGCAAAGTTGTGTCACTGAATTCCTCCATATGGAAAAAGTGACACCCATTGACATTCATCGATGCTTGCTAAATGTTCATGGAGTCCAAACAGCATATGTGAGCACAGTGAGGCTGTAAGTGATGCATTTCAGCAGTGGAGACAGTGACAGTGGATCACCTCTGCTGGTGCAGATTTTTCTGAGTGCATCATGCAGGCTCTTGCTCACCTCTGGAAAAAAATGCATTGCTCATGGTAGTGACTGTGTTGAAAAATAGCATTTTGTAGCTTAGGATTTGGTCCTTTGTAACCCTTGTAGTTTGCATGGAAATAAATAGGAGGCATTAATTTCAGAGCAACCTATATAGTACCATTTGGAATGTGTTGTTATTTTTTAAAATGTAAGAAAATGGTTATACATAGACTGTCAGACCATCTGTCTATGGAGAATGCTTAAAATACCTTTCCATATGAGAATAGTCTCATATGTAGTAAAAAAAAGCATGTCTTCCTTAAAAATCAGTATTTAATTCTAATAAGTTACATTGGTGACCTTTCAGGGTAACTTTCTTAGTCATGAGCTTGCTGCCTTTTTGTAGTAACAGGCTGCCAAACTATTAAGCCTGTGCAAGTTAAGTACAGCTAGATGTTGAGGCAGGAGTGAAGATAGCTGGAGTGTCGGAATTTGTTTTGGTTTTCCCTTCACTGCAAATGTTTATCTGACTATATCTTCAGTTAATAAAGCAAAGCACACATTTCTTCTGTAAGTAGTGAGACAGCAAAAAGATCTGGATTTTCTAAGGGCATGATTCTTCAGGACCATGAAAGAAATGCCTTGAGATTTGCACCTTCAGGGCTTTGCAGTTTGCTGTTACCAAGTTCGCATGATTTGCTTTCTTGCTATAACCATTTTCTCAGAGTAGTAAGAATGTTTGGAAACTGTGATCACAGGATCACAGAACTGTAGGGGTTGGAAGGACCTCCAGGGATCATCTAATCAAACCCCCTGCCAAAGCAACTCCCTAGCCCAGGGTACACAGGTAGGCATCCAGGTGGGTCTTGAACGTCTCCAGAGAAGGAGACTCCACCACCTCTCTGTGCAGCCTGTGCCAGTGCTCTATCACCCTCACTGTGGAGAAGTTCCCCCGCACATTTGTGCAGAACTTCCTATGCATCAGTTTGTGGCCATTTCCCCTCATCCTATTACCACACACTGCGGAGAAGAGTCCAGCCTCGTCCCTTTGCCTTCCACACTTTAGATTTTTATAGATGTGATACTTCAGAGACCTGTGAAACTTGTACAAGGCAGCCAATATGTCAAGCTTAAGCCTGTGAAGAGCTACATCATGACATAGATGCAGCAGGACATTCTCAAGCATGGCCCATTCTATTGCACTCTTCATAACAAATGGCAAAGAGACAGAACACAAGGCCGAGAAAATTTCCCATTGAAGAAACAGAATTGCTTTTTTTCTTGGCTTTAATGATTCCTTCTTCAGAGTTCTTAGACTCAACTCTAGGAACAAAACAAGGTTGTGTGTTGGCTGTTGGTTTTTGTTTTTTATTGTTTTGGGGTTTTTTTTAATCCTTTAGAAGCACGGAAATTAAAAAAAATGATAGGTCTTTTCTTCCATGGCTATCTGAGTGTGATCCATCTATCTGACAGATAAGGACTGTGCCTCACAAAAGGTACTCGAGGACTTTAGAGGCCAACTATTCAAGTGACGTTCTTGTTTTTCTCTTTCAATCAAGATGTTCTTGTAGATTCCGGTTATCTTGGTAATTTTGAGATCTTACAGTTAGCTCCCTATTGTTCTGGGACAAATTTACTCTTTGTATAAGACTCATCTGTCCTAAGATGCTCTTCTGACGTTTTCCCCAAACTGCGTTGCTTTTTTTCCGTAAATGACAATTTAAATGCTAGTATGGACAATATATTTCAATGTTATTTCAGTATTGCAGTGACCAGCTTTCCATTCTTTCTCCCTTAAGGGAGTGAAATTTCCATATTTCCCAATGTAAGAGTCAGTTTTAAAAATAGTAATCATAATAATGCAAATTAGAAGATATACACCTCTTCATATTGAATGAGAAGTAAATAAGAAGTTATTCTATTTAATTATTTAGCTCGATAATTATGTCAACACTGTGTTAATAAGCAAAATTATCTTGTTTGAGCTTTCTGTATTAATGAGTGCTTGAAACAAATGAAACATAAAGGATAGTTACAGTAAACAGTAAAGAATAATATCAGTGAACATGAAAGTTCAGTGCCACAATTTGCATTTTTAAATGAGATCAATTAGGTTAATGATGGATGAAAATAAGAAATCCATTATTTAAATGCAAAGTAATTCAAAAACTTGTGGGTCCATTTACTGCCAAACTTCAATCTTTCAAAGGGGATATCTAGTTCAAAGGGTTAATGTACAATGCTGACCTTTCCCATCTGGAGGCTTGTATTCAAATATGGTTTACAAGTGGAATATTATCTAATAGAATTTATTTCTCTCTAAAATCCGTAATGGGAAAATCCAATGAGTTGCTTGTATGTTCTGCATAGAAACTTATATGTTGTGGGCAGGTTACTCTTTGGTTGTGTTTAAAGGAGTGCTGAAGAAGGCTTCAAAGGAATTTTGGAAGGGAATGTTTAATAAACATTAAATATAATCACTTTTCAGAAGAGCAATGCTTTAGGCTTATGAGAGAGACAACCTGTGGGAAAGAACTCAGCAGACAGAAAGCATGGCTGCTCTGGAAAATGGAGCACAATAGGGTCACCTCTGAACCAGTTACAAATAAATAGCTGAATAGCACAGTGCTTTGCACGTGGAGATTGTATTGTGGTGACATTAATGACCACTGATGGGCTAACAACTGCTGTCTCTCTGGAAGGGACAGAAAATAGAGCGCTCCGTAGGCTTTTGGGGTTGTGTAATTAATTTGGTCGTGTCTGGCCTCAAGCCGTTGTCAGTAGTAATGCCCACATTGAGTCACACAAACCGCTGGAGAATATTCTTAGATGGCCTTAAAATTAAAAAACAAAACAAAACAAACAAAAAAAAATACAGAACAAGCCTGTTCATTTAGCTGAAAATATCAGAAAAAATAGTGTCATGGTCTAAAAAAAGACCAGTGCTGCTGATTTCCTGTAATGATTAACCTTTCTCTCTTTGTAAGGAAGTAGTTTCCTGACATAATTACCTATTACAGACAGCCCAGCAGCAGTACTCCCAAAACCAACTGACAGTTTTTTGAAGTTCCTACTCCAAGTCACTGTGAAGCAGTTAAAAACTAAATTATTTATCTGCTAGAAAGTTAGTTCTTAAATATATTTGTTACAACTACTTTATATTGTGTAGCCCTAACAGGATAATAACAGTTGAGTGACTGACTACAGTTCAGTGTCTGAGAAGCTCCAAATCAGGTTCCAGTTTATGAAAGAATTTTTCAATTACTTGACTACGATCCATTAAGCCCCATGCTGCCTCAAAAGTAGGTCTAAAATATCTTCATTTTTTTTCTCTGGCCTAATCTTGGTAGTCTTTCAAATGGATTCAGCTTGGAAATAGGCTAAAAATTACAGAATCTCTATAACTCAAACCCCACATTACAGCTCTGGTCACTGTAAACCATGAGCCTAGTTACTGAATGACAGAAGAGTCCTTCCCTATAGAACAGTTTTGGGGGCTGTTTGTTTCCAAAATTATTGACTAGCAAGGTGAAATAGTTTGAAGGAATATATGTATAGAGGTCATTAGTAGGACCTCTCAAGGGAGAGAAGCTTAACTTCTCTCCCTTGTTTTATAAGAAACAAGTCAGATTGTCATGCCTTGGTGATTTTTCTATAGATTAAACTTCTATGGTGCCTACTGTCTGGTATGAATCACAGAGAAAGGTTTGAAATATGCTGAGCATCCAGATTTCTTACTTCTTCAACAGCTTTGCATGTGCTGCAATTCTCCAGCAGTATTCAAGATATCTTAAGACAGACGCAATAGAAAGGTGAAAGCCTTAAGCAAAAGAAATTGAGGATACAGAAAGCAAAGTTACATTGAAAGGTCATGCACTGATTCAGGCACATGTGATATAGGCAGAGGGGTGTGCTTTTTTCCTCTGGCTTTTTCCTTTTCTATTTTTAAGTGACATGGTAAAAATGAGAAAAAAAATTAAAAAAGATATGATTAAATTGGAAGGAGCATGAAGAAAGGTGGGGAGAATGTTAAGTGGAACAGAGGTACACATCTGAAGAGATAAGCAAAATGGGGATTGTTTGGTCTTAGGAAGTGATGTGACAGAAATAATTAAACAAGATCAATGTTGTAAAACTAAGCTTCATTACTAGAGTTCACTGAACAAAATGGAATGGATTTGCCTAAGACTTATTTCTACCATATCGTTCACATGTTTTTGGGATTTAAGGGATAATGGTAAAAACAGTGACCCTGTTTTTCTATTATGGGGAGATAACACAGGTAGTGATACCAGTGCTAAGTATCTTCATGAACTGGCACGCATCTAGAACTTGACAACAGTGCAACTCTTTCTACCACTTAATTCAGCAGGGTCTCCTGGTATAACCAGTGTTATAGTCACATTTATCTCTCTCTTCAAGATCAATCACAAAACACGTGAGAACGATCAATGAACACGCTGAATGACAAGAAAAAGTAAGAGGTTTTAAATGAAACAGATAGGAACTGTGAAATTTTGGTAGTGTACCTGATTGATTGACAGTTGTGATGCTGAAACAGGTACTATGAATATTTTTAACAAAGTACCAGATAATCAGGTTCACAAAATTAGTAGCTTAAAGGGTTTCCTGACAGATTGGTGCTTGAGTTTAGGCACTCATGAATTACAAGTGTCAGGAAGCAATATTTCACTGATCAAGCCTTTTTTTTCTCCCACATTGGCATTTGGCCTATTGTTCTGCATCCAAGAAAGTGCTTTTACAATCTCCTGGTGCAAACTGTTACTCCTTTTTTCTTCAACAAGCATGTTTAAGCTAAACTGAAAGAGAGGAGAGAAAGGATGATATAGTAGTCATCAAAGAATCTCAGTTAACAAAGAGACCACATGGTGGTTCTCTTTTAAAGGAGTATTTCAAAAAATATCATAAAGCTTAATTTTATAGTGTTGTTGAACACATTTATTGAAATATCATGACACTTATTTGACCTAGATTGTCTCCCCCACAAATACTACTAATAAAATAATGTCAGACATAAAATACTTTTTCTCACATCTCTTTAAGCAATGAGTCATTTGTTTGCCCTATTATGAAGCAAAGCATTAAAGTTGCTGTATCTCCCAGTATAATTTACCAAATTTTATCAGTTCAGTCTTGCCTTGCACGTATCTATTACAAAGCAACAGGGCAAAAGCAGAAGCCATGATACTTGTCATTTACAAGAGAAGGCCAATTTGAAGGACTGCTGATTCACAGCTGTAGGATGTAAGCAGCTGGTAAGTGTAAAAGCTATTAAAAATGGTGAATGCTTTCACAGAGCTGATTAGAATACTCCTCTCCTTTCCTTCAGATCTCATTTGGGACAGCCAATTTGTTGTTTATTTTTGTACATATTAGAGTGGTTTGTCCTTGAAAACTACTTTATACTTCTCTCTTTCTAAGCCTAATTGCTTAGGGTTTTTAGAAATGGGAATAAAAATTGTGTAGAAATGCAGAATTTTAAAAAAGTTTTGTAATTGCCATCCTTATATGAAAAATGATTATTTCACGTTTTCTTAGAAAAGGATACCTTAAAGTTACTTCAGTGCTAATTAATTAGTAAATCATAGATTCATCATCATCCTCAGAGGTATGTGCTTATTTTATCTTTGCATCTGGGAATGACAGAAAGGTTCTAAGGAAATAATAGAGAAAAAGCGCTATGGAAAAGTGAAGAAGGCTGTGTTATTTCACAGGCATGCTCTTTGGAAAAAAGAAAAAGGTAAATCAGGTATAAAAGAAATGAATTAACCTCTCATGGAAATACTTTGAAAACCTTATCGTCTGGTAATCATTTATTACTACATAGCAATAATCTTTTATTATTGTACTTTTTTTATAACACTTTTAAAAATGATAGCACCACAGAACTGTTGTTTTTCACTGACAGAATAAAATACCAGAGAAATAGAAGTTTTTCAATATTTGAATGGCTTGTGGTCATTAAATAATACTGTAAAGTAAAGGCATGCTGTTGGTAGCTTGTAATTTAGTTAAACGTATAGGAAGAAAAGTATATTGTAATGAATCCATCATACTACTTTGGATTGTGGCACAAAGGAAGTGGTGGTTAGTGTGCAAAAAATAAAAAAAAAAATGAACAGCAGCTTAAATAAGCAAATAAAAAATGATGAGTAAAGCTTAGTATTACAGACCCATGTAGAAGATACCAATTCACATGGTTACATGATTGTTTGAATGGTCTGGGAACAGCCTGTGGGCAAGGTGGAAGGGCTAATATATTTTAATTCCTTTTGATGACAAGGGAAAAAAATGTGTAAGTTTTCTTGGAAATTGACAATTGCTGGCTATGCAGACAGCTTTATACAATAGCCTTCAGTGAGAAACCAGCCTATGCAGCTGGGCAGGATGCACTGCACTAGAGACTCTTGTTAAAAATATTGCAGCAGGTTAGGGCGAGACAGCAGGGCAAGACTGCATTAAGCCTCACCAACCAAACCAGAATTTCATATATGACAACAAAGTATCACCCATTTGTTCAGTAGGTGAGAATCCTCCTGTTATTCTTAGAAATCCCAACAAAATTTTTCAAGAGGAGATGAAAAACCTCCTTCCAGTGCCTCTATCAAATGATCTACCATCCATGACATGGATGCTATGCCATAGGTAGGGCCCTGTCACACTGCGTTTTTTGCTGCAGACTGCCTGGAGCTTAAGTGAATATTTTCTGAACTGGAGAGTAGTTAATAAGACAGATTCGTTGTGTTGCTTAGGGTCTGTGAAAGTAAAATCCGGCATTCATGGTAAGCTCACTGATCACAGTGGGAAGCACAGCTCGGTTACACAAGCATAGCTCTCTTCTCAAATGGATACAACTGAATATTTCATACTAATGGATCAACGACAGAATTACATTGTTAAACAAAGCTTTTTTTTTTTTTTTTTTGGTAGCAGTTTTAAGGCTGTTTGAATCTCTGTGTGTTGAATAAAATAGCTTCTCATTAAAAAAAAAAGGCAATTAAAAACAGCTAGGCATTGTAGAAGCTTAAATAAGAGGGCAGTATTAATGTTTTGGAAGAATGGATTTAAATAGTACTTGTAGTACATCCTGATGTATTATGGGCACCTCACTTTCGCTTACAAACCCAACTGATTTATTCTTCCCTCTCTGTATTGATGTCTTTCCTATTACTGCTAACAGAATTTGCACACAAACACTAAGTCCAACAAGGATTACAGATTTCATTACAATAAATTCAGATTCTTAGTGCAGATGAAGAGACGTTCATAACAGCATAAACTACAGAGAGAATCACCTTCAAAGAAAACACGGATCAGAATCAAAGTATGCCAGTGGAAGCCTAGGGTCAAATGATGTTAATGGGCTGTTTTCAATTATTTAGAACATGAAGAGGAAAAGGATTGCGTTTGCCCTGTTTTTGAAATAAGCACCTGATAATTTGCTTGCATGGAAAGTAATCAGATAGGAGGAAATCACTTTGGAGGCTTATTAATGTTTGTTGTAGTATTATGTTTTGTGGAGGTGTGCATTTTTATTGACAAATAATATTTGAGCTACTGTGCCTCCCTTTCCCCTTTCTTTCTACCATTTTAATTATGTCTGGCTCCTTTGGTGTTGGCCACTCTTCCAAGTTTTTGTGACAAATAAATACGAAATCCCCCGTATTTTTAAAGAAAGATTTAGACAGCATATATCACGCTGATGTGTGGCATACATAGAGGAAGGGATCTCACAGATGGATTTTTCTTTTAGAATCCCCAAAGAATCATAAACTAAGATAATTCAGATTATTAATCTTCTCTCTGCACCTTATATGTATTGAACCTTATGTGTTACTGTCACCAAATGTGGCAATTTTTCTGTGTGCCAGGTCTTTCAATTTCCTAAAGGACAGAAAAAAATACATTCTCTTATTAAGGGACAACAGTGGAAAACAGTAGAAATGTGATTTCTTCTTGACACTCTCACCCTTTTCGATAAAACGATATGAACCAACTTTCAGGTACTGATTGTTACTTGAGCAACAAGTAGCCTTTATGTATTATTGGATAGCTATCATCACAGCATAAACATGGAAGGCAGTTAGAAAGAGAAAGATAGAGACATTTTACAAAATTGCTATATAGCATGCTGAACTGTTAATGGACAATGTTACAGGAGATTGTCATTGAATTTTTGTTCACCCAGAATTTTCTGTTACACCTTTTTTGGAAGTCAGAATTTCTTGCAATAGGCACATTCAAAAACCCAAGTACTTGAAAGGACACTCTACTCCTCATGAAACAATAACATACGAATATAAATGCCTCAGTTGAATATATCTCCACCTTCAGTTTGGAAAAGGTATTCTTAATTTTGGGCTTCTGGCATTCTGGTTCTTATTGTGTTTAATGATTTTTTTATTTTTATTTTTTTATTTTTGTTAAATGTTCAGAATTGTTTAAATGTTGATGAGTTTGCCATCTTTTGTAAGCAAAGAGGGTATTCTAGAGCACTAGCTGAAAGGCCTTTGAAAACATCTTAGTAAAATTTTGTTACTTAAAGTCTGAGAATGGATTTACTAGAGACCCTTGATGCTAAGTGCTGAGAGAACTTTCAGTTATTAAGCATCCTAGAAAATATGTAGAGAATGTTAAAACTGTATGGATTTTTCTTTTTAGCAGCATCCTAATCTAACTCAAGAAACTTTAACAGAAGTTAAATAGGCATGTTATATTGGCACTGATTATAAAAATGGGCAATTGCAGTGCACTGAGTTACCTGTGGAATTGTTAACTTGTGAAGAGGAATGAGTTAAGAATTTTCTTTTATAATGTGTCAGAAATTCATCATTTTTCCAAACTAGGACATAGGTAAGAAAAAAAAGCATTTTCATATTGAAAGAGAAATCTTAGTTTAAAACCAGAGCGGAAGAGAAACCTTTCAATACCTGGTGGACTCCTGCTATTGCATTGGAAGTCAATGCAGAATTCAGTGTGCTCTGACTCAGAGCAGACTCTATCCAAATCTGAAGGGATGAATGCTCTAATCACTGAATTAATGTCAAATGAGTATTCTGCTGGGTTTGCTTTACTTAGTGCAAGCACTTCTGTCAACAGTTTATGAGCCAATTCAGCCTGGTTCTGTGACTCATGGGTCAGGGAGGCTCACAGTCTGACAACCCAGGAATGGGGAATGGGGAAAAGGGGAAAAAAGGGTAGGGAGATGGGCCTAAAACAAAAGTGGCAGTGATCTGAGGAGAAAAGCTAATTTATTAAATACAATATCGGAATAGAAGATAACACAATAATTGGAATTGAACCTAATAAATCAAATAAAATGAGAGAGTGCCCAAAAACCGATGGCCTTACTCTAATGCTGAAGGTAAGATGGCTAGGGAACGCACAACTGCAGAGACAAGCAGTAAGAAAAAAGGGACATCTTGTGACCTGTGAACAGTTTTTTCTTTCTCTCTGAATGGAAAACAAAAACAGTGAAAAGTCCTCTGAGATATGTACTTGTTCTTCTCTTCAACAATCTATGGAACTGAAGCATTAACTCTTTAACTCCCAGTGCACTATATGATGTTATGATGTGGAATACCAATAACAAAAATCATAAAACCATGACAACATAATACTCCGTGGGGTAAAGAATCTCATTGTTTTTCTTAAATCACTGCATGGACTCAAATAACTCATCTAAAGAACTAGTCTTAGTGGACTAGTAAATGTTCCCTAAAAAAAATCAAATTACCTGCAAGTGAGCTTTATAGAAGTGGATTTCTAAGACTTAGGGGTCTAGCAGTCCTCCAAGATGAAGAATGTACAGACGAAGTATAGGATGAATGCACAAGATGAAGTACAGAACTCTACTTCAGGGAATAATAATACTGTTTCTCTAAGTAAAAACGAAATACTATTTTTCTGTTCTACTTCCTGAAGCTTTAGCCACATAAAAAGATTCTGGGGGAGACTGGGCTTAAATTTCTTCTTAAGTCATTGCACTTATTTAAAAATAAAAACTTGAAAGTTGTAATTTAGCAAAGAATTGGGATCCTTGACTTGGATCTCCACAATATTTCTTTGTTTCTGCAGAGGAGAACCACTAAGACTTTCTGTTAACCCTCCTCTCACTGGACGCACTGGGAAGGCTAAGGGTTAAGCTGTGGCAACTGCCTCTTAGCAAAATGTGTAGTGAACTGTAGTGGCAAATATTGTTTATATTACAATGTACATATGTATCTCAATGCTCTCTAGTAAAGGCAGTGATGCATGCATCTTGAATTGATGCAATTCTAATATTATTTTAATTCTGATGGCTAGGAGGAGATAACTGTATTTTCTACTCCTGAATTTATCTTCCAGTAGTCATTTGTTAAAAGTCTTATGTATTCCTCACATTGTAACATTTTGCAAGAAATAAGGCATTCTTTTCTAAGATTGTAATTTTATTAACTGAAGATTGTTGCAGTAGGGAGAGGCTATTTGATGTCATAGCATAGTTACAAAATTATTATCATATTGCCCTTTTACAAAATGATTTTTCTTCTGAAAACTGGTTATTTCCACATACCTTTTCCTGATGAATGCCTAAGGATGAATAGAGATCGTGCACCATTTTAGTTACTCACCCAGTAACTGGAAGTTTCATGAAAAGAGTATCCACAGAAGCTTTGATAGTCCTGCTTGTTAAGGACAGAAGGAACCAAGGACTTCTGAAGTTAAGTAGCAAAACTGGGCCAAATTACTTAAAATAATCTTGGGAGTATAAAGAAGCTAATAAGGATTCATTTTCCCATTCACTTGTTGACCTGTTTTGTGATTTTAAACAAATGTACTTTGTTTTATGTGTTCAGTTTCTGTATTTACTCTGTAATTGTCAAGGACTTATGCATATGCTTTAACTTATCTGACAGGAATATTCTAGTGGCTTCTATGTAATCATGTATGAAAAACTTCATATGGAGTAATTTATATGAAGATATTGAAACCTGCTGGCAACTTTATACCTGCTTTAGCAAATTAATTTTGTCTTTTCCTCAAGCAATGCAAAAATATCAAGAGCATTTTGAACAACAAAAAAATAAAATCATTTAAGCATTGGAGATCTGATTAACTACAAAGGTCTGGTGAGTGATAAGAACCACCTTTATTGTGAAGAATTTTCAATGAGATTAAATCAATCACTACAGCAGTTCTATAAGATATTAAACTTGCCATTAATTGCTGCTAGGAGGAAAACAAAAATTGTGAGCTAAAGCTTTTAATTTCTTATAAATCAGATAACATTAATTACCTGAATAACTGAAAATCATTTTTCCACATGCATCCACTTGTGGATTTTGTATGTGGGTGAATAAAAATGTTATTGCCTGATTAAAAAATAGATAAGTCTTCTCAAAGCTTGGAAATAGCTTCTCTGATTTTGTGCAATGAGACGTGCCTGGGTCCTAGAAAGAAAATAAGTAGAATCACTCAGTGAAACATTTGCCTTTGGTCTGAAAGAAAAGATATATCTAAAAATTGCAACTCTTAGTTTTATCTATAATAAGTGTTATACTATTATTTCTAGCAAAAGGGCAGACTCTTGGCACACAGGAGGTAGAAGATAACTTGCCATATGTCTAAAGATATGTTTGAGTCTCAGTTCTAACAATCAATTGCAGCTCATAAGTACCTCATTATTCAAAATCAAGACTAGAGGGCCAAACAGCTTTCACACTGTTGGAATTACATGTGAAATGAATCACTGAGGATTATGATCTGCACTCACATAAAACGCATTTATTTAGAGTTTAATTTAGAGTAGGGGTTTTCCCAATATCTAGTCTTTTTGAAATATTTATTTACTCCATAATGTCCTAAGAGCTCAGAATAAATCCATATTTATAGATATTGTGAAGAAGTTTTAGACATAATTCCCAGAATTCTGCTTTAAATACTGATCTAGAGTAGTTTAATGAGTTACTGGGCCAAATCCTAAAAAAAATTATGTAAATTCTTAAATTTCTCTAAAGTTTGAAGGTTGTAAATTGAGATGCTTCTACTGACTTAGTGAAGAAGCAGCTGAAGATCTGACCCACGGTAATACCCTAGGACCTCTTTCATTTGTTTGTTTGAAGTGCAAAAGGCAATTGTTCTTTTCTTTTAGACATACCTACAAATAAAAAACTGGTGAGCACATCTGAAAATAAGCCTTCATCTTGTATTATATTATGTTTTTTATTGTTTTCTTTCTTTGGACATTGTTTCATAGTGGTGGAATTGTTTTCTGGAGGTCATCTGATATTCATATTGTTATGATTAATAATTATGGGTTTTACAGGCTAAAGCCTGCTGTACTGATAAAATACATTCAGACATCAAATGTTGCTAAAACAAGTGGTCATAACAGGAGGAAGTATTTTGTAAAAACGCATTTGATGTTCTGGAAATACTTCAAGTCAACAGGCAATTGTTATATTTGTTAAAATGGCATTTTTAGGTTAGTTTTTCTGCAATTATTCTAAAGGTTTACTCTTCATTTTAAACACTGACATTAAGAAGAGGACTTGGTATTAAAAGTTTAATCCTTGTAAGTACATGCTTTAATTATGGAGAGAAATCAAGGAAAGCATAAAAATACAACTGGGAATGGTAACACTCAGAATTAAGCACTCAAAATAGAATATCTATTTTTATGTATGTATTTATTTATTTATTAAGGACTGATAATAAGATACAGAATTATGATTCTTAAGCTTTTCTAAAATCTGTGTTTTGGATTAATTGTTGTTTTGAAGAAACAAGTAGTTAAAGCACAAGTAAATAACCAGGGAAAGCACGAAGGAATGTATTTCCTATATTACCACACAGTGTCTTAGAAACATAAAACCTTTCCTGTCCTGTTAGTAAGTTCTCTTTACAAGTGCATGAAAAGAATAGCACTGTCTGGAGCACTGAATAAATCAGAAATAGGAACTTTTGAGCCAGGAAAAACAGCACTGCATTGATCCATGCAAATACAAGCTTCTTAATTGTTTGAAATCCCCTCTTTATTTGGGTCATTTAGAGTAATGTGTGAAATGCTGATAATCTTTTCAAGATAAACCAGTAGTACAACCTAGCTGAGCATTTCATTTCTTTCTCCACTTGCAGCTAACATGATTACTTCCATAAAAGTTTAGATCCCTTTCAGGTTTCTCTGGAAACCTCTTGATCTCATTACATTAGTTGTCTCAGGCCCTCAGTTAAATTCTTCACATATTGCTACCTGATAATCATTTGTTCCTTTTGTCCAGTGCATAGTCAAGAGGCCAATATATTCATCTCCTACAACACCACTGAAATTTCAGAAGTACTTGATGCCCTGATATATTTAGGCACTTGAGGTCAGTGCCTTAAGCATGTACTAAAATTGAAGAAAATGCTTGTGTGACCTGCGCAGGATTAGTCACCTGAAAAATGGTTTCCAGGGTACATAAAAAAAAACAAACAAAAACTTTTGGAACAGATCTGTTTCTGATGTAAGGTTAGAGCAGATGAAATCCAGATGATGCTGACAGAGCTTTTAGTGAAATTGTGACAAGTGTGCACTAATTCCATTTTTCTTTTCTTGCACCATAGTGATACACTGTGATACATCAAAAATAAAAAATAAAGAAAGAAAAAAGTTTTTGTTTGTGCCATTTAGTATTTAAAAGGAATATTAGCATATCAATAAGAAATTATACATAACAGCATAGAATACTTTCTGTTTGATTTTGTAGTGTCATGCTGTCATGCTCTTTCACGTTTTCTTGACAACAGGATGAATATGGTGACCCTGCTACCAAACTACTAAAACAATAGGAATTGTAAATTGGATGAAATAAAAATAGAATAACCCTAGATTTTCAGGGTAAATGATTTTCTGTAGCATAGATGCACGTGTCTTTTGTATTAGGAAACCATAGAAGAAACAAGGGGTTATATTTTCCTGTTGAGTATGAAAGTTTTCTCACTATGACTTTGATCTCTTCTTAACTTTTCCTAAGAAAAAAATACTGTGTATGTAAATGTTTCCTTCTATATGGCCTTGTTTCTCCTTCAGATAGGTCCACTTTAATTCATATAAAATACTTTCTTTGTAAGGTTATATCCTTGCAAACCAGATGTCAAACTATTATATAAGTTAAAGATCTACTACAAATATTTTATTCAGCTTTAATTCACAGGGTTTTTTTTATTTTTTATTATTATTATTGTATATTTTTTGAAGTCACAACTATAAATTAATTCCATTACAATGAAATAATGCTTATAAGATTTTTGGACAGATTGGAAACTGTTCTATAAGACTTTTCATTGATATTTGAAACACTATCTTTGAAAAAAAAAGTTAAATGGAAAAAAAGAAGTTCTGTTTTAGGGACAACATTATTGCATTTCAGAAATAATATCCTGTAAAATGCTCATAACAAGGTATTTTATCTGGAAGCCCATTGTAGCTTTCTTATTATGGTTTCAAGCTTCTGCAAAAGTAAAACTGTTCTTATTAAAATGTATATTATTGTATCATACCCTTAATAGCAGCATTCCATCATATCTACCTATAAATAGACAAAGAAACAATTGCACAGACTATTTGCTATTCATTGTCAATATTTTTTATGTCACTATTAGATATTAGACTTTGGAATACTCCTAGGGAGCATTTATACGGAATACAGAAAAGAAAAAAAAAAAAAAAAAAAAAGTTTTTTTCTTGGGGAAAAAACAAGGTTTTTTCTTTGTTTCCCTTTT